>CM064914.1:34857414-35181577 GCA_032727855.1 Quercus ilex subsp. ballota
TTTCTCCTTCTGTTCATCACAAGTTGATCCCACCATATAATAGCATAGTCAGTAAACTCAATCACAGCTAGTTTTACATTTTTATCCTCGGAGTAGTTGTGGCACTCAAAGATGAACCCCACCTTCTTCTCCCACTCCAAGTACACTTCTGGATCATTTTTCCCTTGGAAAGATGGTATCTTCATTTTGATGTTTCCTAGGCTTCTATCAGTCCCATCGTGCCATCTTGGATCTCTTCGGAAACCTCAACCACGCCTTTCTCCCCTTGGCGAAAACCTGCCCTCATTGTTCAATGAAACTTGATCCTCTTCATCTTCAAACTCATCCTCATGGTAGTCATCAGAATCATCCACGCGCGCATGCCTTCCTTGCCTTCTAGCATTAGGGGCTCTTTAGGGACGCTCCTCACGCAAAGAAGTAATAACAGCGTCTTGCCTATCCATCCGATCCCGAATATCATTAAACACCACGTTCATACGTTCAAATTGCTATTGCATAGCCTGCAACATGATGGATGACTCCTCCCCTCCTCTGTTTGATGCTACGCCCCTAGAAGACATAATTTTGAAACTACAAAGAAATGTTAGAAATAATTCCTCACAACACTCCCTCACGTGTTTTCACTCAAATTATGTCACTCACACTCGTGTTTCACTCTTAAATTGGCTTTTTCCCGATATTAGTCTCACACTCTCTTGCGTTTTTCCACTCGTAGCTTCTCCTTTTCAGTTCTGCTTAAACTAATAAACTTGATCAAGAAATTCAACTTGTAGTATTTAAACTAATACCAATGGCAAGAAAATATGACAGAAACACTAAATCAAAGGAAGAGGACAAAAGAAAATAATATTTTGGTCTGAAAGAATTGAAACTACAAACAAATTTTTTTTGTTTTTGTTTTTGTTTTTGTTTTTGTTTTTTGTTTCTTTTCTGAAGTCTCTTCTTCTTCTTCTTCTCTCTTTTTTTTTTTTTTTTTGGAGCTTGGTGCACAATTTTAACCTAGTGCACGTCACAAAATAAGAACGAGGAATAAAAGACACAAAAGGAACAAGACAGGATGACAACATGAAACAAAAGATAAAGGAAAGAAAACTGATTTTAGAACCTGTGCTCTGATACCAAATGATGCGAATCTCAATCGACACGCTTTAAGACCCAACAAAAATATTGGAATACTTGCCCAAGAAAACTAAAATTCAGATTTTTGATAGAAACCCTAACCCAATGTTTATAATCGAAATGCGAACCAAAGGTATAAGTGTAACACCTTGACCTAATGATTATAATTGAATCACGAACCAAAAGTATAAAGTTTGAACACCACAAGGAAGAATCCCTGATAAGTTCACAGTTCTTGAAGAACCAAAAGAAGAGCAAAGCCTCACCTTTTCTGATTTTTATTCAATAATCTTTATTACAATGAGTGCATGCTATTTATAAGACATGACTGGAAATAGAAAATATAAAAAAAAGCCGTACTAAATAATTAAACCCTAAATAAAAGTTGATTTGGTCTAAAATTAGCATATCAAAAATAGGAAAAATAGCTAAAAACGTTCTAAATAATAAAAGCCTAAAATTAAGGTAGATCTGGTCCAAAATTAGATGCTCTAGACTAGGAAAAATATCTATTAACTGATATGGAGCTGGAAAATCAATCAGCCATTAATCCACGCCATAAATCATGCCCAATTAAGCTAGATTAGCCCTCAATAGCTTGGATTAAATTTATTACGCCTTCATCTTCCTTTGGGCCAAGCTTGGAATGTCCTCCATTAAAATCAGCCCAAATCTCTTGAATCAGCCCATTAAGTGCTTCTTGGATCTTGCTTTAGTAATAGGCCCATCAGAGTTCGGCGTTCATGGCTGTGAAGCTTGACATGAGCAAGGCGTATGACAGGGTTGAGTGAAGTTTCCTTAAAAAAATCATGGAGAAAATGGGCTTTGGTGCAAGATGGGTGAATTTAGCTATGAAGTGTATTAGTACGGTGTCTTACTCAATTTTGGTGAATGGGGAACCAAAGGGCGAGATAAAACCATCTAGAGGAATAAAACAAGGTGACCCTCTCTCACCTTATCTTTTCTTATTGTGTTCTGAAGGTTTAAATCTTTTGATTTAGGGAGCAGTAAGGGAGGATAAGATAAGGGGATTCTCGTTGTGTAGGAATGGACCACGAATTAGCCACCTCTTTTTTGTAGATTATACCTTGATCTTTTGTAGAGCGGAGATGGGTGATCTCCTTGAACTTTGTGACATTTTGAACTTGTATGAAAAAGCATCTGGCCAACAAATAAATAGAGGGAAGACGACAATATTCTTTAGCAAAGCTGTTTCGGTGGAAAGGAAAGTGGAATTATCAAACTTTTTGGGGGTTTCGAAGGTTAAGGAGTATGAGAAGTATTTGGGGTTGCCTGCGGTGGTGGGGAGAAATAAAAGAGCAAGCCTAAAATATATTAAGGAATGTGTGTGGAATAAGTTACAGGGTTGGAATGAACAACTATTATCCGAAGCGGGTAGAGAAGTTCTTTTGAAGGTGGTGGTCCAAGCCATTCCAACATTTGCCATGCCATGCTTTAAACTTCCGGTGGGTCTATGCCATGATATTGAGTTGTTGATAAGGAAATTTTGGTGGGAGCAGCGTGGAGAACAAAGGAGAATTCATTGGAGAAATTAGGAGGTCATGTGTCAGCCAAAGGATCTTGGAGGTTTAGGATTTAAAGACTTGGTCAAATTTAATGAGGCCATGCTTGCAAAACAGGTGTGGAGGTTATTACATGATCAAAATTCTCTGTTTTACCGGGTGTTTAAAGAAAAATATTTTCCTCATGGAAGGTGTTTGATGCCAAAAAGTCTTCCAAGTCATATGCCTGGCAGAGTATATTAAAGGCTAGATCAGTTAAAGTTGATGGTATGTTATGGAGAGTGGGAGATGGCTCAACAATCCAGGTTTATTGGGACAAGTGGCTGCTCGGCAAGCTCCTTTCCAGGATTTGTTAACCACAGCTGGCTACCCCAGGTGATGTGCGTGTATCTTCTTTGATAGACCAAGACACAAAGACATGGGACTGTGCACGGATTGATCATCTTTTCCTACCTTTCGAAGCAGAGAAAATAAAGGCAATCCCGCTTTGTGTCACACACCAAGCTGACTGTTTGATTTGGCCAAGAAGCAGGGACGGGGCATACTCTGTAAAAACTGGATATGAATTGCTGTGTGAAATGGAGACAATGGACAAAGCTTCGGTATCAGATACGGCAAATAAAAAGTTGCTCTGGAAGCAGCTTTGGAAGACGAATGTACCAAATAAAATAAAATGTTTTCTATGGCGAGCTTGTTCCGAAGCACTACCAACAAGATCCAATTTATTCAGGCAAAAGATTTTGTACAACCGAATCTACCAAATTTGCGGAAGTAAGCACGAGAGTACAATACATGCTCTCTGGTCTTGCCAAAACATTCATACGGTTTGGGAATTGGGGTTTGGGTGGTTGAGGAAAGATTTCCCAACGGTGGTGTCCTTCTCGAACCTAGTATCACTTGTTGCAGGGCACTTGAAACAGTTGGAACTCTTTGCTACTGTCGCTTGGTCAATCTGGTGTAGGAGGAACAAATTGAGATGCAACGAACCGTGTTTGCCGCTGGGAAAGATCATGGATTTAGCTGCCTCACTCCTGACCGACTTTCAGAAACACTGCAGCCATGCCGTTCGTGTTCCAAAACAACGAGATGTCAAGTGGAAACCACCTACAGCAGCTATGATGTGGAAAACTAATTTTGACTGGGCTATGTTTCTAGAATTTGATCAGGCCGGGATTGGGGTGGTGGTTAGAAATCAGGCGGGGCAGGTTATGGCAGTGTTATCGGAAAAAATAAAAAAACCCGCTTAAGCTAAAATATTGGAGGCGTTGGCAGCACGGAGGGCAGTCCAATTTATCATTGAGTTGGGCTTTAAACAGTCGGTGTTCGAAGGTGACTCGGAGGTTGTCATTAAGGCCCTTGATAATGAAGTTTTTTCTTTGGCAAGTGTTGGTCATATTGTAAAAGACATTTGGTCTATGTTAGGTTTATTACAAATCAAGTCCTTCTCTTATGTAAGGAAGCATGGCAATTTTGTGGCCCATGCCTTAGCCCAAAGAGCAAGGTTTTCTTTTCTTGTATTAGTCTGGATGGAGGATGTTCCACTAGACATTTTGCATTTTGTTTCTTTTGATTTCCTAGTCTTTCAATAAAATTTACCATGGTGTGTGGCTTCTCAAAAAAAAAAAAAAAAAAAAAAAGTTTCATAAAATGGTTCATTAATGTATGCTCTAAGTGGCTAAAGGCACACGTTAATAAAACCCTAATAATAATTATACTCTTTATTGGTGGTTGACATAAAATATTTTTCAATCAATTTCCCAAGTGTTAAAATGATATATTTCTATTAATATAAATAAAAGTAATATTAATGATAAGAGTAAAATACACTAACTTACCATGAGATTTGGAGTAATACCAAGTATATCCAAAACATCTTAAAAATAACCAATTTGGTCCTTAAGAGAAACGGCTATTAAATGCTGTTTGTGCACTCTTCAGATCCAAAGACTTAATTCAAATTTTTTTTTTATAATCTTTTCTCTGTTCTTTCTTCTTATCATCAACAATCAACACCACACCTCCATCCCTGGCCCTCTCTCTTTATCTCTTGTTTATTTTATTTTTTCTCTAATTCTCACTTGATTCTCTCTTTCTCTCTCTTTCTATTTTCTTTTCCTTTGCTTGGCCCAATCTTACCCTCATGGATCCCATCTTTTCTTCTCTCATCTCTATATTTCGTTGATGGGAATCCTTCATTGGTGGGTTAGCAGTTTTTGATGGGATGATTGGATTTGGCTTTGATGGCAATATTGTGGTGGAATTTTAGACCTTGGCTAGTGTGATTGGGTTAAGGTCATTTGGGGTTTCATGGGTTTCTTTGTGAAGGAGATTAAGTTTTTCCTTTTGGTTTTTTGGGCAACCAAACACTGAGTATAGGAGTCTAAAGAGTAGATGAGACTTTATATGGCTTGTCCTTTTGATTTTTTGGCTACTAAATCAGGAATAAAGAAGATTCATGGGTTTTACTTTTGATTTTCTTGGCTGCCAAACACAGATTGAGGAAGATTTATGTGATTTATGTGACATTTTCTATGGAGTTTCTTGGCTATCAAACACAAAATTATTAATAAATTTATTTTAAGAAAAATCTAAGAAAATCTTTAGTGTGGTGTTAATGTCCCACTAGCTTACTGACTTTGTGATATACACCACTATCAGTTTCTGGACCAATATTGGAATTTAACCAAGATTTCCCAACTATCTAGTTAGTAGGCAATATTTTCAAACTATATTTTTTACTAACATCTTGAGTCTAAGAGGCTCGATTTTTGGGCTATAAATCGAGTCTTTGATGGTTGATTTTCATGTTCTGATCAGGTTTGATGTGACGTTTTTTCCACGTGACGTCTACTTGGAAGTTGAGTCTTAGGAGTCTCTAAGACTCGACTTATAAACCAAAAAAATTATAAGTCTCAAGTCTCAAGTCTTCCCAAAAATACCCAAAAAAAAAAAATTTAAGAAATCCCAGAGAGATTCAGGGCTAAAACAACACAACCTAACCACCACCGGACTACCACAACCCAACCACCATCACATTTAATCCCACCCAATCAACCCACAAAATAAAAACCAGAAAACCAGAAAATGAAACCCAGAAAAATAAAACCCAGAAACCAGAAAATTAAAACCCAGAAAATGCAGATAAATGAAACCCAGAAAACCAGAAAACTAGAAAAATGAAACCCAGAAAAATAAAACCCAGAAACCAGAAAATTAGAACCCAGAAAACGCAGAAATGAAACCCAGAAAACCAGAAAAATGAAAACCAAAAAAAATAAAACCCAGAAACCAAAAAATTAAAACCCAAAAAACGCAGAAAAATAAAACCCATAAATCCAGAAAAATAAAACCCAGAAAACCAATCAATCCCACCGTTGTTGGTGACGACGAAGGGTGAAAAATAAGGCTGATCGAGTGGAGGAGAGGCCAGTCTGACCCACGACCCGTGACCCACGGCGATCTGAATCGACCCACGGCTAGCCACGAGCATCGACGGCCACCCACGCCCCACGACCACACACGACCCACGCCGAGCTGAAGCCATTCACTCCGATCTGTTTCTGTTTTTTTTTTTCCCCTCTCTTTCTTCTCTGATGAGAAGGTGTAAACTGTAAAGGGTGTGCCATTATATTTGTTTTGTAAAGGGTTTATAAATCGAGTCTTAGAGACTCGATTTCCATGTGTGCGTCATGTGGAAAAAATGCCACATCAAACGTGTGAAAATCGAGTTTTTGAGACTCGATTTATAGGCCTAAATCGAGTCTTTTAGACTTGAGATGCTAGTAAAAAATATAGTTTGAAAACGTGGCCTACTAATTATAATGTTTGAAAACCATGGTTAATTTCCCATTTTGGCCGTCAGTTTTTTTAAGACCTTCTCTTCTCTCCCCGTGTGTGTTAAAAATACTTTTAGTATTCTAAAAAAAAAAAAACCTTGTTGACTTTGTAGTAGTCTTTTAGAAATCCTAGGTAGCTTTGCACTTTGGAAGGGGTTTTTTTTTTTAAAATAACTATAAATTTCAAACTATATTATTAGTTAGGCAAGGTTTGAAACATATTTGGTTTATAGCAATTCGACTTTTCTGAAGTCAATTTCGCCCTTTGAAAATTCACTAGGAAATCGAGTGTTAGAAACTCGATTTTGGAACTCGAGTTTCTAACACTCGATTTCCCAGTGAATTTTCAAAGGGCGAAATCGACTCCAGAAAAGTCGAATTGCTATAAACCAAATATGTTTCAAACCTTACCTAACTAATAATATAGTTTGAGGGATTTGGTTATTTTTTAATAAAATCCCTTTGGAAGAGAGTGCACAAACAGCCTTACATGCTGTTAATGTTTAAATGACCAAATTGGTCATTTTCAAAAAAATTTGGATGTATTTCGTATTACCTCAAACCTCAGGGTAAATTATTGTATTTTACCCTAATGATAATCTTTGTAAAAAGTAAGAATAATATTGTTTCGATCACAACTTATAACTCAAAGGTTATGAAAAATATTTGTATTTTTTTTCTATTACATCACTCTTAAAAAAACAAAGGCAAATGACTTTTTTGAACAATTATTTGACAAATTGTGATTAACAAACAATTAAAGTTGTTGTGGTTAGTCAATATGAAATTAGTGTTAGACTAATATACTTTTTTATCTACCAATTACTATTACTCATCGCCTTACTAAATTATTAAAAAAAAAAAATTGTAAAAATAGATATATAATATGTTATTGGTTGAACTGTCGAGGTAATATCAGTACCTATTTAGCTATTTTATTAATCTTTTTTTAATAATTTTATATTATATATATATATATATTTTCCCAGTTCTCCTTTTTTCTTTTTTGGCTGAGATTCCCAATACTCCTCAAACTTCTAGCTTCCAAATTTCAATTGATCCACGTTGCATCATGCTTCTATAGCTTTCATATCATCATGTCGTCCTACACTATCAGCCAACGGCCGTCTTTTCCCTCTTTTCAAATTATGGGACCCACTTGACTTTTGTATTCCGATTATTTGAATGAATGGACCAACTTGACACTATTCACGAATTTATTTATTAGTTTTTCGCCCTTTTTTTAATTTTTTTTATTGATAATAAAAAAATGATTTTCATGATTTTATTTCATCAAGTACCGTCTTTTCATTGGATAGTGATAGTTAATTAGTTCCTAGTAAGCGTATTCATTTATTCTAGAAAGTTTTAGTTAGTCCAAAATCTAAATCAAATCAAGGCAATGCATATCCATTGCATACAAAATGTCTTTCAATAATTTAGTAATAGCATGTTCAGAAAGATCGAAGATTCACATGACAAGAAGCTGATGTCAATGGTGACTTTTGAACTAATCCTCAATTTCATAGGTTCCTATAATAATAATAATAATAAAATAATAAAATTGTTCGATTGATCAACTAGTACTCTTGAAGATCTCGATCAATGTATCAAAATTCAAATTTGTTTACTACAATGAACATTAAAAGCAATAGATGAAGGAAAGAGGTGGTGGCGGTTTTTGGTGTTTGCTTATGTATTGGTCTAGAGAGAAAAGAGCAATAAAGAGAAAGGGATAGAGCATTTAATCCACTATATAATAACTTGAAAGATCATCTATGTATACTTTTAGTCACATAATTTATTTAATAATTATATGACTTGTTTACAAATGATGTATTTTAATATATTTTTATGACCTATTGAATTGTCACGTCCTTTAATCCAATTTGTAGAGACATTGTCTAAGAAGGACAGCTCATCATCACGTGATAAGACCAAAAAAAAAAGGACTTTTCTTTTTCATATGTAAAGAGTAATGTCCATTAATTTTAGAATTCACCACTATAATTAACGCACAGCCTTCTCAAATGAATTGGATGAGAACCATGTGTGCGCAAGAGTCTGAATTAAGGTAGGATTACTAATAAGGTCATTACCACCCTAAGAAAATATTCAAAAATTTAAAAAAGATTCATGCTCATTTTATTATTTGTACAAACTTTATGAGAGGGGATGCTATTTTGTCCATAATTTGATTAGAGTTTTTTTTTTCTTTTTAATGGAATATTCCATTAATTAAGAGTTGTCTCTTGCATTTATAAAACTTTAATAGAGTATTATCATTTATATATAGGTCATGTTAATGGACACCGTAAGGTACACACTAAGAAATTGCTTTATGTCAATTTTTTTTATTTTATTTCAAAATTTTGATTAGTTTTATAGGATTTAGAGCTAGTGAATTTAACGTTTTGAATTATACTTATCACTTCAGCTGTATTTTCAGCCCATTTTATCAATTTATACTAATTTTTTATTAATTAGACCTTATAATTACTCATCCTTAATGGGTACTTTATGATATCGGTTAACATTTCAGTATATAAACTTTTGAGAAGAGGTCAAATTCTAATAAAATTCAAGAGAGTTTGGTGTAATTTTTTTTTTCTTTTAATTTAAATGTACGAATGGGTAAAGAGGATGATCAATAAATGACACAGATCGATGGGATCCGTATATATTGTTTAGTTTGTGAATACAATAAGACTATACTTTGGTGATGATCCAATGATTTAGGCGTAGTCTTTACTCTTTCCTCTAGTTGAACATTCAATGCCCAATGGACCCTTTTTTTTTTTTTTGAGAAACAAACACACACACATAAAAGAAAGGGGGAAAGGGTATCTAACACAAATGCATACCACAACTTTACTCAAAAACCATGGTAATGCCCGATGGACCTAAATAGCATAAAATTAAAGTATGTCCTATACTCCAATGATTTAAACTCAAGGCATCAATTAAATCACGTAAGAGCTAACAAAATTATTCAATACACCACCCCCCCCCCCCCCCCCCCCCCCCCCCCAAAAAAAACAAATAATGCTTTTCTTCTCATATAAGCGACTTAAACATTAATTTAATCAAAGTTAACTAATGTCCTAAGACTTTTAATGGGAAAATAAAAAAATAATCATATGTTTGTATTAGAATTTATTTCTCTTTCATTTGTATGTGTATGCATTTGTTTTTAAAAAAAAGAATGAGTAATTGTCCCACATTATTTAAGAGTGTGTTGTGTGAAACATGTCTCATTCTTTCTTAAAAGTTACCATAATTTTTGAATAAAATTGTAATATGCGAGATAAATGTAACATGTCTTTATATATATTAGAACATTTATCATTTTCTCTTTGTGTCTGTTTTTGTTTTATAAAAAAAAAAAAGTTATATTTTTCATAAAAATGATTTCAAATCATTCTTAAAAGTGTCTCTTCAATAAATGCTCCAAGTACCCTTTAACCAAACCTTTTAATCAATAAATCAACCATGACCAGAGCAAAAAAATACAGTATCTCTTTAAAAAAAGTACTGTAATTGCTATGCATTTTTACTAGTTACTGGTATTGTCAGGTCTAAGAAAATAAACAGAAAGAAAAATGTTAGGATCACACCATTTCATACAGGTCATAATTTACCACATATAAAATTGTGAATGGTAAAAATATAGTTACAACTCACCACCACACATCTGCTATTTATAACTAACCACTCCCAGTATTACTGTAAAACAGAAACGTTGTACCATAAAAGTTTTTTAAAAAATTCCGGCACTGCATTCCATGCTTTTCTACTTGGCTTTGAATCCTGAAAGTACTAAGGGCTTCTGACCTAAAATGGTAAGTCTGAACCAGTTTAAATGGTTATCACTTTGGTTGGCGTGCCTATATTTCAAGCTCGGCTTCCTCATGGCTTGGGAGTCTCATATATAAGTGCCAAACTCTCTAAGCCCAAGACCTTGCTTTATATTTCATCAAAAAAATAAAAAGAAAGAGCTTGCTTTATATGGATATACTGGGCTCTGCAAGTGGCTAAGATAAGTTTGGAACAACTTCTTTGGAGCCATGCTACAATTAATTATACAATTGTATCTATGTGGACTCTTGTCTCTTTCTAATTTATTTATTCTAATAACTAATATGGGCTCGTGTGGAGTCGAGCTCACTTCATAGTTGACACCAAATTATATGGGAAACTATATGTATCATTCTCTTTTTTGATGAACTATATGTATCATTCTCATTGCCATTCCCATTCGTACATTTTTATTAGGAAAAATTATCAATGAGATGTCACTTTCACTCGACTATTCTTTTTAACAAGGAACAGAAAAAGGAAAAAAAAAAATCCCATGATGAAATTGAGTTTTTAATCTTTCACACGTGAAATTTATACGTTGACTTTTATAATATCTTTTATATATATATATATACACACACACACTCTCTTGTGTTTAAAAGATTTCCTCAAGTGAATGAATTCAAAAACGAATTCAAATTCACTGGGCTTACTTCGACGGTATCAAAATTATCAAAGGAAGAAAAGAAAAAAAAGGTAAGAAAGTTCAGTGAGCACTACGAAGAAAAGTCATTATTCCAACAAAAAGATGGAAAAAGTGCTCCATGAAGTTAGGCAAAAAATAGACAAGTTGCTTTCCACATGGCGTTAGGAGAAAAATAAATGAGAAAAATAGCCAATAATATTAAATTGTATATAAATTATAATAAAATGTTATGTGATTGAATAAGAAATCTTCCATTTTTTTTTCTTTATTTCAAAAGAGAATATTTAAAAGAAGGAAAAGGGTTAGAACATTCACATCAACTTATTTATAATAATTAACTAAAATTTAGCTTAAAAAAAACCTTGACTTCCTATATATTAGCTAAGTATATTTGTTTACATATCCACCTAAATCAGACTCTATTTGCTTTTTTTTTTTTTTTTTAAAACAAATACTATTTAATAATTCTATTTCATCCATAATTCATAAACAAAAATGAAGAATTAAGATCAGCCACACCCATCCACTCGTAAGATTGGCTGAATCATGACTAATATCAGCCATCACAAGTTTAATTAATATCGATCACTACCCAGCGAACAAGTATATATGTCACCTCACGACCAAGTTAGCCACCCTACATCCAAGACCGATAATCCAATGGTTAAGCTTAGCTACCCAACACCCAATCACAACCACCCAACACTGATGATTTTGATGATGATCGATGATCCACTATCCGGCTCTAGAGAGAGAAAGAGAGAGATAATATATATATATATATATATATATAAATAAAGGGTCATGCTAAGGAGTACCCTTAAGGTACTGATTAACAATTCAGTTAAATAAAGTTTTTATAGGAAAAGAAAAAAAAATTAATATTTTGAAAGTTTTTTTCATTTCCCATAAAAGTGATGCTAATGAGTACCCTTAAGGCACTGGTTAACAATTCAGTTAAATAAAGTTTTTATGGGAAAAAAAAAAAAAAACATACCATTAATATTTTGAAAGTTTTTTTCATTTTTTATAAAAATGATATCAAAATTTTCTTAAAATGAATCGTTAACCAATGCTCTAAAAGCACTCGTTAACATTTTCCATATAAAAAAAATAGATGAAAAGGAAGTTCTAGAGTATAGTAGTTTGACAAAAGACTATAGCTTTTAATTTTTGGGTTAGACATATTTTGGTTGAAAAGTCCATTTGCCTATTCTTATACTAATGCTATTACTTTCCTGTAGTCCACACACTCAATAGAATTCTTAATATGCTAAAAGGAGTTGTTGTTTAACCCCAAGGTTAATAGGTATACTTATAAGTTAAGAGCAATAGTTGTCATCTAGGAGATTTTCGTCAAATGGATAAAATAGCTTGGTTTTGTACGTTTTAGGCATCAAACTCATATGCCTTTTTTTGTTCCTTGACTTTTGAAAATATCCCTTGATATGTATTTTCGTTTATTATTCAACATTCAATGCTATCATAAATTATGCACTCTCAACTTGTTTGGCCTGAGAAAGAAAAGAGAAATATGACTTACTTTCCTATTTTAATTAACACCAAATAACAACTACATACCCTTGGTGTGATGGTCACTCCACAAGTATACAAGTATAAGTGTTTGTGAGGTGTAGAGGACAAGGGCCAAGATTTAAGTTTCCAAGAGGGAGTTTCACACACATATATACATAGATTAAACTAGAGTAGAATTTCTATCTTGTATATAAAAAAAAAAATTAATACCAAATAAATAAAAAAAAGTGTCATTGTGAATGATCATTTCTCTAAAGGGTCCACATTTTTTGTCCACTCAAATTGACGATCAGGAAAGAAAATGGGACATTAAGTTAATTTGATTTTTATATTTAACAATTAATATACCCTGTACCCAAATTCTCATCACACATACTAGTAAGGGGAAGTAAATGTAAAAAATATATATATATTTTTCTCTTCATCCTTTTTACCTATAAAAAAAAGGGGAAGAATATGTTTTTCATTTCTATTCAATCTCTTTGCCTTCTTAGATCCAAACACACACACACACATAACTTTCAATTTGTCCACACTCCACACATACCATAAATGCATGCAAAGAAGTGTTTAACGAAGCATGACAAATTGACAATTCTAAGAATGAAGCTTTATTTATATAGTATAAATTATTGAGGCCACGTGTGCAGCAATAATGCACGATAGTGCATGGGTCATGTGTGATTGGATAAGATGAATCTTTTTAATGGTTGCTTGGAAATGAAACGCCTTAAACGACCGGCTATGAAGCTATGGAGACTACGGAGGCTGCTATCTAGTGGAAGACATGTCGGCAAACTATCTTATGACTTCTGTACCTACCTACCTCTGATGTGACCATCTCCGTTGAGAAAAACGTGCCCATTTTTTCTTTTTATTTAATATGGTCGAGCTCTAGTTTATTATAAAATTTATATATAAAAAATTCAATTTATGTGGGTCCCAGAATTAAACTAACGGCCAGTCTTGTGGACCTATGTGGATGTGGGGTCCCAATGATGCGATTTGATCCCCGAATTCCCCACCTTATTTTGCTTGCGCAGCAGCTGATTTGTTTATAATAGAAATTAAAGACGCAAAGAGGAGAAGAAACAAGGTTCTATGTTCTAATACAAACAAAGGTTCCACGACAAACTTCACTAAAAACTTATGGTAATTTTTAAAGGATAGTTGGTTATTCTATACAATGATACAATCTTGTAGATAATATGTGACAATACTTAGGGGTGTCCATGGGTCAGGTTGGGTTTGTCCCCAACTCGCATCCGACCCGACCATATCGGGTGGTCAAGATTTCAACCCGCCGCCAACTGGAGTGGTTGATTTGATCGTGCGGATCCGACTTTCAACGGACGATGATCTATTTGGTCAGAGTTGGAGATCTGAAAATCAACCAAAAATTTGGCAAGTTAACAGCAAAAATCGACGAATTTCGGTGATATTTTTTCTAGATTTGGCAAAAGATTTGGTGAAATCTCACCGGATCTTGTGAGATCTTGCCAAATCTAGTGGAGATTTCATGGATCTAGTTGAGATCTTGCCAAATCTAAAAACTCTTGTCGGTAAATGCTATGTATCTTAGTTGGGTCTAGTTTCTTTGGGTTTCTGGGAGAATATCCAAGACCTAGCTAACGATTTCGGATTTTGGAGAAGAAGACCTGCCGCCAACTGTCGGACTAGTTAGGTCAGCCGGTGGGTCGGTTGGGTCTAGTTGGATTTATTGGGTGGGTCAGGCCACCAGTTGGGTTGGACAGCCCTAACAATACATTTTTTTAATTTTTTATTTATTTTATGAGGAACACAAACACACACATAAGGGAGAGTGAATGAAAGTTTAACACAAAGACATATTACAAACTTCACTTATAGAAAAAACATAGTAACCTATGATTACTAGGATAGTAAATGAATCAAGTTGTATGTGAAAAGCTTGAACTTAGTTTACATTATTATTGTTGTTTTATTTTTATGCCGGTTTATTTAGTAAACAAGCCAAGATCAATCGCAAGTTTAAGCTCGATTATTAAACGAGCTAAACTCAAACATAATAATTTATTCATGATCAAGCTCATGAAAATAAAGTTTGATTTAATACTAAATGATATTTTATATATATATATATATATATGTCATAAATATACTTATATAGACTTGAGATTAAATTGTGTAAAGTTGTAAATAGTTTTAAATAATATAAAATTATTATTGATAGTTTACTAATAACATAATTAGTCTATTCATAGTAAAAATTCATTGATTTGTGAATAAGTAAAAAATTTTAGCCATAATTTTATTATATATGAGAAAATAATAAATTAATAAAGTAACTCATAAAAAAGCTTGATTTGTTTAACAATAAAATAAACCAAACTTGAAAATATAATCTTGTTTGGTAATGAGCTCGAACTCGGCTCGCATTCTAAATAAAATTAAATAAAAAAAATATGAACTTTTACTACTCAAGTTGGCATGACTCCTTTCTCAAAAAAAAAAAAAAAAAAGAAAGTTGGCATGACTCGTTTACAACCCTATGAGGCTATGACCATCACAACCCACAGACACAAAAATTTTATAATTTTTAACATTATTTGAGATGGTAAATTGTAATTAATGCAATATCATTTTCACATAAAATAATTAGCAACATCATTTTTGCTAAAAATTTAAAATTATTATAAATTTTACTTAAAAACAAGTCCTTTATGAATAAGTTATAAAATTTAGCATGTAGCTAAAGTTATTGTTCTATTATATCTTCAATCAAAGCCACAAACGCGAGCAGAGAATATTAATCAGTTTTTATCTGTTAGTGGTGATGTGAGATCACAGGCTAATGGGTTCAGCCTGATCCCATTAACATCTTCTTTTTTTTATTGGTTTTATCTAGAAACAAGAATGGATATTAATTGTGATTATTATATCATTGCAAAAATCAATATTGAAAACTAGCTAAAAGCATCTTAATGATTATCAAGGAGTAGTTTTAATTTTATTTTAAAATAAATATTATGAATCACCACTTTTTTTTTGATGTGGTAAAGAAAGAAACAAAATGCAGCTACAAACTTAGTAGTATCATACATGGCATACATATCAAAAAAGCAAAATGTGAGAGAGACTGATCTTTGGAGGCATTTCATGGATAGCAAAGTCCACTTCCTATTGTCTTCTCAAGTTCGATCGCCAAAAGCATCAGCTGCTTTATTTGTTTCCCAATAGGAAATCTGTTAAATCGAATCAGTTTAATTGTATCATGACATCAGGTACCCACAGTCATTAATAAAAGGCAGGAAGAAATTGTTTTTAACTTGGTCGACTAGTATGCATTTGTCCCATAGCCCCTGCATCAAGCTCAATATGTAAATATCTAAGTTTGTTTGGAAATTGAGAACAAATTAGTTAGTTTTTAGCTGAAATTTTTTTGTTAAAAAGTGTGCTAGAGTATAATAAAAAGAAATTCAAATCTCTCCTTCCTTAACTATTGAATTATAATAGAAAGAAAATATTGTAAATTCACACAAGTTTGGGTCCAAAGAATTCGTTTAAAGGTAGGTCAACCACTTCAATAGTCCAATATAGAAGCAAAAAAAAAAAAAAAAAAAAAAAAAAAAAAAAAAAAAAAAACCCTTAATAGAGCTTATAAAGATTAACCTTTAGAAGGCTTATGAGTTATGACCAACCCCACAGGTTGGTCCTAGGCTTAGAAAGTAGGCTTTTATTTATTTTTAGGTTTGTACATTACCACATACTATTCTTCTACCATTCTTGCTCGGTTAATCCCTGTTGTGATTCCTTCTATTCAATGAGGTACAACAATCTGTTTTCTTTATCCATTTTCAGTCACTAAATGTATAGGATGAGATGTTTTGGATACGGTTGACTGCTTTTGGTTGGGACCAAAATTTTACATATTTCTTTGAATTCATTACATTGAAATGCTTTGTCGTGGGTCCAGTTAATTTAATTGATAAAATTTTTTGTCTTTCAAATAAAAGATATGGGTTCAATCCCCGTTTATACCAAAAACCAATTGGTGAGTTTTGTCGTAAATCATGATATTATTTGATAGTATTTATATTGAAAAATTGCTTATATTTTTATGTTTGTTGCACTTGGCACATTTCTTTTTCCTATCTACTTGAGGTCTAATCTAGATACAACTGCTAAGTGATCAAGATTTCATCCTTGAGGTAATGTATTAATGTTTAGAATGTATCAAAAGTTGATGGTGGGGATGAGATGGAGACTACTGCTGTAAAATTGCTTAGACAGTATGAATAATCTACTGGATTAAATTTCTTATTTTCTTATGTGTTGTATTGTATCTCAGATTGTTCAATTAAATTCAACCATACGACTGTATTGATTAATGCAACACAAAAAATATTATTTTCTCCTATAGATGATTAAATGTGTCTCATTGGCTAATACAGCAACATTGTTGAATTTTATTTTAGATTAATATTTTTCTATGAAGCAAAATGTGCAGCAAACTATTTAGTGAAATAAATTAACTGACCAAAAAGAACAAAAAATCAAAGAATGTGCATGTGTGTGAGTGTTAATATATCTTTTCAATGTTGAGAATGTATATAGCTCTGAGATTCTCCACCAAGGTTTATTTAATTTGTACTGGGTTATGTATCGTTATATATTGATGATTTCAGTTGATTGCAGGCCCAAACTCCTGAGAAAATCTGCAAAAAGATATATCCTTGAAACTCTTGCCAAAAAATGAGTCCATAAGTTTAGCACCTAGAGATCAGTTGTAAGCAGGCCACATTCCAAATCATCTCTCTCTGACTTCTCTCCCACAGAAAGAGTTAGCTCCTCAGCCCTTTTAGTTTGGTGCTTCCAATCTGTGTGAATCAATGCATACCCCATCATACACAGACATGAAAACTGTGCTGCAAGCATCCCAAACCATAGGCCTTGCAAGCCAACCTTGAACACAAAAGTAGTGAGAATAGCCACAGGCAATCCAATGATATAAAATGCACACAAATTAATCCTTGCACCAAGTTTAGGCCTTGCTGTCCCAGTTAAGACCCCACAAGAAGCTGTTTGTGGAGAGTTTGCAAGTTCACATAACCCCACTAAAGGAAGTGCAGCTGAAACCAAATCAAGAATGTGTGACTCATCAGTGAACAACTTTCCCCACACTGTCTTCACAACTGACAAGAAAATTAAGGCTGAGAATCCAAAAGCAAATGCCACAGTAAGTCCAATAATAGATGTCCATTGTGCACGTGAAGGTTGACCAGCCCCCAAAGCATGTCCAACTCTGGTTGTTATGCCACAACTTATAGAAATTGGAAACACATAGAGCAAGCCTGTTGTTTGAATAAGTATTCCCATGGCAGCCAAACTAGCTTGTGGATTAGTCAATAATCCACAAAGAAATAACATTATTTCATACCACCACCACTCCAAGCACACTGAAACAGTACTAGGAAGTGCTAAACTTAGCAATGGTCCCCAGCCTTGAAAGGCTGAGAGAATTGTAGCACCTTGCCAAGGCTTTATTGGTTTGTTTGATACAAGCATATATATTATCAAGCCCACATTTAAGTTTGCAGTATTGAAAGCAGTAGCCAATGCAATACCTTCCACCCCTAATTTCAAGTAAGCTTGAAGAAAATAGATAATGGGTACGTGTAGAATGGCTGCAAAAGTTGCAGCTATTGTTAGTGGGGTGGTTATGCCTTGGGTTCTTAAGAAAATCCTTAGTGGGTATAGATGGGCTTGGGCTATCAATTCAGGAATTGAGAAAGCCAAGTAAACTTTAGCAACTCTTGTGATCTCTGGGTCCTGGCCCAACCATCCAAATAAGGGCTCCACGTTTAGCCATAAGAATGAGATTAATATGGAAACAAGTAGGAGTAGACACAATGTTTTCTGAAAGGTTTGGCTGAGAACTGACCATCTCTTGGCTCCAAAGGCTTGGCAACAAATTGGTTCCATTCCTGTTGATAGGCCTCTGAGGATTGAGAGTCCTGTGATATTTCCAAACCCAATTGCTAGTGAGCCCCCAGCTAGTTCTGATTTTCCAAGACGACCCAAGAAGAGCATGGAAATAACGGACCTTGAATATAACAGCAAGCCTGTCATCACTATGGGCCCTGCAATCTTGCACAATGCTTGTACCTCTTCTCCCATCTGCGTGAATTGACATTGTTAATTTAGACTCAAAAGTGCAATATTTCAATAGGATACATGAATTAGCAAATTTGAAGACCCTTTCACATAAAAAATTGGTATCAAAACTTTCGCTATTGTAACAATTTTTCTAAGAAAGAAATTATGTTCCGTTCGAAACAACTGGACCAGAGAAAATACATAGTGTGCAGCAGAGACATGTTAAGTGCACAAGTTCACCAGGCAGCAAAAGTGTGCACAAAATTCAGCAGTCATGCAGAACGCATGGCTTCATTAAAAACGTGTACAAATGCAACTTATGGGTGCTTTAAGTTTTTTGTAATCTGCTAAGAAGACATTACTTTTTTAACAACCCTTTTCACAACTTGTTAAGGTGATAAATTGTGATTAGATTTATCAGTTTTATATAGATCCACAACTGATGTCCTTACCTTTTTATCACACATTAATCACAACATGTTATGTGGCTTATTGATTTCTATGTTCCTTTCCAGCTATCACGAGCACTAGTACTGCCAGCTCTTTCAACCTTTTTAAGGTTTGGAAAAAAAAAATGATCATGTTATAGTTACAAGTTAATCACCAAAGCTGCAAAACATGGTGGCTTTATGCAGTTCACAAGTCATAACACAAGTGTAAAAGGTGAAATTTGTACTTTTCGCTATAAAACATGAGGCAAGTTGCATCCATCTGAAAAGAAATGAATCAAGCAAGCAAGTTGCTTAAAAAATAGTGAAGTGCGAATAACTTTGTGAACTTGAAAGTACCCTACAAATTTGTACTCTAGCATATTGGCCTTTCTAGAAGTCAAGCCTGTAAAGAAATTCACTTTGCCAAGATGCCTTTGCTATTGGAATCAACCATGATTTTCGGGCATGTGATTTTCAGGTCAAACTCTTTTGCTATTCCCAATAAAAAAAAAAAAAAAAAGGAATTTTAAACAGCTCAGGAGGTTAGATTTATTAAGTATAAAAATTAGTTTATTAAAAAAAAAAAAAAGGTAAATGTTAGGTTAAGTGCATCTAGTTGCATTGAACTTGGTCAAATGGTGATATTGTCTAAAAGTGAACACATGTCATCATTTCAAAGGGTCCAAGTCTGACCCTTAAGTAAAAAATTATTGCCTTTGTAATTGTATTTTTATTGGAAAATGCTATGACACAAAAAAAACTCACAATTATTGCCACAACTTGCAATGTGGCGAGTTGTAAATTGTGGTAAAAATTGTCAGATTTTTTGTGTACATGGCATTACTCCATTTTATTTGTTACTTTATGGATCTTATCGCATGAGATGGGTGTGAAAGCAACAATTTTAAAAGTTGAAATTAATTAATACTCTTTTTTACAATAGCAATAAAAAAAAGACTTAAATACTATATGATATTTACAAAGATCAGATTAGATAAAGCTTTCTTTTAATTGAATACAAACAGTTCTTTGTAATTGCATTTTTATTGGAAAATGCTATGACACAAAAAAATACTCACAATTATTGCCACAACTCGCAATGTGACGAGATGTAAATTGTGGTAAAAGTTGTAAGATTTTTTGTGTACATGGCATTGCTCCGTTTTATTTGTTACTTTATGGATCTTATTGCACGAGATGGGTGTGAAAGCAACAATTTTTAAAGTTGAAATTTATTAATACTCTTTTTTACAATAATAATAAAAAAAGACGTAAATACTATATGATATTTACAAAGATCAGATTAGATAAAGCTTTCTTTTAATTGAAAACAAACAGTTCTTAGTTTTCAAATCAACTTGAGACCAATCAATTTTGTTTTTTTACAGAACCAATTGTAAGCTATGTTTCTATTTAAAATATTCAGTTCTTAAATCTAGTGTTTAGAGATAAATGAAAAAAACAAAGAACACTAACATACCAACTTCTTTGGATGACTTGCATTTATTTATTTTTTATTTTTTGATGGAGACTTGCATTTATTAAATACAGCTGGTACATACTATATAATTATATATATGTCACCAAGTTGCAACTTCCTCTCATGTCTAATTGTCTATTTACCCGTGAATTTCACATCAAAGATTCTTGAATATTTTGGAAGTTAGTTCATACTTCATGGTAGTTGCTTTAATAGCCATTCAACTATTCGTTGTGATAGTAAGAATTTCAAACTATTCGTTGTGTTTACTTGAAAGTCAAACCAGAAGCAATGATTTTAAAAGGTTATCACGGGAGTGTTCTTTTTTCCTTATTTTTATCTCAAATTGGAAGTTTTTTGAATTTACAACTTACAAGGTATTGTATATGAACCATGTTGTCATATAGAACAACAATATGCAGTGTAATTTATTGATTGACAAAAGAGAAAAAGGGGATAAGAGAGTTGAAAACTCAACTGAAATTATATGTTCCAATCAAACAGTTGTTGAAATTTGATGAATCCATCTACTCTTGTTTCAATTTTTTGTGAAAAGACTCGTTTCATTGAACTTATTGCATACAAAATTAAACTAGAATTGAAGAGAACTCATCAATAAAAATTGGGATTAAGGTTTTGCTATAGCATTATCTAAAAGGTCTAAGTGCATGTGCTCCATCTAAAAGAAATAAAAGAAAGAAACAAACTTATCTCTTGCTTTAAATAGCGTGGGCACATAAAAGTAGGTATACTCCAAAGAAAACTATGCCTATTGGACCTTTATAATCTTGAATGGGGGGGTCAATTCCAAATTTAACTTTGGGTAGCCAAAAGTATTTTACCTAACCTGTGTCACCACAATGGTATGGAAAGTGTCTTGTTTCACACTTGCACATTTGTTGTGCACATCTTTGGTTCATTACTTCATAGAGTTGGTTTTGAATTTCTCAATAAAAAAAAAAGTAGGTTATGAATTAAAATTAATATATGTTTCAATTAAATGTGATTTTGATGATAAAAAGAAGATATACATAAAACATATATATGTAAGATAATTCCATTGATAAGCTTGATATGAGAAATATTTGAAGATTACCCTCTTCTCCCTCCTAGTTAAATTTTTTAGTCAATGAGGAGAAGGGGTACTTATAAAAGTGTTTTTTTATAAGAAAATAATAGCATCACTTTCCTGTTCCCCTCTCCGCTTTTTCTTTTCTTTCGGTATAAAAATGTTCAAAAATAAATTTGGAAAGCAATGAAGGCCCATCGGAAAACTTTGGTACCCAAAAAAAAAGAAAAGGGCAATACGACAAAAATAGCTCTCTTTTTTATTTGCTGGAAACGGATTCACAACAATTCTAAATGCCCTTCACCAAAAAATAGTACTACACACTCAAGAACAGAGCTATGCATGCCAGGTTTGTAATTTTTTTGTTTGTTTTTGTTTACATTAATTCTGGAAGAAAAAGTGAAAAACATTTCACTAGGAAAGAATATACTTCCACGGCTCCAACCTCAAATCATTTTTACCTTACGGGGATAATCAAACTAAGTTTTCTCTACTAGAAGAATTGGGTAACGTCACTGAGTTATAAAACTATTGACTACTCTTCATTCTAAACTTAATTAACGCATAATATTTGGCGATAAAAAAAAAAATTAAAAAAAACATGCAATATACCCTCAACTTTAAACTTAACCACGATATTTTGGTGGTCGGAAAAAAGAAGAAGAAGATATTTTGGATTTCTAATAGAAGATAAAGACTGGAAGTGTGAGCGTGTGTGTGTTCTAAAGAGAGAGTTATTAGGTATATACCTCTGAGAGTGGCAGGGTTCGGAAAGCAGCACTTAGCTGTAGGAGCCGTCTGAGAAGGCTAGTGAGAAATCTGCCATCACTTCTATGAACTCTCATTGCATCTTCATTACACCCTCTTCCTCTCTCCTTGGACTCCTTGGAAACCAAAGGTTCATCATTTACGATTTCTTGAGATTCAGTAGCAGTGCACATGTTTATCTGAGTGAAGTAATGAGTTCTCAGACTGATAGAGAGAATACAAACCTAAAATACACTCAAAAAAAAAAAAAAAAAAAAAAAAAATCCCCGGACCAATTCCAGAGATGGGTTTGTTTGTGCAATGAGGCCAACAAGATTGAACAGTCTGAGATGGCAAAGAGAAAAACAAAATATATTGTATAGTAGAAATCCCAGTTGTGCTATATATTTTTATAGTATATATATGTAGAAGTAACAGACTTCTCATTTAAAATAAGATAAACCATAATCCATGTCTTTGTTGGTCTTTGATTTTGATCCTCCTCGGCCATGGCATTGGAGGTATTATGGCAGAGAAGGAAAATGGTGCATTGGGACATGTAAACAAATATGGAACAGAAAAGCTTGAACTTTCACTTCCCCAGGCCTTGAATTATATACTGTGCTTAATGTGTACGGCTTACTATACCTGCAATTAATTTTTAGTTCCAAGTGTTCAACCCAACAATTTTAATTGTCTTATGTAATGTCAAATTGTCTATCACGGTATCACCTAAGAGGAAATGATAAATTAGTGTAGTATAGCATATTAATTCATGGTGCTATTAAGTTTTAGACACTTTATTTATTTATTTATTTTTTTTAATTTTTCCTTTAGGAGGGATTGCAACCTTTTGGAGGGTGGATCCAATAAATTATGAAAAAATATTCACTCAAATAAGAACTTTATCATATGGTCACTACCCTAATAAAAGGGACACGAATATATATGGCTTTTTTTAGAATCAATATATATATAGTCCTGTTACTCCAAAAAAAAAAAAAAATATATATATATATATATATAGTCCTATTTAAAACTCCTATATCAATTCTAAAAATCTTAGTAATTACTATTTTATGATCTTAAAGACCCAAAGCCATTAATCATATATATAAAAGACCAAAAGTCATTGAGCTGACTAATCTCTTGAATTATGAAGATCCCATTAATTTGGATCTCAATTTAGATTATAAAATTCAGAAGGATTCTAATATTTTTATTTTTTATTTTTTTATTTTTTATGATCATGTTAATCTTAAAATACTATATTTTGAACTGTTTTTCATTTGGATGGCAAACCTATAAAATATTTTAATTTAGAATGAGCGCTTGGAATAAGTGGGAATAGTTAAAGTAATTATATTCACTAATATCAATAGAAATAACAAAACCCCCGTTCTTTAAATTGCATTTCCAATAACTAAAATATAATGTTATGTCAAGAGTTTTATATTTCAATTGGTTGTCACTTTTTGATATTTTTAATGGAGATATTTAGAGTAAAAATCTCTCTTTATGTGTAGATTTAATGACAATATAGACTTTTAATTAGGTATATTTAGAATTATATATATATATATATATATAGTTGTAGAATGTCACAAACTATGACTCATTCTTATGATAAGATTATGAAGACGCTCTCAGTAATCTTAAGTACAATTCCAATTATAACAATTTTGATCACAAAAAATCGGGGATGCCTTGTCTAATTTAGGCTGCATTTGGCATATATAGCTTGTGAAATGTTGTGAGCTTTTTTACTCTGACTCAAGTAAGACTATGTTGTGCTTTATATTTGAGCAAGTTTGACCACATGTTTATTAAAAAAACCAGGTTACCTTGATAAATTAAGAACATGTATTTCTCTAATTTAATTCAATATATGTAACATGAAGATCACCTTGTCGAGGTTAAGGTTGAGTGTATGGCTCAACTGCTGCTCTTTTATCTTACTCTGGGCTATCATTTTAATTTTTAATTTATAACATTCCAATAAGTCAAGAATTCTTCTATGAAAGCAAAAAAATAATCCAGAATAATGTCGCACTGCATGACCTGAGATTAAGATTAACTATATATTATGATTTATGGGTACCCTAAAAAATATTTTCGTACAATTGTTAAAATTTAATAATACTAGACAGACTAGAAGAAAGCAAAAGAAAGTACGAAGCATGAGTGGCTGGCCTAGGAATCAATTCAATGGACATTTGATTTTTATTTTTCATATGTATGATACATCTATTGTGTTGGTTGATACACGACAAAACTTACATTCGATTTGTCAAATCCAAAATTCTTAAATGTGCGTTTTGGATTAGGTTTTTTTTTTTCTTCATCTTCTCTCTCTTTTGTTTTTGTTTTTCTCCTTCAATTTACTACTACACATCTCAATATTGACTTGTGTTTATTGATGTCTGTGTATAGAGTCTACAGGCTATAGTCAGCTAGTCGAGTGAGGGAGATATGATATTTCAATTTTGTGTGTTTTTATAATTCTATTGCTGCTTTTATGGTACATGGAGTTTTGTTAAGGCAATGGAATTCTGTCTTTTACCTAGCAATAAATACCATACCTATCACATTATATGGTTTCTTAAATGAGAATTCTGACTTTTATTTTGCTCTCTAAGGGAAAACCTATTATTGCACCATCTTGTTGTATTTTGAAACAAATTTCTAGCTGTTTCACTTATCTTCTTCTTCTTTTTTTTTTTTTTTTTTTTTTTTTTTTTTGAGATAATATAGACAGAAAAGACATGGGATAGAAAAAGAAGAAATGTGAAGACAAGATTTACAATACTATTATTTACAAAAGAGTCTTGCTGTTTCACTTATCTCAATTGCCGACAATGTAAAAACCTAAAAAGAATTTTTTATATACCTTTTAATTATGGCAAAAGTGGTCATTATATTCCCTAACCTAACAATAATAAAGAATTCGATAAAAAAGTTAACTAAACACTTTCTAATAAAGGTGTTTTTCAAGTAACTTTTGAGAAGAATTTTAGTGGTTGCTTACAGGGGAGGCGTTATCTTCAAGCCAGGGGGTTAATGAACCCCCTGACTTGTCAATTTTTTTTATTTATATATATATATATATATATATATATATAATTTTTTTAAAAACTTTTGTTTTGACCTCCTAAAATAAAAAATTGAACACCCTGATTCTAAATTTTATTTAAAACCAACTAAAATAAATTTTAATACGATCATCTTAATACTACTTTCACAATATTTTCACAATAAGTGTTATATGGCAAGTTGTAACTGGTTTTTATTTAGACCCATAATTAACATCACTTTTTACCTATCATTAACAACTTGCCACCAAGATTTTGTTATAAAATTTTTGGGAAAGTATTGTGTATTGAATATTATTTAAAAAAAGTTTCATTTTTGCTCATTTGTTAAAAATATATATGTATATTCTCTGTAAGACTTTGGCTTATTTTACTGTTGACAGTAAAATAAAGTTGTTTTTTCATGCACTTTTTTTTCTCCTTAAGTAAAATATTACACTACTGTTACAACCAATATATCTTTATCTACATTTGTGATTCTTTCCCATTCTCTTTATCTCTCTTTCTCTCTTCTGTATTTTCTTAGTTTTTCTCTTTATTTGATCAAATTGTTTGATAAATGCTCTATAGATTTTCAAGTCCAAGAAGTTTTTTTATTGCTTGCTTAAATTCCAAGAGAGTGATCACATGTATGATTAAAAAACCATACATGATTCTAAAAAAAAAAAAAAAAAAACCCATACATTTCAAAAGCAAAAACTTAGATTAGTTACTATTTTTTTTCTTTGTTTCACATTACTCTTAGTTCTACTCTTAGGTGTGTTAATATTCTTCTTTATCATATATTTTTATTTAATTGATAATACATATAAATATAATAAGTTATTATTAATTTGACAAAAATGTATGATGAATTATTTAATTATATTTGTTGTCTTACTGATCTTTAAACTATCAATAACTTTTTTATATTATTGTACAATATATTTGTATTATATACTAAATTGTATTTAGAATACTATTTTAGATTATTGTATATAATATGGAAGTTGTATGTAAAGAAAAACAAAATATCATTTTATTTTTTATTTACTCCCATGACAAATTTCTTGCTCTATTATTGTTGAACCCCCTAGAAAAAAATCTTGAAGTCGCCATTGGTTGCTTCACAAAACAACTCTTTGAAACTGCTCCTAAAACTAATCTCCTAGTAGTCATGTTGGATTTTTGAGTCACCAGATTCACCACCAAAACGTAAAAGATAAGGATTGGGAAAAATAAATAAATAAAAATAGAGAAGAACCCTAATTTGGATAAAGGGTTTGGCTACATCAAGACTTCTTAAATGAACCAATTTAATTTTAGTTTATTTAAGTTTCCTTTGCACAAAAAAAAAAAAAAAAAAAAAAAAACTTATAAAAAATCAAAGGGTGATAATTATAAATTTTTTTTTTCTGATCACAGAATAGTGTATATATTTATATATATAAAGAATAGACACGTACCATTTCGAACAATATCAAATTAACTCCTTACATATATAGTACGAATCCAAGTTAAAAGAGAAAAGGAAGAAAAATCCATGTGGTTTCCCCACATAGGAGGATATCTCTGCTCCATTTCAGGGTTCTTATGCTAGGCTGGTTCTTATTCGTTGCACCATCTGCTATAGGAAAAAAAAAATCCATAAAGTAATTAAACAATTAATCATACTTTTTAAAATTTATTTTTCTTAAGAAAGAGAGAACATAATCATTTGATATAAGGTGGTTGGAATCAAAGGTACAATCTAAACTGAAGAGAATGATTCTCCCACACGCATTAGAAATGGAGTTACTTTGGCCTTTTCCACGAGACCATGTGAACATTAAAGTAGTTTACACCTTTGTACTTGTCTCATTAGATTAAACCAATATTGCCAATTGCCATGCTCTAAACTTTCACATATATAAGTTACATAATTTTTTGTTGTTTCAATCATTATCTTTTTTGGTCGGCTATTAAAATATCATAGTATACAGGCAAGGAAAAAGTTTGGCTTGGTCCCATCTACTATATGTGACAAGTTGAAAACACCATCATATGTACTTTTAGTCATATAACTTTTCTAATGAAACAAATGACTTGTTCAAATAATATACATAGACTGTTTTCTAATTTCTTACACAATGGGTTAAAAAAAATAGCTCCAAACTTGTTTGGGGCCAAACTTTTGTATAGTTTTTGCCATTTAGAAAGGTAAGTATGAATATATATATATATATATATATATATATGCTATCATTTTTTACTCAAAAAGAAAGGTAACTATGAATGATGAGACTTTCCACCCGTAGTGAAGTTTAAACCATTGTTAATGTGTATGTTCCACTTTTTGAGTTTTATTTTATATTCTACCAATCACAATTTGTTATATGTTTTTTGTTTTTTGTTTTTTGTTTTTTTTTTGTTTTTTTTTTTTTTTTTCATTTTAAACTTTAGTTATATTATGAAAAAACTCAAATAAATTTATAACATGTTGCGATCGATGGCGTATAAAGAGGAAGATAGAACATATATGATATATATTCATTTCCTAACTCTTAAGTAGGTATTCAAGTGCCCCGTCCATTAATAATAAATTTTCCATATTTAGTGGCTGAGGTGGAAGATACTTCATGAAGCATATGCCTTCCTAGCTGTTGATTTTATTTTTTTTCAAAAATAAGATCAAAGCATATCTCTACTAGCTCATGAAATTTTTTTAAAATAATGCATCTGCTATTAAAAAAGAAGTTTCTTGAAAACAACTCAATTGTTGAAGGATTTCTTTTTACCGAAAGTTTGAATTTGAGTCTGACCAAAAGTTCTAACTCTCAAACCATTCGGGTTTAAACAAAGTGATAAATCATGATATCAAGATGATTTCTTCACACAATTATTTGAAATATTAAATACAAGATATGAGTGGATGTATAAGTTGTTTGGATCTGTGCCCTTTAAATCCTATTGTATGATGCTATATATGATATTATGTATGATATTATGTTGTGATTAATAAAGTTGTTTTATTATTATCTAAAATAATGATAACATGAATATTTGGATATTATCATATAGTTCATGAGATGCATAGTATGTGATTTATGTGATTTAGTCACAGAAGATATAAATCACAAGTTCTTTGTAAACTCAGAATTTTAGTTTGTAGTCGGTAATGAAATTTGGCATTTCATCTGTGAAGACTGTAATATATCAACTAAGATGATTTGCATTGATTATGAAAGTGGAGACTTCTAGTTGATATGTTGATATGTTTTAAGTGTTAAGACGTATTGAACTTGACCGATATTGAACTGGACCGCTGTGAGATTTATTATTCTACTAATGATTGTCAAATGAATAATAAATCTCACGACTTCTATTTACATCAACTCTCAATCCTAAGAGAATAATGAACCTGATCATGAAGTGTATGTTACTTTGATATATTAGAAGTGAGATCTAAAGTCATGATCAAAACCTCAGTATGTTGGGCAGCCACATTTAATGTTGAAGGGACATATATTCTCAAGATGGAATTCATAATTTCTTAACGGAGATATAAAATATTCCCTTTAAATAAGTTTAATGGGTTTGGTTATTCAGAATGTTAGGCCTAACCACTTTAGTAAGAAGTGGATTTTATAAATATATGATGAATAACTTAAATATTGTTAGGACATATGTGGTTCACTTCTTAAGAACATATGATATTCTTTTGTGTAATTGGCTAATCTTTTGACAAAACGCACTCAACTTGTAATAGGGTAGTTCTAGGTGTTTTTAATACTTCAAGAAATAAGGTTTCAAGATCAAGTGTTGAAATCATCAAGTCTGTCCAAGAAACAAGCTGAAGAAGTGCTGAATTATTAAAGCTCGACACCTGCTCGATAGCTGCTCGACACCTTGCTATCTGTTGAGGTTTATAAAATTAGAAATTCTGATATGATTTCTTGGGATCCGTGAATGTGTCTTTGGGCTTTCTTTTCTCCTAACTCTAGACATATAAAATGATTGTTTTAAGGGCCATCAAAGAGTTCACAAGTTGCATAAGCATTGAGCAAACTCTGTTCAAGCAAATTGTGACCGAAGACGAAGTTCTTGCCCTAGTTCATCATTTTTGAAGAAGTTGCTGTGCATATGCATCAAAGGGATTTGTGACCAAGCATCTTCTTGATCTTCATCGTGAATGAACTGAAAAACTTTACAGCGAACAACTCTTTCTAATTGGTGATTGAAGTCGCGTATTGGGATCCGCGCATTGGTTAGTCACGTACTTGGGAGCCGTGCATCAAAAGGGGAAATTATCACTGCAGAACAAGTCTAATTGGGTATTGGGGTAAGGGTTCCACTGTAGGTTGGTAAGGTACTTGGGATTCCTTTACTTGTAACCGCTTGTTATGATAATAGTGGAGTTTCGGGAGTGATGACCTGAAAATCACCCGGTTGAATTTTTGCCGTTAGGTTTTCCCCATTCATAAACAAATCACCGTGTCATTTATTTTTCGCTGCATAATTAGTTTATTGTTGATTTTTTTGTGCTATCACGCGTTTGTATGTTAAATTGATTAATTAATAATTTGGCTAATTAATTAATTAATTTCTATCACAATGGGTCATTCAGTTTGTGGCCTATCAAGTGGTATCAGAGCAGGCACACTCTGATTAGGTTTAATCTTTGCTGTGTTGATCCATTGACCCTTGTTTGTCATGGATAGAGGACAATCGTTAATTATACCTCCTTTATTTGATGGTACTAACTATGCATACTAGAAAGTACGCATGAGAGCTTTCTTACAGTCTTTAGATGAGAAGGTGTGGCAAGTTGTAGAGATTGGCTGGACCAAGCTAAAAGAAGCGCCGGCCGATTGGGATGAAGCCAAGATCAAGGCGGCAAACTTCAACAGCAGAGCGTTGAATCCCTTATTTAGCGCAGTCACCAATGAGGAGTTCAAGAAGATATCCTCTACTAAAACTGCAAAGGAAGCATGGACCATCCTCTAGACAACCTATGAGGGTACAAAGGCTGTCAAGGATTCAAAACTTCAAAGGCTTACTACAAGCTTTAAAGAAATAAAGATGGAGGAGGATGAGTCATTCGATGAGTTCTATACCAAGCTCAAGGACATAGTGAACTCAGTCTTCAATCTTGGGGAAACCATTCCTGAACCCAAGATTGTGAGGAAAGTGCTCAGATCTCTACCCGAGAGATTCCAAGCAAAGATTACTGCAATTGAGGAATCAAAAGATATTGACAAGATTCCTTTGACTGAGCTGGTTGGAAACTTGTAGACCTACGAGTTAGGGTTATCTAGGATTGACCAGTCGAGTAAAGGTAAGAGCATGGACTTGAAGGCAAAGAGCAGTGACATAGATGAGTCTTCCGATGATGAAGATTTTAAGATGAAGTCCTACATTACAAGGCAGTTCAAGAAATTTATAAAGAATGCAAATGAGAGGAACTTCGACAAGGACCGCAGACAATCCAGTTCTTTTCAGTCTAAGGGCCAAGACAAAGGGAAAAAGGATGCTAAGGATAGCGGTCAGTACACTGTTCTTGAAGGACCAAATTGTTTTGGATGTCATGGATTCGGTCACATGAAGCAAGAATGCCCTACATATCTAAAAAGCATTGGGAAGAGTAAGACACTTGCTGCAACCTTGATTGACACTGAGCTTAAGGATGATTCCGACAATGAAGATGACGAAATTCTGAATGCCTTCATTGCCACAGTCAATTCTACTGAAGGGATTGTTGAAGACGTGGAAGAAAAAGAAGAATTGGTGGATTCTAAGTGTGAGAAGATGGATGATCAAGATGATATCCATACAGCCTATGAGAAACTTTACAAGCTCTCTGAGAAGTATGAGAAACTGTATAGGCTGGCCACCAAGAAGTTTAGTGATGTGGAACTTGACCGTGAAGAGATTTCCACAAAGTTTGATGAAGCTAATCAAACAATTAGTGCACTGAAGTTTGAGAACAATTTCTTGGCTAAGAAAACCAAGAAGCTTGAAGCGGAGCTGTTTCAAGTCAGAGCTCAATTGGAGAGGACTTCAAATGCAAAGCTTGATAAGATGCTCAGCATTCAAAAATCTGCTTCGGATCGTAGAGGTTTAGGGTATAGTCTTTCTTCCTCTAATATTGCTTCTACTAGTTCTACTGTTTTTATTCCACCCACTAATAATATTGAAATTGAAAACAATGATGTTAAAACTAAACTAGCTAGTGAGAACTTAGACAAGGGCAAATCTATCTTAGGAGCACCCCCTAAGCAGGATAAGAAAAATGTTAAGAACCCTAGGGCTAAGGAGGCTATCTCTCAAAAGTCTAAACAGAAAAAGCAGCATCTCTGTCATCATTGTGGTGTTGCCGGTCATACTCGACCAAATTGCTATAATTGGTTAGCCACTCAACAGAGCAACGACATGATAACATTTGGAAGCCAAAATCAGCTTCAATCCTCTTTTGCTCCTCTTGGAGATCTTCTGAAAGCCCTCATATTTCTTTCGAATTTGAACGGGTTCAATTCTTTCCCTTTACCGCTGGTTCAATAATTTAATCAAAGGAAATGTTCTTCCAAGGTGTGGAAGAAAAAGGACTCTAAGTGATTTTATCACTTTCTTCTATCTTCTTGTCTTTGTTTGTTGCGTTACTTGTGTGTTTTGCATTTAATTTGAGTCAGTCTAGTTTTATACTTTGCTTTGTTTAACATGTTTTTGTTTGTTTGTTTTCAGTTTTGTTTGTTTTTTTTTTTTAAATAAAAAAATATTAAAAAAATCAGAAAAATACAAAAACAGTGTGTGTTTTGTGTACTTTGGTACTTGTATACCTTGGATGGCCATTGAAACAAAGTTTTCTAAACTTTGTATCATCTGTAGCTTAGATGAGTATTTTTATGCACAACTAAGCAAGTGAGCTTTGTGGCTCCTGTTTGTGATGAGTAAGATTAAGTTATCTCTTGGACTTAATACTCGTATCATTCTTTTTGATGGGTAGGACTAGAAAATCCTAAGAGAAAGGCATAAATAACCATCTCACCACTGTTGCCCGCCAATCATGAAGACACCTGTATGCTTCGGCATAGCAAAAGTGCAGTATCAGAGACATCCGTATATTTCAGCATAGCAAAAGTGCAATGTCAAATGCTTAACATCTTGGGTATTTCTTTTCTCTCTCTTATATGCCCATGCATGATATGCTAAATAAAAGAAAATATGCAAAGAAAATAAAAAGCAAAAAGATCAAAAATGTTTTAAATATGATTGCAAGCGTGTTTTCTAGGAGATGTGAGAGTTATAAGATGTATCTCGAAGGTGATAGTTCCCATCAAACAGTTATGATTGTGTGTGAGTTAAAGTGAATTTCTCATATCCCAAATCATCATAACATGTTTACACTTATGCAATCTTGCAATATTTTTCACACACAACACGCAATATTCTTTGCTACTTTTGATACATGTGTAGGTACAATGTGATTTGGTCATCACAAGGTTTTACATGTGCTAATGTATGCTCACTAAACTGTCTTGACTTGTTTTTGAAATATAAAATTAGTTAGACTTGTTTAGTGTGTGTGTGTGTTTCTGATGATCCATATGCTTAAAATTTTTGTTGAGAGATGATTTTGAGAGCTTAATATGTTGATTGGATCATTGGTTGAGTTACATGTTGGATTGTATTCATGTCTGTGTTTTTCTCTTCTCGAAAAACTGTTTTTGAAAGCTGGCTCGACACCTCTTCAACACCTCCTCAATACCTAGCTATCTGTCGAGCTTCTCAAGCTTTTTCTTATCGCAATCTCGACACTTTCTCGACACCTGGTGGATCGATCGAGAAAGTTCCTGCCTCCTCGATAGCTTCTCGACACTTTGTTGATCAATTGAGCTTCTGTTCTTGGTTCTGGTGTTTATTCCTTGATATCTCCTCAACACCTATAGCTGTCGACGCTCATTTTCTCGATACCTTCCTCGACAGATGGCTCGACACCTCTCGATACCTCATCTGTCGAGATTTATTGAGGTTTCTATTTAAACCCCTCGTGCGATCCGCCTCTCATTTCTCTCGATCGCTCTTTCGATAGCTCTCTGTTTTTCTCTCCCAAACACTCTCGTCTCAATCCAATCTTGTTCCTCAAGGTTTCTTCAAGCTTCTTCAAGTTTTTCTACGCTTGGTAAGCTTCTAATCTCTTCATTCTTCATGCATTTCATGTTTTGAAACCTAGGTTTTGGTGTTTTTGAAAAATTTTGGGATTTTTCAAAATTGATGAGTTTTTGTTGAAATTTTGGGTTGGGTTTTCATTTAAATGTGTTTAAAACCTCATACATTGCATCTCATTTGCACTATAATGGCATTTCCATGCATTTAGATGTGTGCAATCTGTTTGTGTGCTGGTAGGATTGGACTGGGCTGAGCCCATGATGAAATTTCTTTTGTATGTCACATGTTCATGCATTCCCCATGCATACGTATTCTTTATTCAATATATTTGATATATTTGAATTGCTTGGGACTTTTTGGATTGTCTTCTTTCTCTCCCTCTCTCTCTGTTTACGTTAGTTGTGTCTATGGCACCTAAGCGTAAATCCATTCCGGCTCGGAACCCTCTTTGGTCTGGAGCTTCTTCATCTTTTGATTCTGCTCCTCTTACTCTTCGGTTCCGTGATGATGATGATGCCCACAAGGCATTCTCGGAGAACTTCTCTGGACGAGGTGTTCATTCAGAACGGCAAGTCATTTTGGCGGACGTCGCTGACACTGACCTTCCCGATGTCATTCACAGTCGGGGATGGGAGTCACTGTGTGACGTCTCGGTCACTTGTCCTCTTGTGCTTATTCAGGAGTTTTACTCCAACATGCACGTGATTGATCGTTCAGTAACTCTTTTCTTCATTCGCGTTCGAGGTACGCGCATTCCTGTCACACCGTAGCTTGTTGCGGATGTGCTTCGGGTTCCTAGGATATAGTTTCCTGACTATCCTTCTTATGAGCGTCTACAGACTGTGTCCAAGGATGAGCTCATATCTGCTTTTTGTGAGCTCCCTTCAGAGTGGGATGAGCGTCAATTTACATCACGTCGGCCTTTTGCTAAAGGTCCTAGATTCTTAAACATGGTGATGACTTTTGTACTTCATCCGCTTTCTCACTACAACTCCATCACAGAGCCTTGTACTCGATTTTTGTTATCCCTCCTTGAGCACCTTACCATAGATTTTCCTTCTCATTTCATTCTGTCTATTATAGATGTTCATTTGGATGCGGCGACCCATGATAAGCTCATCTTTCCTTCTATTATCACGAGGATTCTACGCCATTTTTTCGTCCCTTTTCCTGTGTCCGACCATTTCACATTCATGTGTGCCATAGACGCCGCTACCGTAAAATGTAGTGAGGCGCAGTTTAGGTCGCGACAACCGGATTCCACTCCTCCCTCCCGTCTGGCTCCATCTCGTTCAGCTCCATCCACATCCATGGGCGATGTATCCCTTAGAGACATCATAGCGCAGCTGCAGCGCATGGATGCTCGCCTTGATACACTCTCTACTGAGTTGTATCAGGTGAACGTTCCTGTCGGTCGTATTGCACGACGGCAGGCGATTATGGGTGGCTTTGCTCCTGAGGCTTCTCCTCCACCACCTCCTCCAGTGGCTTTTGATTCTGATGCTGAGGATGATAATGATGATGGTGATGACGATGACGCTTCGAATGATGATGGTGATGCTAGCTCTACTGATGAGATGTTTACTTGACACTTTTACCCTTTGTCACTTGTGACAAAAATGGGGAGTAGTTTTGGATACTGAGAGTAGTCATTCTTAGGGGGAGAGTTAGTGTAGGACATTTTTGTTAGAGGGAGAGTGCTGATATGAGGGATGTAGTAAGGATTTGATGTATCTTGTTCTTTTCTACTTTTTAGATATATTGTTCTTGTACATTAGGTCTTGTGACCAGTTTTTACATACATTGTACTTATTTTCTCTATATGTGGATATATGTTTTTTTCACCTACCTTTACATGTGTTGTTTCTTCTCTATCTTTATACACATGTTTCTTATACTTGTATACAATCTATTATTTCTGTTTCACACTAAGATGCCTTGATGAGTTTTGTTTAAAGTGTTTCAGAAATACAGGTTGTCAAAATCTACTTGCCATAAACTCTCTTATTGCAAAGTTTTTCAAGAGTTTGTATTAGGATAGATTTTATTGTATTCAACAAGTGAATATGAGTTGAGTGATTTATGACTTCTCTCATATGTTCATTTGTTTGTTGTGGTTTTCTCACGGATTGCCAAAGGGGGAGATTGTTAGGATATATATGGTTCACTTGTTAAGAACATATGTCATTCTTTTGTGTAATTGGCTAATCCTTTGATAAAATGCACTCAACTTGTAATTGGGTAGTTCTAGGTGTTTTAATACTTCAAGAAACAAGGTTTCAAGATGAAGTGTTGAAGTCATCTAGTCTGTCCAAGAAACAAACTGAAGAAGTGCTGAATCATTAAAGCTCGACACCTGCTCATAGCTGCTCAACACCTTGCTATCTGTCGAGGTTTATAAAATTAGAAATTTTGATCTAATTTCTTGGGATCCGTGAATGTGTCTTTGGGTTTTCTTTTCTCCTAACCTTATACATATAAAAGGATTGTTTTAAGTGCCGTCAAAGAGTTCCCAAGTTGCACAAGTATTGAGCAAACTCTGTTCAAGCAAATTATGACCGGAGATGAAGTTCTTGCCCTAATTCATCATTCTTGAAGAAGTTGCTGTGTATTTGCACCCAAGGGTTTTGTGACCAAGCATCTTCTTGATCTTCATCGTGGATGAAGTCGCGTACTGGGATCTGCGCATTGGTTAGTCACGTACTTGGGAGCCGTGCATTAAAAGAGAAAATTGTCACTACAGAACAAGTTCAATTGGGTATTGGGGTAAGGGTTCAACTGTAGGTTGGTAAGGTACTTGGGATTCCTTTACTTGTAACCGCTTGTTGTGATAATAGTGGAGTTTCGAGAGTGGTGACCTGAAAATCATCCGGTGCGGTTTTTGCCGTTAGGTTTTCCCCATTTGTAAACAAATCACCGTGTCATTTATTTTTCGCTGCATAATTAGTTTATTGGTGATTTGTTTGTGCTACCACGCGTTTACATGTTAAATTGATTAATTAATAATTTGGCTAATTAATTAATTAATTTCTATCACAAGTGGTCATTCAGTTTGTGGCCTATCAAATATATATTTACTAGAGTGCAATTATATTTATATAGTGGTATTAAATATAATTAATGGTAGTTTTGGGCTTGTCAAAAGTTGATAAAAAGGCCCAAAATCCATTGGAACTAGTGTCTTATTTGTCCATTTTGGTCCTACTCCAAGTTACATACTAAAACCCAATTAGAATAGCCTAAAAGGCTAACCCAATTAGATAATTAGTTATATATATAAGGAGAGAAACATACAGAATTTTGTAATGAATGAAAATAGTGTGTATGTGAGTGTAAGTCACTCTCTTATTCTCCTTTGAACACATACGTATAAACTGATTGAGAGACCACATTTTTTAGGCATAAGTGGAATTAGAGTGAAGATTAAAAGTGTTCCCAAGTACTTTTAATCTTTGGTTTTGAATTTCACCATACCAATGTACGCTTTCTTGTACTTAAATTCTGAAATTTACATAGTATATGTTATCAATTGCCAATGAAGTAGATCTGTTAATTTTTTGTTGTGTATGTTTTGTATGAGATACAAACTATGTTTTTCCTACATAAGTTTCCTATGCATAGCTAGCTAAGCTAAACCATAATTCACGTTTTTAATTTTCTAGTACTAGGGATCAAACATGTTCATTGAGCCACCACTAGCTACTACATGAGTGGAAATGTTAGGTCAAAACAACAATGTCGAAACTCCATTTCCCTCCTATATTTCTCAATATTGCATTCCAGAATCCAGTATTCCACCAGCAAATTATACCTTCAAAAAAAAAAAATATTAAAGCTGTTAGGAGTTAGCAAATTCTACCTAACAAATCATGTGTGGAAAGGCTTATACTAAACTTTAAAAAGTTAGGGTTTATCAAAAAAAAAAAAAAAAAAAACTTTAAAAAGTTGGGTAAAAGTCAATGTAAGGAATTGCCTGAACATGTTACAGAACTCAAAACTCGGTCGAGTGAAATTAGAGTATTACAGTTTTCCACTTCATCACCTAATTTATTTGTTCTTTTCATTTCTTTTATATTGGTAATATTTACTATGTTTGTGTAATCTAATTTTTTGTTAACTCTGAAGTTAATCTAGACTGAAGCACAATTAGCTCATTAATCCACTACTTAAAACTTTTGGGGTCTAAAATCAGAATTTTTCGAAAGCACTTCTAAATCTCTATTCTTGTCAAGAACTTGAGCCCACTAGGAGAAATAAATTGGCAAAAAACATAAACACTCTTAGGCTTCATTTGTTTCAACACTAAACGTTTTGTCTGATTATAAAATTTTGGAATTTTGTTAATTCATGTTTGTAATTGCCTCAATTAAGTGGACCTTAACACACAATGAGTCAATTACAAAGTACAAGTATTGGAATTTACTATATGAATGAAAACTTACTCACATTAAACTAGTTATTACAAACTCGGCCAGAGATCTCGCTCAATCCGTTGATACATAATTAAACTAAAAACTATTATAGTGCCCTATGTAGCAAACACTATTATAGTAAAAACTTTCAATGTATCTTTTCCCATTATTTGAATGGCATAAAATTGTTTGCTTCTTATTTTTTTATTATTATTTTATCTGTTTCTACAATGGGTAAAGTGCCCTATGTTTACACCTCTGTCTGTCTATGCCTCCTTGCTCCTTCATCATTTCCATGACGTGCGTGTAAGCCATGTTGACGTGGCTTTTAATTTTAGGTATAAACGCTGGTCAGAAAAGTATTATTAGTTGAAAACATTTTCAAGGAAAAGTGCTTATTTTCTTTTGTTTTTGTAACCCTAAAAATGCTCCCCAAAAAATATTTTTCAAGTGTTTAGCTCCTACAAAAAAAAGAAAAAAGAAAAAAAAAGCACACAATCTATTTGGACCTACTAAGTATGTGTTTGGCATTGATGAAAGTTGCCAACTTATTTTATTATTCAATTTATTTTTACTATTATTTATAGACCTCACTGTATTTTTTTGTACTATTCATGAGTTTTACTATACTATTTCAGTTAACTTTTACCTTTATCTATAGTATTTTCAGCAAAAAATTTTCAATTTCAACAAAATAAGTAAATCCCAAACAAACCATAAGGATAAAGAATATATTACCCACCAAATATAAAGTATAAAACAAAAAGCACCCAATAAATTTGTAGCATTTTAACAAACCCAAACGATGCTTCCTCCCTCTAAAAATTGTTTTCTAGAATATTTGTGCTTAAAAGATTTTACACTCGAAGAAGTTGTTTTACGTAGTATATTGATTCGAAATTGCATTCGGTTTGACCAAATATTTTAACAACACAAAATACCTAAAATGTCTAAAACATATTAGTTGAAATAAATGTGCCTTGAGCATGTTGCTAGATTGCTCTAGCTTGAGCCTTTGTGGTTGTTAACGTGTAATTGACTATGTGTTTTAGATCCACTTTGTTTACTTATATAGCACATATACTTACACTACACACTCTGCCTCTTATATAAAGACACTCATGTATATTTTATTATATGAGAAATAAAATAATATTTATTCAGTATTTCTAACAGTGGTCATTCTTTTCCTCCCTTTTTGGGGTTAATTTTTTTGGCTTAAATGCAAAAACACCCCTTGGAGTTTGGCTCAGTTGCAAAAACACTCCTTAGGGTTTTAATTGTTCCTCACAACTCCTTGAGATTTCCATATTCACCAAATCAACTCTTAGGACTAATTTTTGTTAGCTCTTATGGACAAAAAATTATGTGACCATTATGTGACTAGTGGGACTAATTAGTTGACATGTCTTTTTAATGTAGTTACATGATGATCATGTAATGTTTTTATTTATATGAGTTAATGGAAGTTAATCCTAGTAGTTAATTTGGTAGATATAAAAACCTCAGAAAATTATAAAAAAGAATTGTAACCTCAAAGAATGGTTTTGCAATTGATCCAAACCCTAACGAGTGTTTTTGCATTTTGGCCTAATTTTTTCTTTATACTTTTTAGGTTTTTAGGTTGTTTCTTGTAGTCAAACACTTTCGAAGGAGCCAATTGCACTACATCATTGGCTTAGAATTCATCATTCTATTAAACCCAGCTATGCGATAAATACGATCGATGATAGGACTAGAGGGGATAGGCCTGGACCCGATTAACTCAGCAGACAATAACTGGAAAAAAGAATATTTATTACTTCCACCAGTCTTTGTCTTCTTAACCTAATTTTTCTAAAATTCTAACTTAAAATATACAAATCTTTGAATACGAACAAATAAAAATTGGTGAGTGGAGCACTCTTTAATGATTTTTTGACATTCTAAGCTCAGTCTTAATCACAATTTTTTAAGTTCAAATCATGTGGTTGGTCTTTAAATTAGTAATTTAAGAAAAATTGAAACAAGTAGATAAATACCTACTTTAGCTCTTTACACCTTGACGGCATTAACTTTAGGGATCTAAACATAGGAGACATTATGTTGACATGGCTTTTCATTGACAAAAGTGATTCTTAGGGCTGCGTTGTGTGCGCGTGTTAGGAACCTAATAATCAAATCAAAGTTGCGGGAGCAAACAAGCATTAAGTTCAGGTTCAGTTAACTGCTCTTTTTTAAGGTATTTGTTAGTTTACAATTTTAAAAAAGTTTTGATATCATTTTTACGAGAGATATAAATTTTTTTTTCAAAAAAACTTAATTTTTAAATTTTTTTCTCATAAGCTAAAGCACTTAAAGCATTCGTTTGCGTGTTTATAAACTAACTTTTTCCCTTTTTAATGGTTTTCAAAACTTCAATTATTTGTGGTTGAGAAACAAATTGATAGTTGGTCATTCTCATGTCCCCTAGTTCCCACACAGGCACCTGAATTGTTAGGTTCAGGAGTCTAAGTGTAGTGAATGTCTTCAAAGAGACAGGATTCAATAAATTTGTCACTAGGCCTTTGCTAGCTATAGCTCTAGCTAGCTATTTATTATAAGCAACAACACGGATATACCTTCACTTATCCTCCAATAAGAAGAAGTTGATGCTGTAGCTTAATCATATTGTCAACCGTAGCATCTAGACCTTTTTTTTAGGCAGATTCGTTATTGAATCACATTGCTTTCGATACTTCATTGCCCCATAATCTAAGTAGTATAATCTATGAAATTTTCAGTGGGAGCATATTTTATGAAATTTAATAGGTATGAGTTAAAAACTTTGAACTAAAGGCTTGAGTTAGTAAGTAGAGAAGCTCAGCTAGTGTGTATAGTATATACTTATAACCAAGCACACAATTATTATGGGATTCCTCAACGTTCCCTCTAATCTCATGTACATGCTCAGTAATAACAAGGAAATTTTTTTTTAATGATCCAATAGTCCAAAAATAAGCAATTATTATAATATAAAACTTGAGGGAATTGGGCCCAATGGGCTCAGAGTTGGGATTGGGCCTAATGAGCCCATGATTCAACCTCAAGTAGCCTTTAAGTTGAGGGCTAGTCCAAATTCGAAACCTCCCATAAGTTGGACTCGACAAAACACGTCACCTAAAGAAGATCTTGCTTGAGCATCATATGAACCTCGCTCTCAGGTCACCTTTATGGTATACGATCCCCAAACCTTACTCAGTTGACTAACCATACTATTCTCTCTTGATAGAACATTTGATTCATAATAATCAACTTAGTGCTTGAAGGCATCTTTTCTTCTACTAATTCTTATAGTTTCCCAAAAAAAGAGAATGTTACCCTTTTTATTGTCAACATTTTTTGTGTTTCACCAACTTTTTAAACCTATATATCCCCCCCTTGCAGCTTTAGGAATGTCTTCCTGGCACAGGTCTCATTAGCTCAAAAAAAGAAACAACCTCATAAAAGCCTCAGTTTGGGGGATCATTCCCACCAAAATTCAACCCCATCCTACCTTATAAAGACTGGTGTTCCACTGACCAAGGTATGCAATTTTTTTTTTTTTTTTTTTATCAACATTACTCAGCTAATTCGAAAAGTTAATGCCCACATTTAATAAAACAAGAGAGTGGATGCGAAAGAGTAAACGTAAAACAAGTTGGATCTAAGAGAATATAAACCCATTAATAAATGGAGAAGTCGGAAGTTGCATTAGCTATTAGAATACTCTTTTAAAGTTAAAACTTGGATTTTCAAGTCTATAATGTCCCCTCTTCCTTTTTATTCTTCTTTCCCAGTTTTAAATGGATATTTATTATTATTATTATTATTATTATTATTATTATTATTATATATTCTATTACTTTTTTTTTTGAGGGAAATGTATTCTATTACTTAAATGTGACATGTGTACACTTGTTTTACATGTTTCTTTCGGTGACGTATTTTTGTTTTATTTCAAAGAATTAAGGCATATATAAGCGTTCATTGATGAAATTTTTTGTAGTTTAGTATGCATGAAAAAATGATAGTGGGAAGAGGGAGTGAGTATAGATAATCTTCAAAGTTAATACAAATATTCAATTACTATAATAACCTTAGAATGTTCATTATTTTATTTAGAAAGTTATGGTTCAAAAAGGATATTAATGACAAAAAACCCTTTAAAGTTAATTCTTGTTAACAGTATAATTTCGTAGTAGGGATAGTTATCATTGCCTCCCTCAACAAATAAAATAACTAATAAGCACTGTAGTCTGTAATCAAGAAATTCTGGACCTCACTCGAGCCCTTTCAAGTGAAGTAGCTTCTAAACCAAACCTAAAATTAACTAAGCAAAGTAGAGGAGGTAGCTTTCTGCAACAACAAAAATATAGTTCCTCCAATTATTGGCTATAGTATTAAATTGTACCAAAATCGTTCACAGTTGAACCAGTTATAGCTTACCTTTAGCTGCGTTTTAAAATGCGGCTAAAGGTCAGCTATAGGTCCACTTTAAAAAAAATTATTCTGCAGGACCTATAGCTAGCTTGAGTCTTTAGCCACGCAGCTATAAATTAGCTATAGCTGCGTTTTTTGTAAACGCGGCTAAAAAAACGCAGCTATAGTTCGCTTTTTTGTAGTGACCCTACCTAGCCGGCCCCTCATACCTAAATCTCGCAATAAGTCTAGGAATATAATAATTTTTACAATTTTTTTTAGAATCTTTTTGGCAACAGTTGAAATGATCTATTGTGATTAAAGCGTGATTAAAGTTATATAGTGATAAACCGAATGAAAGTGAAGTTGTTGCTCTAATCATAATAAGCCATGTCAGTTGGTTGTAAAAAATTATGAAAAATATTGTGCCCTTAACAATACTCAATTGCATTTGTTTAAACTATAATATTTGTTGAAATAGAAAATAAGAAAACAAAAGATGTAGAGTGGTTTGGAGAGAGCAGAAGTAAGGAGAATTATATGGTTTGACCTAATAGACTATATCCGTAATATAAAGTTCTTAGCGGCTACATCTTCACCATTTAGAATTACTATTTTATAAATAAACACTAAATATGGTATATATAGGAACTAAAGTTGACTAAGAAGAATTTTGGATTAGACTAAAATCAAGAATAATTATGTTAATCAATTTTAGTCAATCAAAGGTACCAACATGTGTTAAATAAATGTTGTGCGCACCCAAAAACCAAGGCCCGTTAGGGCTGGGCCTCGCTTGGGCTCACAACTACTTGTATAGTGGGTCTGGATTTCCCACACTGGGTCGTTCAAAGCGCCAAGGCCCAATGGTATCGCTTCCTTCTCCTCGGGGGACTGAACCTCCTCCTCACTCTATTTTCTCTCTATTACCACTCCTCTTTTCTTGCATTTACCCCCCCTTGTTTCCTCAAAACTCCAGGTATTTATAGTTCATAGAATAGCTGAGAGGTCATAATTATTTGCCAACAAGTGCAACCGGCGGTCCAGTGTTATCGATCGTAAGTGGATGGTTAGGTAGGCATGGGAAGCGGTGAGGGTGGTGTTGGAACTTGGTTCCCATCTCCACGATAGTTCTCGGCAGAGGTGCCTCTCCGAGGCACGGCCGGGCAGGTACAGGGCGGGGTGTCCCGCGAGCCATATGTTGATTAATGCTCGGGAAGGATTCGCCGAGAAATATTGAAAAGGCAAAGTTTGGGCCCCAAGCAAGCGTGACTCGGGGGTGGGCCGCATGGCAAAGGGAGACGGGCCTCATGGGCCATATATCCAGGTCAAGGTCCAAGGCCCGCTATGGGTAATGGTGCGGGGGCCGTACAATAGCTCCCCCTTGATTCGCTCCCCATTCCCGGGGATGAATCAAGGATCACGAGGGGTAAGTGCGTGTCTGGGAAGTCAAAAGGTCAGTGCCCGGGTATTGTGGGGCGCATTAATGCGCATCTCAAAAGACGCACTCGGAATTGATTGATGGCCTATCTGTCATTACTGCCTGACGGTTCGTGAACCGAGGCGTCGCGCGTGTGGCCGTTTGAAACGGCGGCTCGCGTGGTTTCCTTTCAGTGGATCATTAAATGCTTCCCCTTCCACCTTCCCCTATGCTTATAAATAGCCTTTTTAGTCACTGGTTCTCACTTTTGCATCCTTCATATTTCAGTATCCTACTCTGCCGAGCATCCCTCTCGTGGTTCATCTACTGGCCCAGAACACACTCCCTCCCTAGAGCCCACAGTAAGTTCCTTTCCCTCTTCTTGCTTTTTCAGTTCAGCCATTTTAGTCTGTTCTTTGGTGATCACAGCACTTCTTTTCCTTTTTATCAAAAAACACTCGTTTTTGAAAAACATGAGTTACTCTTACCTCCTTTCTTCCGAGCATGCTTTGGCTAGGTTTAGGGAAGCATATAATGTTCCTAGTGATGTAGATATTGCCTACTGCAATATGGGTGATATCGACATCCAGAGGCGTCGTGGTGAAAACACGGTGTTTTTCCCTTTGATGGCCATCTTAGAGGGAGGGCTTAGGTTCCCCGTTGACCCCCTAGTCCTTAGCACCCTTAGATTTTACGGCCTTTGTCCCGACCAACTCCCTCCCAACTTTTACCGGGTAGTGAGTTGTGTGAGTAGGTTGAACTAGTTATATGGGTTGCAACTAAACCACCACGACATTAATCAGATGTATAGCCTGTGCGGCAATGTTGAGTCTGATTATTATATAAAGACTAGGGACGTGAGGGTACGGCTTATTTCATGCCTGCCAGATTCAAATCGTAACTCGGCAAAAGATTTCGTTCGGGTGAGCGGCAATTGGTTTGCCGAGGAGATGCCTTGCGCGTTTTCGCCGCGCGATGTTGGTCGGTGACTAACCTTTATTTACTTTGGTCCCTTTTTTGACTTTGGTTTGGTTATGTAATCGTTAACCCTTATTTCCTTTGTACAGATACCAAAAGATTCAAGCCGGACATCAGAGTGGTGCATGTTCGGGACCTGAACTTCGTGCTCAGGTCGGAAATCTTCGTACATACGGACGGACAACTCCGAGCGTCCCACCTCATCCTCGGTGTCAACCCTGTTTACTCAACTTGGTAGGCGTTCAGCCAAGCTTTGCTAGTTGACAGCCCTCTCCTCTCATACATCGACGTCCGGCACGCCAACTTCCTTCCCCCCAAGCTAACCGTAGGCGAGGCGCGTGATCTCGGTCCCTGGTACATCTGTTCAGACGAGCGGCAGCCTATCCGTGACGAATCAGCCGAGCGCGTGTCTGCCGAGCGTCGAAAACGTGCCCACGAGCAAATCCAGCAAGCTTCTGCTCAGCCCGAGAGAGCCGCAGAGCCCGAGAGAACCGGGGAGGTTGTTGTCGCAGAACTGTCCGACTCTTCCGAAACAGGATCCGATCAAGGCAACGCAATGGTGGCCAGGAGGAAGATGACAATAGACCGCTTTGTCCCGAGCGCACGGCCTACCGTGCAGCAACAACAAACTCCCGGCCGTGATGCTTCGCCCCCTGCTGCCCCACCATCCCGAATTCGAAAAAGGCCGCGCATAACTGATCAGCCTCAGACGGGCTCGGGCAACGTGCCCCCCCGACCCTCGGCCGGTATCGTCATCCGAGAACCGATAGCGCAAACCGAGATAGACCTGGCATCTACTTCCCGAGCTCCGGCGGCTTGGCGACCTTCCTTCCAACTCGGCGGCGAGCCTCTTCCATCGACGGCCAGTGCCCGGATATGGGACAAAGATCATGGTGGCCATGTGGCGCAGAGTCTGGCGCGCGGCATCCTCTTGCCCGAGGACTTGCATGCCTTCATGGAGTCGACAGATGAGTCTTTGGGGAGGCGTTTGCAGTGGCACACCATAGCGGTAACTATTTCTTCTTTCTCTTCGGTTATTGGTCTCCCATCTGCTTATGTACGTGTATTTTCTATTTTTACCTTATGAAGTGAATATTGTGTGGTCAGGCCGCGCAAATGTCGTGCGTAATGGACGGGAGGATGAAGGAGCTGGCCGAGGATGTTGAGCGGGAGAAGGCTCTGAAGGACGTTGCCGAGGCCACGGCGAAGGATAAGTTGAAAATTGCCGCGAAGGCGGAGAGTAAAATTGCTGTAGCCGTGAAGGCCCAGGCCCTTGCCGAAACGAAGTCTGAGGAACTAGAGCTGCAGCTGGGCGGCACCGAGCTCAAATTGGCGAAGGCTCAGAGCCTGAATACCATGCTGGAAGGGCAGCTGGCCGATTCGAAGGCGGCGTTGGAAGCTTGTGAAAACAAGTGGTATAACGAGGGGTTCGCGGATGCCGAGAACTCAGCGGAACCGGTCATTCGTCAGGCCCATAGGCTCGGGTTTGAAGAGGGTTGGTTTGCCGTTCTTCAAACATTGGGGATTCCCGAGGATTCTCCGTTGAGGGATCGCAACAAGATCCCTTTCCCGAGCAACCCTCACACCGAGAATCCCGCGCCCCTAATTATTGACGAAGAAGAGACTTCCAGCATGAGGGAACTAGTGAACGCCATTGATTCTCACGCGGTTCCAACCGACATGGAGGGGACCAGCCATCCCCATGCGGGGGGCCAGACCGGGGGGGACATCCAGCCGCCAACTCCCCACGCCGAACAGCACTCCCAAGGGGACGCATCTTCCGCTCACGCCGTGGACATCTAAATTTGAAAACCAACCCTTTCTAACTTTTACTTTGTTTTTTTAGAATTTTTGAGAAGCGGAATTGCCTACGTCACCGGGCTGTGGTGACGAGATACATTATTTATGTTGTTTTTTATTTGTTTTGAGTTGCCGGGTTTTGGCAACAAAACATTGATTTAAGTTTGATGCTTTAGTATGAATGCTTTATTGCTTTTCCGTGTTGCTCTTTCGTATTCGGCCGAGTAATGAACCGTTGTTGGTTGCCTTTATTGTGATGTGTTCGACCATGGCAAAGCCTCCTCATGCTCGGTGATAGTGATCTAACCGAGGGTCAGGGTTCAAGCGTGCTCGGTGGTAAGATCGAACCGAGAAACTGGCTTTTTTCCTTAGAGTAAAAAGGTTAAGGTTTCCACCTGCTCGGTGAGTAGATCGAACCGAGAGTCAGGTTTCTGTCCTTAGAGAGAAGGTTAAGGTTTCCACCTGCTCGGTGATTAGGATCGAACCGAGAGTCAGGTTTCTGTCCTTTGAATAAATTGGCTAAGGTTTCCACCTGCTCGGTGATTACGATCGAACCGAGGGTCAGGTTTCTGTCCTTTGAATAAATTGGCTAAGGTTTCCAACTGCTCGGTGAATAGATCGAACCGAGAGTCAGGTTTCCGTCCTTAGAGAAAGGGTTAAGGTTTCCACCTGCTCGGTGATTAGGATCGAACCGAGAGTCAGGTTTCTGTCCTTTGAATAAATTGGCTAAGGTTTCCACCTGCTCGGTGATTAGGATCGAACCGAGGGTCAGGTTTCTTTCCTTAGAGTAAAAAGGTTAAGGTTTCCACCTGCTCGGTGAGTAGATCGAACCGAGAGTCAGGTTTCTGTCCTTAGAGAGAAGGTTAAGGTTTCCACCTGCTCGGTGATTAGGATCGAACCGAGAGTCAGGTTTCTGTCCTTTGAATAAATTGGCTAAGGTTTCCACCTGCTCGGTGATTAGGATCGAACCGAGGGTCAGGTTTCTGTCCTTTGAATAAATTGGCTAAGGTTTCCACCTGCTCGGTGAGTAGATCGAACCGAGAGTGAGGTTTCCGTCCTTAGAGAAAGGGTTAAGGTTTTCACCTGCTCGGTGATTAGGATCGAACCGAGAGTCAGGTTTCTGTCCTTTGAATAAATTGGCTAAGGTTTCCACCTGCTCGGTGATTAGGATCGAACCGAGGGTCAGGTTTTTGTCCTTTGAATAAATTGGCTAAGGTTTCCACCTGCTCGGTGATTAGGATAGAACCGAGGGTCAGGTTTCTGTCCTTAGAGAAAAGGTTAAGGTTTCCACCTGCTCGGTGATTAGGATCGAACCGAGAGTCAGGTTTCTGTCCTTAGGATCGGCCAACAATAGAAGTTGCCCGGTGAATGGGATGGAATCGAGAATTTTGGTTAGATCAGTGCGAATCTGCATGAAAAACATCATTAGTATAACCAAAAAACATATACAACAAGTTGTGGTTTATTCCATGCTCGGGGAATCGCCCATCAATGAAAGTATTTCTTGAGGTTGTGGACGTTCCACGGTCGGGGCAGTTGTCTCTCGTCCAGGTCCTCCAAGAAATAAGCCCCGGTGCCGGCTACGGCCGTGACCCTATAGGGTCCCTCCCACGTCTGCGCCAATTTCTCGGCACTTGAGTCCTGCATGTTGCCCACGGCCCTTCTGAGAACTAAATCCCCGGGGACAAACTCCCTGGTTCTCACGCCTCGGTTGTATCTCTGGGCGAGCTTCTGTTGATACTCCGCGAGCCGTATTGTCACCATTTCGCGGTACTCTTCCACCTTGTCTAAAGATCCCACCATCATTTCGTCGTTTTGGGTGTGATCGAACCGTGCTACTCGTGCACTGCGTAGATTCATCTCGGCAGGGATTACGGCTTCCGCTCCGTACGTGACAGAAAAAGGGGTCTCCCCGGTGGACCGTCTAGGAGTGGTGCGATATGCCCACAGGACTTTGGGTAGTTCCTCGGCCCAGTTTCCCTTTGCTCCCTCCAACCTTTTCTTTAGCCCACTCACAATCACCTTATTCACGGCCTCGGCCTGACCGTTGGCCTGCGGGTAAGCCGGAGTTGAGTACCTGTTTTTGATGCCGAGACCGTTGCAAAATTCTCGGAACGCCCGGCTGTCAAACTGTAGCCCGTTGTCAGATACGATAGTGTTCGGCACCCCGAACCTGGTGACGATATTTTTCCAGACGAACTTCTTTACTTCCACATCTCGTATGTTGGCCAATGCTTCGGCCTCCGCCCATTTGGTAAAATAGTCGACGGCCACCAAAACAAACTTTCGGCTGCCTGTTGCCCGGGGGAACGGGCCGATGATGTCCAGCCCCCATTGTGCAAAAGGCCAAGGACTGCTGATCGGGTTCAGGTGGCCCGCGGGCTGATGGATCAGAGGGGCGTGCTTTTGACACTGCTCACATTTAAGCACATACTCGGCGGCGTCCTTCTGCATCTGAGGCCACCAAAACCCCTGAGTCAATGCTCGGTGCGCCAATGAACGTCCCCCGACATGGCCGCCGCACACCCCAGAGTGGAGCTCCGCCAAGAGCTCTCCCACCTTCTCCGGGCGTAAGCATAAGAGGTACGGCCCTCCGAATGACCGTCGATACAAAGTCCGATCTTCTGCCAACCAATACCGAGAAGCCATCCTACGGATCCTGATGCCCTCCTTTTCGTCACTCGGCAATTGGTCGTCAGCCAGAAAGTTGGTAATGAGGTCGATCCAGCACGGGGCAGGTGCCGCGATGGCCGTGACATTGATACCTGTGGTTCCTGAGTCACTCACTACCCGGACGCTCGGCTCCAAGATAAGCTCGACTTTGATTTGCCGTGGTATATCCTCGGTTACTGACGACGCCAACGTGGCTAGGGAATCGGCGTGTTTGTTCTGTGTTCGGGCTATGTGGAAAACTTTCACTGCGTTGAAGCTGGTCATAACTGTCCTTGCTTGTTCTAGGTATGCTCTCATCCGGGGATCTCGGGCTTCAAAACTGCCTTGCACCTGATTAACCACAAGCCGCAAATCCGAGTATAGCTCAATCTCCCGAGCCCCCAGGCTCGAAGCTACCCTCAGTCCGGCCAGAAAAGCCTCGTATTCGGCCTCGTTGTTGGATGCCCTGAATCCCAATCTAAACGAGTGTTCTAGTTGTATCCCCTCGGGGGCGATCACAACGACTCCTGAACCGGCACCCGTGGAGCTTGACGCGCCGTCCACGAATATCTTCCACGGTCGGGGTTCCAGTTGGCAAACCACCACCCCCTTCTCTCTGGGCGAAAACTCAGCGATAAAATCCGCCAGGATCTGGCCCTTTACCGAGCTTCGTGGTCTGTACCGTATGTCAAAGGAACCGAGCCGAGTCCCCCATTTGGCTATACGGCCCGTAAAATCCGACCTCTTCAACAACGACTGTAATGGGTACTCGGTCAGGACATGTACGGTATGAGCTTGAAAATAGTGCGGCAACTTCCTGGTGGCGTGTATCAGGGCTAATACGAGCTTCTCCAACGGCAAGTATCTCGTCTCGGACTCGACAAGAGTTTTGCTGATGTAGTACACGGGTTGCTGGATCCCTTTGTCCCTCAGTAGTACTGCACTCACGGCATGCTCGGATACCGCCAGATACATGAACAGATCCTCACCTGCCTCCGACGCCGCGAGCACGGGCGCCCGTGCCAAATAAATCTTCAGATCCATAAAGGCCTCTTCGCACTCCTTCAGATTTCCCCGTGCCCTCTGTTGAAAACCGCTCAGCCGAGGACGATCCGTCACCTGTGCCTTGCCTTTGCTTTGTATTCTATCATCTTCCAACCGCTTGTACTCCTCGATGCGCCTCATCAGCTGCCTCATATCCTCGGGAGGTTTCTTGGTTAATGACTCCCTCAACCCTGACTCGTCAGGCAACCCCATTCTGAAAGTGCTCGCTGCGATCTTCTCATTCCCTCCGCCAATCTCATTGTAGAGCTCCCAGTATCGGCTAGCGTAATCACGGAGGGTTTCCCCTGCCCTCATTTTTATAGACAACAGCGCGTCCACCGGTTGTTGTTCCCGGCTGCACGTCATGAAACGGGAACCGAACTCCTGTATTAGCTCGGCGAAACTGTGAATGGAGCCCTTGTGCAACCCGTTGAACCATCTTAAGGCCGTAGGACCAAGGCTTGAGGGAAAATCCTTGCACATCAGAGCGTCATTGTGGGTATGCAAAGACATCATCTGGATGTAGTGGCTGACATGCTCCACGGGGTCCGTTCTCCCACCATACGAATTGAACGGCGGACGCGTAAATCTGTCCGGCATCGTTGCTCGCTCAATATCTGCTGAGAATGGTGACCGAGCCGCCCTGCGCAGTGCACGGCTCATAGCATCCATGGCTGCATTCCTTGGCCGCCCCTCCGGAGAATCCGAGTCCCGATTCCCGTATTCCCGCGACCGAGATCGATTTCGCTGCTGGTGAGATTCAGCTGAATGGGAGCGGTCCCGGAGGTGACGGGACTCCCTCGAGTGCGAGCACTCCCTGCGGTGTCGTGATCCTGATCGATTCGATCCCATCCCGCGTCTCTCTTCCTCGGCGTCTGGCCCTCTATCTCGGTCGTCTTGACCGGCTCGGCGGCGCTCGTTTCGCGCTTCCAACTCCAGATCTTGTACTAGCCTCCGCAGCCGCTCAAGCTCTTCATCCCTGACGTCGGGCTGTCTATGCCGGGAAGCATGGGACACCGTTCTCCCCGTTTGATACGACCCTTCCCCGAGGCCGGACCGCTCTTCCAATTGCTCATAAACCGGATCCTCGCGTCTCTTCTGCCTCCGTTCCCGCCAGGTAGAGCCCCTGGAAGACCCTGCCGAGCCACTCTCGGCGCTACCTCTGGACATCTTTTCTGTAAACGAGCCTTGGCGGAACTACTGCTTAGTAGGATTTCCCACAGACGGCGCCAATTGTGCGCACCCAAAAACCAAGGGCCGTTAGGGCTGGGCCTCGCTTGGGCTCACAACTTACTTGTATAGTGGGTCTGGATTTCCCACACTGGGTCGTTCAAAGCGCCAAGGCCCAATGGTATCGCTTCCTTCTCCTCGGGGGACTGAACCTCCTCCTCACTCTGTTTTCTCTCTATTACCACTCCTCTTTTCTTGCATTTACCCCCCCTTGTTTCCTCAAAACTCCAGGTATTTATAGTTCATAGAATAGCTGAGAGGTCATAATTATTTGCCAACAAGTGCAACCGGCGGTCCAGTGTTATCGATCGTAAGTGGATGGTTAGGTAGGCATGGGAAGCGGTGAGGGTGGTGTTGGAACTTGGTTCCCATCTCCACGATAGTTCTCGGCAGAGGTGCCTCTCCGAGGCACGGCTGGGCAGGTACAGGGCGGGGTGTCCCGCGAGCCATATGTTGATTAATGCTCGGGAAGGATTCGCCGAGAAATATTGAAAAGGCAAAGTTTGGGCCTCAAGCAAGCGTGACTCGGGGGTGGGTCGCATGGCAAAGGGAGACGGGCCTCATGGGCCATATATCCAGGTCAAGGTCCAAGGCTCGCTATGGGTCATGGTGCGGGGGCCGTACAAATGTAATATATATAATTTTTTGACATGATATACGGATCTAGATATCTTTGTCCTTGTATATCACTTTGAGAGTGCAGTTTGTGATGGGGTTAACAAAGCAATGAGATTAGTGATGGCCGTACAATAGGCGTGCAGCCTTAAGACTGATTCCACATGATCGGACAGTACGAAGATGCCAAACTAACCAAAGCTTAGTCATATGCATTCTGGCAATTTGAAACTTTATAACCCAACATGTTGATTTAGTTTTTATAATATAATGCATCATAAACTTTTGTATTAGATCTATGCTCTCCTTTTTAGTACACTTTATATGGAGCTATATCATTTATTTTGTTGCACCCTTTTCTTTTTGTTTTGTTTTTTTTTTAAATTTTTATTGTTGTTGTCTGCTCGAAGATGACCGTTATAATGGAGCTCATGATGATTTTTTTTTTTTTTTTTTATTGCGTTAAGACACCAATTGTTGAGTGTAAGTAGGATTCAATTGAAGTGCCTGAGTTTTGATTGGATTAGAACAAGTTCACCAATGTTTTGCTTAAAAAAATAAGTTGAAAGCACATTCTCAAATAGCTTTTTTTTTTTTTTAAATAAAAGAAAAAGAATAGCATAATCTACTATAAGAATGGGCTGCCTGCGATGTTCACTACGGGGAACAAGGGAAATTTAATAATTAAACTATATTATCCCATCCGATAAAATACTCAAATTTTCATTCTTAATTTGCTTGTCGCCTCTCGGTTATGAAAAATGCCGTGCATTTGACATGATTAAGTTTTTTGTAAATTACGAGGTTATGCTTTTTTTTTTGGATAAAATTTTCTCATCTTCGCCTCTATTGACTATGGGTTTAGATTTATTTACCTCGTAGGAAATCAAAAACCCATAGTTCGAGATCTTCTGATCTCTTTGCTTGCTGTACTATTTCCCGCTACACAACCTCACATCTCACAAGCTTTGGAATACCTTTTTATCGCAGATTTCTAAGTATTTTTTACACTCTCAATCTTTGCCATTGAGAGTGTCTCGACATATTTTCCACACTCCAAATCCAATGGTGCTTTGTCGGTGGTGATACTTGAGAGATGAGTAGATGACACTAAGACAGCTCACTAATTTTTGAGTATTAATTATTTTCTCTAATTATAGATATGTGACTAAGTATAGGAGAAGTTTTATTTAATAAAGAGTTAGAAAGAGAACCTTATCAAGATCATCTTCAATTTAAATTCAAATTCAAACTCTTGAGGTCATGGTTCGGGTCATACCTACCCAATTACTAACGATCTCAATGTATTTTTAATCACATCGAGAGTCTTATAACTTAATTGACACATTGGATTATTGAGTACTTAATAACTTAAGATGTATTGTTTTTATCCTAATAAAAGTTTCGTGTTTCACATTTGAGTAATGCTACAGTCACAAACTATTTTACAATATTTTTACAAATTGTTGATGTGACTAGTTTTTAATTGGTTTTCATCTAGGCTTACTATTAGTATCATATTTTTATTTACCAATAATTATTCACCACATCAGCAATTTGTAAATTTTTTTGTAAAAATATTTATATCTCTATCATTATTCTTCACAGTTTTTGATAATCAGTTTCAAGTTTTACATCCAATACACACACACACACACACACACACACATATATATATATATCACCCACTCTCTCTCTCTCAAAATGGGTCATCAGCATCATGATCCCCTTTAGTCAGATAAAAAAGCTAGAGATCGAAGTAATCATCTGCGTCGCTGAAAGCCCGCCCTCGTAGGCCTGCAAAAAAGATTCTCAAGATCGAGGAAAGCATGTGGATTTTAAACTTCGTTGTCTTAGGCAGTCCATAGAGGACTAGATTCTTTGTCTTTAGTGGTCTTTGAAAGTAGAACTGGCATGACAGCCAATCAAGCAAAAAATAGACCTCCCTTAAGTCTTCAATGTCATATTTGTCTCTCTCTCTCTCTCTCTCTCTCTCTCTTTATATATATATATATATATATATATAGGGTTGGGTTCAAGTTACATCTGGTGTAACTCTAAGTAATGTTACGCCACTCAATAACTTGTTATTGAATTAATATTTTAAAAATCCAACCGTTGAATTATATGTTCTATATGTTTTTAACATGCATGCCAATTTTCATATCAATCAGATGTTATTTACTATTTGATCCATAAACTCATCTTTTATACATTATTTTAAACTACAAAAACTTGAATTTTAACAATTGATTAATGACATAGTTATTAATCTTTGATTACCTTAAAATTTTGCAAGCATAGAGAATATATGAAGATAATGTAATTTAACGGTGGATTTGTCAATATTCGAATCTAATAAAAAAATATTGAGTGGTGTAACATTGTTTAAAATTACACAAAGTGTAACTTGAATCCAACTTTTATATATATATATATATATATATCAATTTTTTTAAAATGAATATTTAATTGCAAACTCTATAACCTTATAATCAAGATTGAAAAAGCTTCCCCATTGTATGCGTTAGTGTAAAGTAACACATTCTATCTTCTAAAAAAATAAAATAAAATAACACATTCTAATGATTCATATGGGCTTTTGATTACCCCAATAGAATTAAATTACAAGTAACTTCTTTTATTATAATATACTATATCTTTTAGTCTTTTTACATCTTTAGCATATAATACATATATTTTAGCAGCTGAGTTTCGTATCGTATTCGTAGAGTACCATGAATCTCAGTAGTGGGGACCGACAAATACTCAAATAAATTGTTTCCACAAATCTTTATGGCAAAGTATGAAGGAAAAAATAAAAATAAAGCTTCAAAAGCACTCACCAGCTATATTTCACTTTGTTTCTCAAAAAAAAAAAGCTATATTTCACTTTTACAAATCTTTTGCCTACTTTTTTGAAACGCATGCCTAATAAGAATTAGAATGAAAAGCAAACAGAGATGAGAGATCCTATAAGTAAAGTCTTGAGACAAAATACATCTTTTGGAGTATGGAGTTTGGACCTCACATGCGCTCATCAGAATAGCTGGTATCTCATGTGCCAGGTGTATAAGACCAACTTCTCATAAGTAGGTGGGCCTTACACGTGTGGTGCCCACTTGCCTATGAGAGGTAGGTCCCATGCGCCTGGCGCATGAGAGATTTTTCCTCATAAAAAATTGCTAGATACTTCTAAATTTAAACGGTACAAAATATTCATACCAACTTTAACCAATATGTTATTGAATTGTAGTGACGGGTAAGTTTGTAACTACCATTCTCATTATAACATCTCTATTGTTCTTTCAATTTTAAAATTTTAATTACTATTGTTACACCTATTCCCAGCTTTCCAAACATGCCAATTTTGAGAATCAAAATTTGAGAATTTATAGTATCGTGTGTTTTAATTAACTCAATTAGTAAAATATCTTGTTGCCAAGTAAGAGATTTGAAATTTAATCTCTACCTACACAAAAAATCAATTAGTATCTTGATTTAATGATGAAGAAAAATTATTAGAAGTAAACGTCATAGGTCACAATTTCTTTCAAAAAAAATGAATGTGCACAAATCAAGCAATATTAATGGAAAAAACATTAAGGCCTAATCCCAACAGGCCTCAGATTATCTTATGAAAAAGATATACCCACTATCCCTCTCATCATATGTGGTTTGCAGTTTTGTGGTATATACGTGCATCCCTCTCACAATATATCATTACTCTACATTTTTTTTTCCCTTGATGCTTACTCTAGGAATTTCTTCACCAGTTTTACTTTTCGACTGCCTCTTACCAATCCCACTAGTTAGTCTGAAATCTTGAAGGTTGCTTCATCTTTTTCGGCTTTCACCCAAAATTTTTTGGCTAGTCATCTAGTTCCTCTGTTAGAAATTCACCCTTTACAAATATTAACAATGATCTCAAAATGAGATTTGAAAATCCTAATTACCTTAAAGAAACTTACCAAACATTATACCCTAGCCCATCAAACTTATTAAATATGAATGACTTTGAGTATTATTAAATTATTAATTGAAGCTCTAACTTTTTATTTAAACCTTAGTAGACCTCCTTTTTAGATTAACTTTTTTTTTTTTTTGAAAAACAAACACACACACAAGAAAGAGAAAAAGAGATTCTAATATAAAAATACACCACAACTCCACTCAAAAGTCATAATTATATATTCACTTAATCTTAGCTCATAAAATATTTTACTTTTCGGCCCACACAAATTAACACTGGTTTTCTTTCCTCCCTTGGTGACATTGAGAGTAATGAGAATATTTAGAATTATGTTAGGCGGACCACTCTGCCTAGCCCAATTGCGATTTTTTTTTTCATTGAACATAAATGGGCTAATCCTTTCATAAATCATGGGCCTTCACCTAAAGTTTTAGATTTGAGTTAAGTTTTATTTGCAAGTTTATTGGACTGATAAGATAACTTTTACAAGTTAATTAATTTGCTTTATTATTATTATTATTATTATTAGAGTAAACGATAAACCCAATACTTATGAGCCAAGGATAATAAGGGTTACAAAAGAATTAGGTTTCATAGTCATAGTAAAGGTAAGATTAGTTTTATTTATTTATATTTGATAATCTAGATGAGATTTATATTCCAAGTATGAAAAGGTATTCCTTTTCCTAGTAGTAAACTAGCAATCACAAGTACAATTCACGCATTGAGCTCAACTATTTATGCTCTCCAACCCAACATTCTTGTCAAGATCAAGCATTTTTTTTCCCCTCCAATTTTCTCACCGCCTCAAGGTTCAAAAAATCATGAATTCAGTTCGAAGAAACTTCAACTCAATCATCAAGAAGTTACACCCAAGCCCAAGTCAAAGCCATTCCAAGAATCCTTACAAACAGAAGGCTGAAAAAGCAGCAAAAAATAATCAAGTTTCAAGAGAAGGCTACGTACCATTATATGTGGGCAAAGCACAGAAGAAGAAGAAGAAGAAGAAAAGATACGATGTTCCGGTGAAGTATCTATCTCATCCAACTATCCAACAGTTGCTCATGAGGTCCCAACATGGCGATCTAGAAACCAAGATTGATGGGCCAATCGAGCTGACTTGCAGAACTGAGTTCTTCGACCATATATTATGGAAGTTAAGCACATGCATAGAGTTGATGAGTTAAGCCCTATGATTCAAGAATTGTGTTTTTTGATATTTTGCTAATTTCTAGCCTTTGTTCTAGAGAAAATTGTTGTAAGCCTAATCTTTGATAGTGGAAGATTTTACTGAACCTGTGGTTTTTTCCCTTCTAATTGAAGAGTTCTTCCACGTTAAAATATGGTGTCCTAATTGTATGTTGTTGTTTATTTTTCTATTCTATTGGTTAATATTATTGTGTTCATATAACTCATTTATTTGAAGTGCCTATTGAATTTGTACAAAGATATAAAATAAAAAATAATTGATTTCTTACAATTTACAAGAAGAAGCCACAGAATCAGAAAATTTTTCCCATTCCAATTTTAAAAAAAATTAACATCCTCAGTAACGTAATTAGAAAAAAAAAATTTCATTGATCCCTTAATTTTACTGACCTAATTAGGTAAATTTGAAAAGGAGTAAAAATTGCTCTCATTTTGTTCAAATCAGCTCTAGCCGTCTAGCCTAGCGTGACCCATGGGTTTCAGTTTTGGAATCAACACCTTTGAAAACACAAAGACCGACTTTTGATAATGTGAATTTAAGGACCTCAAAAAATAAATAAATAATTGAATTCGAAGGGTTATTACGGTATTACTTCACGATTTATAGCCAAGATGGGTGAATATCGGCCAATCATATCGTGCCACACAATTCTGGACTGAAATTATTTATAAAGAAAATCAACAAATTAATTCTAAATAAATTTCAATATTATTTACAGAGAGGGTACAGTTTCCTTAATAACAAGGATAGTGTTACGACTTAGATTAAGTTTCTTAATCCAAGACTCCGAGTGAAACACTGCTATGTACATTCATTCCTATTCCTTGTAGTAAATTAATTATTAATTGACGTAATTGGTACGCAGTTGAATCCCCTATTTAAACAAACCCTACCCTACCCTAAGTTCCAATTCATCACTCATTCTCAAAGTTCAAACAAAACCATGCATTATTCAAAGCTTATTCACTCCATCCTCAACAACATAAACATGAAAGATGAGAAAGCAAGAGCCAATCGCCTTTCAAGAAAAGGTCACGTTGCAGTCTATGTGGGCAAAGAGAAGAAGAGGTATGAACTTCCTGTGAAGTATCTCTCGCATCCGACTATCCAAGATTTGATGGTTCAATCACAACATGGCGACCTTGAACCCAAGATTGAAGGGCCAATCGTTCTTGCATGCAGAACCCAATTTTTCGACGGGTTGCTTTTATTGTTCAAGGAGAGTATCATCGACGTTAAAGCCCGAGCTAGAGATTCTTATTAAAAATTGTGTAGATATATTTCCGTAGTCTCTCCTAGTTTTCCGAGCAAAGAATATTGTTGTAAATTCATTATTTGACAGTGAAAGATTTTACTAGACTGGGTCCATGGTTTTTTCTCTTCTAATTGGAGGGTTTTTTCATTTAAAAAATCGGTATCTTATTTTGTTGTGCGTCGTTGATGATTTTTTTATTTTATTATTATTGTGTTTGCCTACTTTATTTGAAGTGTCTATTAAATATTTATAAAGATAATAGGAAGATAAGTATGATCGGCCATAATTTTTATTTATATTAATTTGCTATTTTTCTAAACTTTTTTTTTTTTTTTTGGTTACATATGGATACTACTACGCCCACCCCACCCCCCGGGCCGAGTCACCCCCAAGGGTTGCCTAGCTCCCTCTAATTGGGTAATAGCCTAGAAGATTTCTGATAGCAAAAGTTCTCCAATTCAAACAGGAAGCGTCTTGCTTGTTTTTATTTATGTATGCTATTGGGGAGATGCATCAATTTATAAGCGAAACATACACGTTGATATCAGCAGCAAAACAAAAAGATTGTTATCGAATTATTTAAAAAAAAAAAATAGTAAACTTCCAATTGTTAATTTGATATATTGTGCAGAAAAGTGCATCCATATATTCTATAATGCATGTTTTTGATTGATGGTGCAAAAAGAGACCTTTGGGGATTTGAATTTCACAAACTATGTACAGTTTATTAATAACATTATCCTAAACCTTAAAAAATATTATACATTAATAACTTAAGAAAAATTATTAGGTACTTCTGGAATACCATAAATGCGTACTCTCATTTCTCACATGAATGATGAGTCTTACTATGAATTTAATTAGTGAGATCTATCATTCATGTGAGATGAGGAAGTACGCAATAATTTTTCATAACTTAAACCCCAGTAGAGCTCGTTTCTATACTTACTTAATCTTAGATCATAATATATTTTATTTTTTGGTTCATAAATTAACACAGATTTCCTTTCCTCTTTTGATGACATTGAGGGTAATGAAGATGTTTAATTATGTTAGGCGGGCCACTCTGCCTAGCCCAATCGTGATTTTGTTCATTTAACATAAATGGGCTCATCTTTTCATAAATCATGGGCCTTCACCTGAAGTTTTAGAGTTGAGTTAATTTTTATTTGCAAGTTTATTGGACTGATAAATTACGTTCTCTCCCATAAATTTCTCAAACCTTAAGCGTGGTGATTTCCGAGTTTGATTATAAAGGGAAGAGGCAAAGGATAAGTGGACAACTTTTACAAGTTAATTAATTTTCTTTATTATTATTACTAGTCGCTAACCCGTACGATGCACGGAAAAGCTATTGATAACATCTCCAATATGAAAAAAAAAAAAAAAATAAAAAAATAAAAATCATGGTATAAATTATATACCAAACCAATAAAATCTCACTTACAAAGTAATAAAATCTATAAAAAAAATCTATTAGGTCACGCCCTAGAGGGTTAGTCACAAATAGTCACCCCCGTCCCCTCTTTTGGTTTATCCAAAAAAAAAAAAAAAAAAAAGAAAAGAAAAAATCTATCACATCCAATGAGATATCGTGATAACCAAGAGTTTGAGATCATATTTTTTTTGAAAAGTGACTGGTCTTTCATTTAATTGAATATCAGGGAGTCATTATACAAGGCTTCCCTGGTAGGTTGTGGACAATCCTCAATCCATACCAGTTCTTCAGATACATTCCTAGCAAAACGAGCTAAGCAATGGGCAGCAGCATTTGCACTCCGCTTTACACAGCTAACTGAACTCCACCTCAGACCACTCACAAGGCAATGGATATCTTCAATTACGGTGCCTAATCTGGAGCTGTCCATACAATTCGATGCAATGGCTCTCATAACATTTACATTGTCACCTTCAATTACCAAATCCGAGAATCCCGCATCTATGGCGAATTCAAGAGCTTTTCAGCAAGCGACTATCTCTGCTTCCTCACTATCTTGAACAAAAGGTCCCATAGCAGACAAAGCAGCCATGACTTCTCCCCTCTCATTTCGAATAACTGCTCCCACACCTGAGCGCCCGGCTGCGCCCCATATCTGTGTATATTGCCCCATCGAAGTTCAGCTTGTACTGAGCAGATTGAGAAGGTTGCCAACTCGTTATCTGCTGCTGTGCATTCGGCAACAGCAGCAACTGTTCCTGTGCTTGGTGATACTCTGTCAAAAAATCTTCTGCCCTTTTGAGAACTTGCCAAGGATCTTTCAACTTCCCCCCATGGATCACCGAATTCGTTTGGTTCCAAATAAACCAGGCCAAAACTAAGAATAATTCAAACTCCTCTGTGGACAACCTCTTCAGTAAGTCAGCAAAAAGTTGCAAAATATCTCCTTGGCCTCGAGTACATTTTTGTAGTTTGACCAAGCTTCCAGCCCATATACCTTGCACCACATCACACTCCCAAAGCGCATGAATTCCATTCTCCGGAGCTCTTTTGCACAGTTCACAGCAAGTATTCTCAATAATCTTCCTTTAGGCTAAGTTCACATGTGTTGGCAGAATATTTTGACAGGCCATCCACCCAAAAATTTTTATCTTGCATAGGTCATTCAGTTTCCACAGCTTCATCCACACATCCATCCCAGCTGAACTCTAAGAGCATTCTATCCATTCATCCGCCCTAAGAATTTGTCTTGCCAAGTGGTATCCAGATTTTGCAGAGTATTTCCCATTTCTGTTATGAATCCATATGAGTTGGTCTGCTACACACCGATACCTCAAGGGAATTCTACAGATTGCCTCAGCATCCTCTTCATGAAACTTATTCCAAATCAACTCTCTATCCCAACACCTCAGATTCGGGTCTATCACGTCTGAGACTCTCCATTCCCATTCCTACACTTCTGGGGGTTGAAGAACCTTGCATGTAGGATCATAATCCATTTGTCATGCATGACACTAATTGATGCCCCATTCCCGACACGCCAACAACTTTCTTGTTTCAAAATAGGCATAGTAGCCATTAAGCTCATGAGCTATTTGTGGAATCCCCTGCCTCCAACAGATTGCACCAAGGAAAGTATCTATATTTAAAGCAAAGTTTGAGATCATATTTAGAAAATATATAACTGATATAAGTACACTCCAATACAATTAATGACGCAAATATAGTTAATTCCATACTCATTCAATCAAATATCTTTCATAAATTACATTAATCATTCTTGATATCCAAGATGTATCTAAATTCTAACATTGCCAGTAAACAAAGATGCTAAACCTCAATGGGATTGAAAAGGAAACATAATACCAATTTACCCAATTGCTGAAATAATCACTTTCCACTATTGAGAGAGAGAGAGAGAGAGAGAGAGAGAGAGAGAGAGGTGGTTGTTGTGTTGCATCTCTTATGAAGAATCTAACCTTTGCTTTTTTTTTTCTTTTTTTTTTTTATGTAATTGACCCATAACAAAATAGATGTACCACATTCAGAGTATGCATATTTGGGAGATTAAAAGTAAAGGAAAATGAGAAAATGAACCCACCTGAAGTTTTTTTCTCTTCCTCTTGATGTTGACTTTTCCAGCATCATCCAGAATCAAATTTAAGTACTCTTCAAAGTCCTGTAAGGCATAAAAAATAACATTTGAACAAATTTACATGTATTCACTTAAAATTGTGCCAGATGCTAAAAATTAGGTTGATATCAACCTTTTAACCAAAATTCAACATTTTAATGATTGCACATCAATCAGCAATTTTGCCATTGTTAGTTGCAACATATATCTTTTTATTTGTGACAAATATGGTGCAATTTTGGCCATCAAATTTTACTCAAAACCCAAGATTAGACAACCTCCATCTTGCATTACTCTAAGAAATCTGTAGAATCCTTACCCTAAAATCAAAAAGAACATGCCATAGCCATGGATAGGAGGCAGAACAAAAAAATTACATGTTCATAGAGATTTTAAAGTTCTCAAGATGTAAATTTGACAATATCACCCCTAAACTTGCTTGATATACATAACATATAGCAAAAATACTCATCATAAATGTGATTAAAAAACTCAAGCACTAAACTACAACCCTCTACATTTATATATATATATATATATATATTTAAAAAGACTATCCTTAACATTTTATCTTCAAAACATTATAACAGGGGATGTTGTAAAAATTTGGAATGAGTTACCTATATATAGCTTAACCATACTTGCTACTCCATATAATTCAAATCAAGACATTTGAATTTTTCCCCTCATCACTCAAACAAATTATCAACTAAAATTTTAACCATAGCATTACATGCAAAACCCAGAAAAGCCCAACATTGAAAAGGACGAAATCAATAATTAAAAGTTTCTTAAAAACATTACCACTATCATGCAATATCCAATACAACCACTTTTAATAAGCACTATGAGAAGCAAATATACCATTAAACTGAATAACACATAATCAAGAATATACATTCTTTTCTTATTAAAACTGCACCATCTGGCGTCGGTGTAGACACAAGAACTTCTTTGTAAACAAATGCAAATGCAAATGCAAATGCAGGTTATAAGTTGAAGGAGACAAAAAGGTTAATAACTATGTAGGTTGTCAAACATGATCACTTGAAAGCCTTAGAATATATGTTTTAAGGTAACAATTCCTCAAATTCAATTTGTTCAACGAACCTACAGAATCAAAGACCAATCCTATAGATTATAGAGAAAATTAAAATAAAAAACATTGTGATGGCAAGTTATGTCTGCCTCAAGCAATGTGTTCCAAGTTTGAGTCTTGAAATCAGCCTAACCCACCTCTCCCAAAGCTTTTTATTTTTATTTTTATTTAATTTTTTTAATTTAGATAGTAAACATCTACCACATCAGTAACATTTATCAAATATAAAAATATGGAATGATATTCTTACGAAATGAGATAATATCTCCATGTCGAACTTCGGCTTTGACCCTATTCTTCCTCAACCTCTCCTAATTTTTTTTTTTTATCAGTAATAAGGATATATATTGAAGAACACTACCTTATGCAGAAAAACATAAGGCAAAGAGCAAAATACAGAAATATAAGAAAAAGAGGAAAGAAAAAAGAGAGGAAAAGATACTAATTACAAAGGAGAGAATTAAGGAACATAGGGAGAGAGTCACTAGAGGTGAGTCCCCAAGCCTTAGACCAGTCAAACAGAGAGCCACTGAAAGAAGTCAATAACTGGTCATCCGAGCTTTCCTAATTGAGATATGACATTTTCCCTGCAGTAAAAAATATACAGTATGTAAACAAAAGTTAGAGAGAGACAAAAGCATTAAAAGAACAGAATAAGTAACCTTGTATCATTGAGGAAGACCAAAATATCTTGCAGTGAAAAGAAAGCATACTTGTACCAAAACCACCACAATGGTGGAAGCTGTGACTTTTGTGTGTACCAGTAAACAACAACATCTTGCTACAAAGAGTTTAAACTGTCTATTAGGAGGATATTCTTCTTAGAAATATCAGGCTTTACAATTTTGTCAACAAAATTCACATATATTTATATATAGAGATATATATTACTTACCAATCAACAGCTTTTGAGTGTGAATTTTTCCAAAAAAAAAGGAAGTGATATACAAGAAAAAAAATTAAGAACCCAAATGGCATTGATTTGAATAGAAAAAAAAAATGTTCCCAAAATCAAAGCTAATCTACAAAAATCTATAAAATCAAATCAAACACAAAGTCAATAATTTATCTAAAATTTTTTAATCTAGCCAAAGAATTAGACAAAGATGTAACACCCTCAGAAGCATAGACAACTGAGAGAGACATCCTCACTTCAGAATCAAGTTCAATCCTAAAAAATGAAAAGAACATGAGACCTAAGGTTAAAATGTAAAACCTGATTTCTTTTTCCCTCACTCCCAATATCAACAAATCTATATTAATCATTAAACCATTAACTAATGCACAGTTAATCAAAATTAAATAACCGGATAAAATATTTTAACAAAAAAACAAAAGGAAGATATCATACCTGAAGGTCAGATGTCGTTTCCAAACTTTTCAAGGGCTTCATGCTCCTCCATCTCCACCTCTACCTCTACCTCTACTTTTTCCACCACTTCTACACCTTCTAAAACACCAAAATAACCAAACCTCTTAAAATGAAGTCGTTTAATGCAATCTTTTTAAAATTAAGTCATTAAAATAATAGCAAATGACTAACAGCAAGATCCTTTTGAAAACCAATTCTAAATAGTTCAAGGCTTCCAAATTTGTGACTTTCAAGTTTCTTCTAGATTAGATAACTCTAAGTTGGGCTGATTATACTCTTTTGGTAGTATTTCCTGGCAGATCTACTGTTCAAACATCACAATGGTTCCAAATCAACCCTTCAATATTCTATCATCAAAGTGGAATTCGGCCGATAGCTTTGAAAAGAATTTGATTTGCGAAGGAGGCCCCCAACCATTATTTGGGTCTCTTTCAAAGACAGAAATCAGTCAAGAGCATTTATGAATATAAAAAGTCTAGAGGATAATTCAGTGATATAACAATAGGGGAAGTGGCAGCATAAATAACATCTAAATGCATCTTATAGAGAGTAACAATTAGCATAGCTGCTCCTTTTGGAATTTAGATCAAACATATCTTTGCAGCTCTCCATACTGTTTTAAATAATAATCATATCATTGAAAAAATTATAACACTATAAGAAGAAACTCAAGTTGTTATACTTACACACCCAATGGTATTGGTCCATTCATTGAAACAGGATCCAAATACCATAGACAGAATAAAAAAGAAACAAATATAGCTCAAAATATCAATGGAATAACAAATTTGTGAAAAATAAAAATTATGCAGCAAACAAAAAAAAAAGCACCAAATTATCAATCAAAGCAAGATGATTATCCTATCAAAAAAAAAAAAAAGCGAGATGCTTATCCACAAATTTGTTGGATTGAATAATCTATAGAAAAGATAAGCAACGAAAATCAAATAGAATACTATAGTGCATAGACATATCTTAGTAGAGAGAACAAAAAAGAAAATGGTTATTAGAAGAAAAAATAATAATAACAGCAGAGTTATAGTTCATTGCTTTGTTAAATCTCTACCTAAAAAATATCAACCAAAACCTATAAAGGAATCCACAATTGGCAAATTAACAAATCAAAACTCACTTTTTTTTTGGATAGGTAATCAAAGATTTATTACATAGAAAAGGACATCATGTTCGCAACAGGGAACACTCTAAACATTAACAAAGCAAAATTCACAATTCGTGAACGTATCTAAAAAACCCCTTCACTACTGATTGTGCTCCCATTTACTTTTGCTTCACTATTTTTTTCCTGAACACCCAAACAGATGCTCAATTAAAACTTTGAGAATATAATCCAACATGCCAAATCCAGCCTTTACAGCGGAACTTTAAACAAAAGAATAACTCAACGTGTGGCTTTCTGAAAGGCCACACATTTGTAAACAGATGTTACTTATCAATACTGAGGCAGGGAAAGAAAAAATTTCATGGTATAAAAACACAAGTCCTCAAGCAAAGCCTAAAACCTTTTGGCTGGGAATTTCTAACAAAATGAAACAACCTCAACATGCATAAAAAAAATTCAACGCCTAAAATAATAGAGCAAACATTAGTCAACTCAACAAATCAACTAAGCCTTAATTGTAATTGCAGTCTAAATTCATAGATGTAAAGATTACAAACAAAAAAAATAAAACAATTTATGCCAGTACAATTTATGCAATACTAACGTATAATAAATTATGAAAAGGCAACAAATAACAAAATTACAACTTCCAATGTTCAAAACCTTACATGACATAGAAGCATTAACTCAATTTCTTTTCACTCTGCTACAAAATATGAAACAACAAATACCAACATATGAAACAAAAAATTGTTTTACAGAAAGTTATTTAAAAACAATGCAGAGAGTTATTCAAAACAGTGCAGATTTTATAAAATAGTGTACTGTAGTGCAGATTTTTGAGACATTTTTTCAAAGACACATCATGCATTATTTTTGCAACCATCCCCTGCACATAATGTGATCAAAGAACTACCTTGTTGTCAAAAGAACTACCTATAATTTCAACAATAATAGAATACCGTAATACCTACAAAACAGTCAAATAAAAATTTCAACAATAACTGACTCTAATCAAGAGTATGGTCGAAACAGACAACACAATAGAAACAGTTCTAAAGCCAAAAAATAAATGCCGTTTCCAATTTTTTCAAAATCATCTATGTTTGTATATGCAATCAAGGAAGACTCTATTCAGCCTTGTAGTAATAAGAGCAACAAAATATCCAATAATGAAAACCCAATACGCACTTTAAGATATTTCATCAACATAAAAATAACATTCTAGGTAGCAAAAATCCAGACACTACAAAAAAACAACAACAACAAATGAAACATGACAAACATCAATTGCCCTGCCATAATTCAAAATAAGGAGCACAAGAACAAATACCCAATTGAAATTAGAAGGAAGAAAAGTTCCATGTACATAGCATATGTCTTCTTAGTTGAAAGTTCATGTCCTAAAAATATATGCATGAATTTCAAAAAAATATGCTACGTACAAACAAAAGCTATCTGCAAAGCAACAACTATAGCCTAACTAAAAACATAAAATTAAGACCTATAAATTACAATTTGACACAAACCAAGACTAAAATATTATATTACCCATTGAAATGTCTTTAAAACACGCGAACAAATTACCCGCTATATGAAAAAAAAAAATCATTAATGTAAGCATATATCGTATACACTTAAAAAAATAAAAAATAAATAAAAAACTGAAAATCTTCAAGACAAAGTAAGCCTAGAGTCATATTTATTTCATTTGTTTTTTGGGTCAGTGTCAGATTGCTAACCTTGATATAAAACTTAGATTAAAAAGAAAAAACTGAAGTCACATATATGAGACAGATAACTTTTCATTAAGCAATACCCATCAATGAATGCAGCAAATTCAGGAAATTTTGTTCAAAATGAAACAAGAACCATCCAAAATTACAATGAAAGAAGTCCACAACTCACAGAGATAAACAGCAGTACAGAAACCCCAGTGAGTGGGTAGAGATTAACAAAAAAAAAAAAAAAACAGAGGAAAGTAGCAAACCTACTGACATCATAAAGATGGATCATTCAATTGCGACCCCCTGATGCAAGGAAGGATTGGCTATTTGCGGCTTCTTCAGAATTAGCCTCCTTTTTACTTGATAAGCTAAAGCTCAACGAGAGGATCTCTGCATCATGAGCACCCTGCCAAAATTTCCAAAATTTTAATATTCTAAGATGCATGGGACCTAAACACTTGTCAGAAAGCATAACTTGAAAGGAATATTTCAAAACTGCATGTAGGTGAATGCATTATGTGAAAGCATGAATAATCAGAAGTTTGTAGGTAATAGATATGAACTTTTCCCTTACAATCACCAGCACAGAGGTACTTGCAAAGATTGAGAAAATTTAAAAGCATTCTTATTAGCTATGTTGTCATAGAACATTCTCTGATTAGCTAAAATCAAGAAATTCAAAAACCTAAAATCAAAATTCTAAGTAGGAATGGAAAAACTAAGAACCAATTGGAATCTAAATATCTACGAAAACATTCAAAAACCTAAAAATCAAAATTCTAAGTAAGAGTGGAAAAATTAAGAACCAATTGGAATCCAAAATATCTACCAAAACTGAAAACCCAAAGAGTGAGAGAGAAAATCCTGAATGCCCAGTGCTCCAAAGAGAGAAAAAAGAGAAAAGAAGTTACCTGTGAAATAGGAGATTGGTGGTGAATCAACAGCAAAACCGGTTTTCCAAATCAAAACCCCCCCCCCAAAAAAAAAAAAAAAAACTATGAACGCAGATATTAGAAAACAGACGATGGAGATGCAGAGAGAAATCGATGCAGTGGCGGTGATCCATGATGGTGGTGGCGACGACAGTGGGAGGAACTGAGTTTTGGGTTTTGATTTTGGGGGAAGGAAATGGTGAGTTTTAAGTTTGGGGGAAGGAGACTTTAGCTGAAAAATGAGAGAGGGATTTTTGTTTTTTAAGAAGTATTACGTGTATTTGGTGGGGGGAGAAAGATATTTGAATAATGCTGAATAAATATTTAATTAATTAATGTTGACGTGGAAAACTGTGGGAGGTTCAGAGGTTTCGGTTAGAGAGATGCTACGTCCACAACATTTTTATAATATTTTTACAACAAATCACAGGTGGTTAGTTGTTATAGGTTCAAATTTGAACTTAACGTTAAGATTACTTTTTTGTCCCAACAATAACAATTAGTAATAACCTGTCACTTAGAATTTGTTGTAAAAATATTGTGACAATATTGTAGACGTATTATTTCTCTTTCGGTTTTATATATATATATATATATATATATATATTGATTATTATTATTATTATTATTATTATTATTAGAGTAAACGATAAACCTAATCCTCATGAGCCAAGGATAATAAGGTTTACAATAGAATTAGGTTTCAAACTCATAGTACAAGTAAGATTAGTTTTATTTATTTATATTTGATATATAATCTAGATTAGATTTATATTTCAAGTATGAAATGGTATTCCTTTTCCTAGTAGTAAACTAGCAATCACACGTACAATTCACACATTGAGCTCAACTATTTAAACAAGCCATTATTATGTTCACAATCACAAACTCATAATATCTTTCTATTATCCTCTCCAACCCAACACTCTTGTCAAGATCAAGCTTCCCATCCCCCCCCCCACCACCCCCCCCCCCCCCCCCCCCCCCCCCCCAAAAAGTTTCTCACCGTCTCAAGGTTCAAAGAATCATGAATTTAGTTCGATGGAACTTCAACTCAATTATCAACAAGTTACACCCAAGCCCAAGCCAAAGCCATTTCAAGAATCCTTACAAACAGAAGGTTGAAAGGGCAACAAAAAATAATCAAGTTTCAAGAGAAGGCTATGTAGCATTATATGTGGGCAAAGAAGAAGAAGAAGAAGAAGAAGAAGAATCTATCGCATCCAACTATGCAACAGTTACTCATGCAGTCACAACGTGGCAATCTAGAAACCAAGATTGATGGGCCAATCGAACTGACTTGCAGAACTGAGTTCTTTGACCATATATGATGGAAGTTAAGCACATGCATAGAGTTGATCAATTAAGCCCTATGATTCAAGAATTGAGCTTTTTGATATTTTGATAATCTCTAGCCTTTGTTCTAGAGAAAATTGTTGTAAACTTAATCTTACATAGTGGAAGATTTTACTGGACCTGTGGTTTTTTCCCTTCTAGTTGAAGGGTTTTTCCACGTTAAAATACTGTGTCTTGATTGTATGTTGTTGTTTATTTTTCTGTTTCTATTGGTTAATATTATTGTGTTTATAAAACTCATTTATTTGAAGTACCTATTGAATTTGTAAGAGAAAAAATCAAAATAATTGATTTGTTATTCTCCAATCACAGTGATTTAAAAAAAAAAAAAAAATCTGTTACAAGATCCTTCCAATATATATGTTGTTTCTATTTCGTTTGTTTGATGCAGCAACAAATTAATTTGTTTTTATAAAGATGTTTTAGGGTTAATTCAACATAATTGTAATCTATTTGTTTAATGGGAGATTTGTTGTTCGTCAGAAAAATTATATAACGAACACAATTTTGTATTATTACTACTGTAATTTTCTATTTTTGTTGAGTTCCTATTGAATTTTGCATAGATTAGATTAGAGATAAATACTAAAGAGAGAGTAATTATGCTCGGTCAATTTTTTTATTGATGCATTAGCAATTTTTAATTTTTACATTTTCAATTAAAATGTTTCATGGTGTCAACTTTCAATATATCATATACGATATAATAAAAGTTAAAAAATAAAACTATTCTCAATTGATTTTACATTGGGCGAATAATATTTTGATAGAGAATAATATTTACGTTTTTTTTTTAAAATTAAAATTCTACCCTATTTGATTTTGGGTATTTTTGATATGTTATTAACAACTTTTCTTTTAAAAAAATACATTAGCACCAACTCAAAATCTATTTTGCAACTAAACAACAAAACTTAAATATCTTTACGTAGTTTTTTATAATAAATTCGGATTTAGAATAGGTATTCTCAAGTCTCAACCATGGTTTTAAAAATAATTAGATCATTTTTTGGTTATTTGACTATTTCGGTTTTTAAAACTATGCATTCAACCCAAACTTGAATTGGATCCTACAGATCGAAATGGACCAAATTAGACCAAATGGACCAAATTAAACCGAATGGACCAAAATAGACCGAATGAACTGAATTGAACTGTATTGTGGACCGAAATAGATCAGAGTGGACTGAAATGGACCGATTGGACCAAATAGGCTGAATTGATGGTTTGGTCACAATGTGGCGATCTTGAAACCAAGATTGAAAGGGCAACAAAAGGAATGTTTTGAAGTTAAGCAGGAGAGTCTATGATCAAAGATTTTTGTATATATTTTGGTAGCCTCTAGTATCTCTTCTAGTTAAGGAAGATTGTTGTAAACTCATTATTTTCTTGGTCATGGAGTCTTTCAAAGTCATACTTTCTTTACTTCCTTAATTGACATGTCTTAAACTAATCCCTCATTTCTCCCCCATGTCCCTCAATCCCTCTTCATTCCAAACAGACCCTAACAAACATTATCAATAGCTACATACAATAGTGAGGAATATCCACATCTTTAGCAATGACATCATGCAAATCGTAAATTCCGCAAGTACATCTACACAAATAGTAAAATACTAAAAATTAGTTAAAATAGTTAATAAAATCTAGAACATTCTCATAAAAATTAACACACACAAAATAATGCATGAGAATCACTAATCCTTAATATAAAGTTTTAAACCAATCCTCTCCAAATGCACATGAATCATCGGAACCTCAGAACTCTTACAAGAAGAAGCCATGGAATCAGAAATTTTTTCTCTTCCAATTAAATAAAAATTAACGTTATCACTAATCTAATTAGAAAAAAAAATTTCACCCGATCCCTTACTTTTACTGATCTAAGGTAAATTTAAAAAGGAGTAAAAAATAGAGAGATGCTACGTTCACTACATTTTTACAATATTTTCACAATAAATCATCAGTGGTTAGTTATTATTGGTTTAAATTTGAACTTAACACTAAGATTACTTTTTTGCTCCAACAATAACAACTAGTATAAACCTACCACTTAGAGTTTGTTGTAAAAATATTGTGAAAATGTTGTATAGACTTATCATTTCTCCTTGCTTTCATTTTGTACAGAGCAGCTCAAGCGTGACCCATGGGTTTTAGCATTGGAATCAACACCTTTGAAAACACAAAAACCGACTTTTGATAACGTGAATTTAAGGACCTAAAAAAAATTAATTAAATGATTGAATTCGAAGGATTAACTCACGATTTATAGCCAATTAAGATGGGTGAGTGTCGGCCAATCATATTGTGCCACACAATTCTGGACTGAAATTATTTATAACGAAAATTAACAAATTAATTCTAAATAAATTTCAATATTGTTTATAGAGAGGCTATAGTTTCCTTAACAACAAGGATAGTGTTACGACTTAGATCAAGTTTTTAATCCTAGTGAAACGCTGTTACATTCATATATTCCTATTCGTTGTAGTAAATTAATTATTAATTGACGTACTTGGTACGCAGTTGAATCTCCTATTTAAACAAACCCTACCCTACCCTAAGTTCCAATTCACCACTCCCTCTCAAAGTTCAAACAAAACCATGTATTATTATTCAAAGCTCGTTCACTCCATCGTCAACAACTTAAACATGAAAGACGAGAAAGCAAGAGGCAATCACCTTTCAAGAAAAGGTCACGTTGCTGTCTATGTGGGCAAAGAGAAGAAGAGGTACGAACTTCCTGTGAAGTATCTCTCGCATCCAACTATGCAAGATTTGATGGTTCGATCACAACATAGCGACCTCGAACCCAAGATTGAAGGGCCAATCGTTCTTGCATGCAGAACCCAATTTTTCGACGGGTTGCTTTTATTGTTCAAGGAGTATCATCGAAGTTAAAGCCCGAGCTAGAGACTCTTATTAAAAATTGTGTAGATATATTTCCATAGTCTTTCCTAGTTTTTCTGAGCAAAGAATATTGTTGTAAACTCATTATTTGATAGTGAAAGATTTTATTGGACTAGGCCCCATAGTTTTTTCCCTTCTAATTGGAGGGTTTTTCCATATAAAAATTTGGTCTCTTATTTTGTTGTGTTGTTGAATTTTTCTGTATCTGTTGATTATTATTGTGTTTGCCTAATTTATTTGAAGTGTTTATTAAATTTGTAAATAGATGAAAAGAAAATAAGTATGATCGGCCTTATTTATTTATTTTTTTGATTAAATGATCAGCCTTATTTATTTATATTAATTGGCTATTTTTCCAAACACTTTTTGATTTTGATTTTATTTTTTGTTACAAATGGATACTGCTTGCCCCCACACCTTGGTGCCACTCCCAAGGGATGCCTCCCTCTAATTGGGTAATAGACCGTCTGGTTGTTCTACTTTTACCCTTCAATGGGAAAAAATTGCCAAATGCCCTTTTCGGGCAAAAATAACAGCTTTTTGCCCCCTTTTTCAAACTAATTAGGGAAATGTCCCTTTTTTGAAACTCGATTTGTGATAAATTGAGTTAGACCCTATAGCGGCGTTTTTAAGGAGCCTATAGTGACGTTTTCAAGACCTATAGTGACGTTTTGTAACTCGACCTATATGAAATCAAGTTAAAGGTAAAAAAAAATTTAAAAAAAAAATTGCCTATAACTCGATTTCAAGGAGGTCGAGTTACAAAATGCCACTATAGGTCTTTAAAACGCCACTATAAGTCCTTAAAACGCCATTATAGGTCCTTAAAAACGCCGCTATAGGGCTCCAATTTTTTTTTTTTTTTTTAATAACTCAATTTATCATAAATCGAGTTTCAAAAGATGGGCATTTCCCTAATTAGTTTGAGAAAGAGGGCAAAATACTGGATTGTTTTTTTAAAAAGGGCAAAAGCCAATTTTTCTACCTTCAATGGGTACCGATTGTCTAGAAGATTTTTGATAGCAAAAGTTCTCCAATTCAAATAGGAAGCCTCTTGCTTGTTTTTATTTATGTATGCTATTGGTGAGATTCATCAAGTTATAAGCGAAACATACACGTTGATATGGGTAGCAAAACAAAAAGATCGTCATCCAATTATTAAAAAAAAAAATTTAGTAAACTTCCAATTGTTAATTAGATATATTGTGCAGAAAAATGCACCCATAGATTCTATAATGCACGTTTTTGATTGATGGTTCAAAAAGAGACCCTTGGGGATTTGAATTTCCCAAACTACATACAGTTCTTATTTATTTTTTTTAGAAGTACGTACAGTTCATTTAAGTCTTTCTAAAAAAAAAAGTATTAACAAAGATGTCAAAATGAGATTTAAAAATCCTAATTACCTTAAAGAATCTTATCAAATATTACCCAAAACCGTCAAAAATATTAGACATTAATAACTTAAACACTAGTAGAGCTCGTTTCTATATTTACTTAATCTTAGATCATAATATATTTTTTGTTTTTTTGTTTCATAAATTAACACAGATTTCATTTCCTTTTTCGATGAGATTGAGAGTAATGAAGTTGTTTAAAATTATGTTAGGCGGACCACTCTGCCTAGTCCAATCTTGATTTTGTGCATTTAACATAAATGGGCTCATCTTTTCATAAATCATGGGCCTTCACCTAAAGTTTTAGAGTTGAGTTAGTTTTTATTTGCAAGTTTATGGAATGATAAATTACGTTCTCTCCCATAAATTTCTCAAACCTTAAGCGTGGCGATTTCCGAGTTTGATTATAAAAGGAAGAGGCAAAGGATAAGTGGACAACTTTTGCAAGTTAATTAATTTCCTTTATTATTATTATTATTATTAGTCGCTAACCCAGGTGATTCACGAGAAAAATATTGAGTATCAATTATTATTTAATCTTTGTTTATTTACTACAATCATCATTTCATTATAGTTTAACATGAATATTTAATATTGTAATTTGTTTTTAAATGAATGTTGCACATTAGGATTCTAATCTCAGAGCCAACGGGGGCTTGGCTCAGCTGGGTATGGTTCGTTCACTTTGCCTAACATGCTCAGATTCAATTCCCGCTACCAGTAGGAGTCCGTTGGTGGGCATCCTTAGTGGGGTAACTCCCTGCACAGGTGGTAAGGTGGGCCCCTCTACGAAAGGGAGCTAGCCCTCTAGTTGCCACCTGGCGTCCTGCCCGAGGGTTGGTGTAACCTAGCTAACGCCTATTTTTCTCTTTCTAAAAAAAAAAAAAAAAAGGACTCTAATCTCAGACATCCCTATTTTCAATATGGAACATTCAATTACTAAATAGAAAGTAAATTACATAAATAGTGTTGATTGATGGCTATTACATAAATCATCATAAGAAATCTTCACTTCCTTTCAGGGATCTTTTTCTTTTTTTTGGGGTTGGGGGGGGGGGGGGGGGGGGGGCAGGGGGAGAACCTAAAAATTTTCACTAATAACCTAAAACATCACCATTTTTCATTTTGGAAACATGGTCCTACAACTAAACAGCTTAAGCAAAGTGATTGATCAAAATCAAAAGGTAGCCAAAACAAAAGGAAAGGAAAAAAAATAAAAGAAAATAGAACTCCATAGGTAAAGAAGCAAATAGCCATTCCACATGCACGAGAAGCATAAGAAGAATAATCATTGCAATTTTAAAACTAATATTCACAAATAAATATCCTCACCAAAAATTTAGCTCTAGTAATTGATTTTGTATTGGAATCAATAACATAAATCTCCACAAAATCAAGCGTGAACATTGAGTCATCCAACCTCTGATTCCTATAGTACTTCGTCAAGAAAACCTAGAACAAAAATGCAGCCTGGTGTTGTTGTTGCTAACAGTAAAGAATAAAAAAAAGAACTTTATCTATTCAATTCTTAATATTATTTAATTAGCATCATAAGACAAATCAGCTACAATATGAACGCATTGTTAAAATGACCATATTATCTTTGTAAGGGCCTGATTTGAACTCCTAGCCCAAAAGGTGTATGGACTCAAGCCCAAAAAGTCCAAAATAATAAATTTGTAGAGAATGGGTTGGAAAATTGGGTTTTAGTGAATTAAGTAACAAGCCAATGGATTTTGATGACGAAGAAAGAAAAATAATAGACGTTCACTAAAGAAAAAGGTCCTCGGCGAAATCCGAGGAGACTAATTCTTAGGTATTGCTCTTAAAGCTTTATTACAAGTCTGGTTCTAGACTGCTACAGTGTTCCTTTCTTAATTTTCGAATCCCCTTCCTCATGGAGGGTCTTTTACATTATATAGTCCCCCTTGGACTATCTTGATTCTACACTTGTTGATCATTTGAGCCTTTACTTGAGTGTCCGTCACATCAGACACCCTCTTTGGCTTTCTGTGAGTTGTGGTAGTTAAGGCAGCACTGTTTAGGGGTCTTCCCCACATAAATACAGCAAGAAAAGTAGTTGCAGTGCATTTAATGCAGTGGCAACAGCTTTTCCTTAGATATTTTTGGGTTCCCTTCCTTCTCGTATGTTCGTGAGGCACGTCCCTACCACTGGGGCTCCTATGAAGGTTGCTTTCATCGTTGGAATACACATCTGAGCAATATCTATCATACCTGAGGAGGAATTCCTCCTCGAACCGCCTTCCACTCATTTCTTATTTATGAGTCTCTGAACTGGAATCCCTTATAAATATTTATCCCTCGTCGGACCTATCAATGTCCTCGGACAAAGCCCAATGCCCAATATATAATTTTGGGCCCTTATCCCTACAATAGCCCCTAAAAACTCCGATTTTTCCCTCTCCTCCAAGGAGAAAAAGTGGGGTTTTGATTTTTAAGAGACAAGACCATTTATTTCTCTGGTTCACCATGTGAAATCACCATTCTGCGTATTCCATGATTGCTACTGATGCTTCGAAGTCCGTGAGGCGCCATTAATTACTCCAGGCGGCGCCTTGTTTCCCAAATCTAATGGTGAGGCGCAGATCCAACGGCTGATCCTTCTCTTGGAATTTTGAGCGGGATAACTCCCACTCATTTTTACTCTCTATATAAAGCCTTGAGGGAGATCATTCTCTCTTTACTTTACAAATTTTCAAGTTCTCCAAAGATTTCAAACACTCCAACTCACTAAACTCCTGAGTTTCCCACTCTTTTCCTTAGGAAATTTCCAAAAGATCTTCCTAAAGGTTCAGGATCTAATACACTCACTTGCTTTTGTAAGTATCTATCTCTTCAAAATTTCTTTTTCTCCTCAGCCTTCTTTCTTTTTTAGAAAACTTCCTTTGCATCATCTACATTTGCCTAGATGGGTAAATTCAAGCACTTAGTAGACTCTCCGGCCAGTATGAAGGGTTTTAGGGCCAAATACCATACCTCGCAGGGAGTAGGCCTACAATATTGCACCCCGGACCAAGTATACACGGACAGAGGGGAGCAAAGTTGTCATTCCAATGATCGCCTTTATAGAGGGTGGAATGACTCTTCCCATGGGTAGGATAACCAGAGATTACCTGCTCAATCACAGGTTGTGTCCCCATCAGTGCGCTCCCAACCTGTTTAGAGTCCCAGGGAGTGTAGATGCTCTGAACGATTAGATGAACTTAGGGCTCACATGGCACGATGTCGTTCATATGTACTAGTGTCATTCCTTTGCTAGCACGGGATATTACCTCAAGTCTCGGTCTGATGTCGTTAGGTTGATATCTTGCCTTCCTAAGTCCAACAAAGGCTTGAAGGATGACTACGTGGTCGCCTCCGGGGAGTGGCACAACGGTCTTCCCTGCCCAACTCGAGCAGGAGAGCTAGGTGGGGTACCCTAGGATCAGTTCCTTTGGACAAGGGGTTTAGCCCTTTCACTTTTAACACTTCATCTTATTCTGATGGTTATTTTCATTGGTCTGACCATGATTTCCTTCTCGGATGTTTTGCATGTAAAAGCCACTTTGCTCTGAGGATCAGTCTAACCAACGTTCTGGCTCTCAACTACCTATTGAGGTCGGAGATATTTGTAAGCGAAGATGGACATTTACGGGCCGCTCACCTAATTTTGGATTATGTGTCCCTGTCTCGCATATTCCAAGACACAGGCCAGGTAATAAGGGCTGGAAACTTTAGACTAGCTCAGATAGACGTCTCTAAGATGGGGTTTTTGGCTCGGAGAGATCTTCCTCCTATTCAGTTGCCTCTTCAATGCGTTCCTCAACAGGTAGCTGCTTTAAGAGAGAAGTCAGCCTCTTCTTGCCACTCTCTCGACGTCGAGATCGATCAGTTCCGCTTTGAGGATGAGGGTGAAGTGCCAGAAAGGCTGAAAAATCTCTTGGACTCTGAGGCTGAGTTGGATAGACTTTCCGCTACACATTCTCCAGGGTTAATAGTTACTCGAGTAGAAACTAGCTCAGAAGCCGAAGAAGAAGGTATGGACCTGAAGCTAAAGGCCAGCTTAAAGGGTTTACTGGCCAATAGGAACAAGGGGTCATCTTCAAAAGAAGTGCCCAAGACCCAAGTTCCTCAAAGTCTTTCTCTTCTTCCCCCTCTCCCGGCCCCAACTGACCTTGGATTGCAAGCCAATCCGAATCTGAGGAAGAAGAAGCCAGTTGAGGATCTGGAGGAAGGTGAATTGGCCCCTGAAAAGAGGGCTAAACAACAGAAGAAAACTAAGGACCTCAAGGACAAAAGTGCCAAATCTGTGGAGAGCTTAAATGAGGCTGAGGTTCACCGAGGGCTGCGTTTTTGGGCCCCTCGGCTAGAGTTGGAAGGTGCTCCCATTCATTGGGATGCCACAATCTGGGAGTCTCAAAGGGGGCACGCCACCCACCTCGCCGAGGCCTTACAGTAACCTTTTCTCCTCCCAAGAAACATGGAAGGCCTCAGGCACACCAGGCAACTGGACCTTTTGCATGTCATTGAAGAGGGACCTCGCAATGGTAAGCTGGCCAACATCCTTTTTTGTTAAACACCAAGATGCACATTTATTCATATATGTGTGTATATATATATATATATATATATATATTATGACCTCTTTGCTACTTTCACGCAGCTTACCCAGCAGATTTACGTGGCTGAGGAATGGGTTAAGAATGCCCATGATGAGGTTAAGGCCGAGGCTTATACCAATTTTGAGGTTGAGAAGGCTCTCGGAGCCCTGAAAGAGGAGCATACGGAGTTGGCCAACAAGTTAACCACGTCCGAAAGGGAACGTTAGAGTGCCTTTGCTGGTCTGAAAACTACGAAGGCCCAAGCCTAGGACCAGCGTAAACTACTCTACACTACAGAGTTGAACTTAGCCATCCAAAAACAACTAGTTCTAGATCTTAAAGCTGAGCTGCAGAAGGTCAAAGACACAGCTAAAGAGGCAGCTCGGGTGGCCAAGGAAACCACCGAAGCTGTGGTGAAAGCATCCTACGAATGTGGGGTGGAGGAGACAGAAAAAAGGCTGGCTGAGGAGGTAGCCGAAGTTTGCAGGGATTATTATGCTAAGACTTGGATAGAGGCGCTCAACAGTGCGGAGGTCCTTGCTGACTCCGAGCTAAGGAGAGCTGAGAGGATATTCTTTCTTGAACATATCTGAAAGACTCCAGCAAACCTTCCTCCTACTGCTTTGCCCTTCCCTCTACCTGAGCAAGTCTCCAATGTCCAAGATCTTACTCTTGGTGCTAAAGTCCCCACAGGGGCAGGTAAGGGTAAAGAGGTCCTGCCCTCAGCCAAAGACACTCATTCCGAGGATACCCTCACAATTAAGGATGTGGTCTCCCAGGCTAAGGAAGTTGAGTCCAAGTCTAGAGCCGAGGATGCTGAGCTTAAGGCAGCTGATTCCAAAGAGAGCCCTCAACCAACAGCAAAGTAGTTGTAGGATTTTTCTTTATTTATACCTTTTTGTCATTTTCTCTTCTTGTGGTTTCTGCCACTGTTTGTAATGCATCTTCTTTTAATTAATAAATAGAATTCTCTTGCTACCCTTTGTGTCACTACTTCGTATGCTTTCAGGCTTGCTATTATAGCGAATAAAATTGAACTGTTGCCACCCTAACTTTAATAAAAACCAACAACAACACCTTGCTGCCAATTTAAGTAACTTGACTAAGTATCAGCAACAAAGATATTTACCCCATATTTGTACCTTGAATTGACCCTTCTGCAATGAAGGCTGAATCTAATAAAGATAAGTAATAAATTTTGTAAAAAAGGAAAAAAGGGGGAGATATTCTTGATTCTGCCCAACACTTGGATAAATGATCAAGGACTTTAACTTGCTTAAGGCCATTAGTCCGAGGAGTTGGTTATGACCTTAGATTTGTTTTGACACTTAGTGAAAAACAAATAGATATCACAGAATGTTGGTTTTCCTTGAAGTTTGTGGTCCGAGGAGACATGCATAATTAAGATTTCGTTCAATCACTTGTAAAGATGTCATAGAGTGTTAATTTCCCCAAAGCATTTGGTCCGAGGACCCAGGTATGACTAAGGTTCTGTTTAACATTTACAAAGATGTCATAGAGTGTTAATTTTCCCAAAGCATCTGGTATGAGGACTTAGATATGACTATGGTTTTGTTTAACACTTATAAAGATGTTATAGAGTGTTAATTTTCCCAAAGCATTTGGTTCGAGGACTCAGGCATGACTAAGGTTCTGTTTAATCACTTACAAAGATATCATAGAGTGATAATTTCCCCAAAGCATCTGGTCTGAGGACCCAGGCATGACTAAGGTTCTAATTAACACTTACAAAGATGTCATAGAGTGTTAATTTCTTCAAAGCATCTGGTCCAAGGACTTAAGCATGACTAAGGTTTTGTTTAATCACTTACAAAGATGTCATAGAATGTTAATTTTCCCAAAGCATCTGGTCCGAGGACCTAGGCATGACTAAGGTTCTGTTTAACACTTACAAAGATGTAATAGAGTGTTAATTTCCCTAAAGCATCTGGTCCGAGGACTCAGGCATGACTAAGGTTGTGTTTAATGACTTACAAAGATGTCATAGAGTGTTAATTTCCCCAAAGCATCTGGTTCAAGGACTCAGGCATGACTAAGATTTTGTTTAATCACTTACAAAGATGTCATAGAGTGTTAATTTCCCCAAAGCATCTGGCCCGAGGACTCAGGCATGACTAAGGTTTTGTTTAATCACTTACAAAGATGTCATAGAGTGTTAATTTCCCCAAAGCATCTAGTCCAAGGACTTAGGCATGACTAAGGTTCTATTTAATAACTTACAAAGATGTCATAGAGTATTAATTTCTCCAAAGCATCTGGTTCGAGGACTCAGGCATGACTAAAGTTTTGTTTAACACTTGGAAAGAAAGAATAACAGGGAATACAATGCCTTTATACAACAAATGAACATATTGATAAAGGAAATTTTTATTAATAATAATACCTCTTCAAGTTGTTTACATTCCAAGGGCGTGGTATTACATGCTCGTCTAAGTCTTCTAGAAAATACGCTCCTATACCAGCCACCGAGGTGATGCGATTTGGTCCTTCCCAATTAGGCCCTAGCTTTCCCCACATTGGGTTCTTTGCAGTACCTAGAACTTTTCTTAATACCAAGTCACCAGGCACTAATGGCCTCAGCTTTACATTGGCATCATAACCATGCTTAAGTTTGTGTTGGTAGTATGCCAATTGAACCATTGCATTCTCTCTCCTTTCTTTAATAAAGTCTAAGCTCCTTTCTAGCAACTCATTGTTATTGCTCGGATTGAAAGAGTTGGTCCTTAGTGTAGGGAAGTCGATTTCCAAAGGAATAACAGCCTCAGCCCTGTAAGTCATTGAAAAGGTGGTTTCCCCGGTGGATCTACGAGGCGTGGCTCGGTATGTCCAGAGGACATGTGGCAGCTCTTCCACCCATTTTCCTTTCTCATCGTCCAACCTTTTCTTGAGTCCATTCACTATAACCTTGTTAACAGCCTTAGCTTGTCCATTCCCTTGGGGATAAGCTGGGGTAGAGTATCAATTCGTAATTTCTAAGTCACAGCAGTATCTCTTGAAAGATTTGCTATCAAACTAAAGGCCATTGTCCGAGATGAGGGTACGAGGGATTCCGAATCGTGTAACAATGTTTTTCCAAACAAACTTCTTAGCATCCACGTCCCTGATATTTGCCAAAGGCTCTGCTTTAACCCATTTAGTGAAGTAGTCTGTGTCGACTAGCAGGTATCTCTTGTTTCCTGCTATTTTGGGGAAAGGGTCTATAATGTCTAAACCCCATTGCGTGAACGGCCAAGGGCTAGACAAAGGGTTAAGGACTTCTCCTGGTTGGTGTATGTTTGATGCGAACCTTTGACATTGGTCGCACTTCCTTACATATTCCCGTGCTTCCGTTTGCATGTTTGGCCACCAGTAGCCTTGAGTGATGGCCCTGTGCGCCAAAGATCTATCTCCGTTGTGGCTCCCGCAAATCCCCTTATGTAACTCCTCAAGGTGTAATTCTGTTTCCTCAGGGTGTATGCATAGTAGGTATGACCCAGAAAAGGAATGTTTATATAACTTTTGGTCCTCTAACAACCAGAATCAAGGAGCCTTTCTATGTACCTTGTCTGCTTCTGATTTCTCCTTGGGCTCAAGAATAGTACCACGACGTCCATCCAGCTAGGCCTTACTCTGACTTGGTGAACATGGACCATTTCTCTCTTCACCCCTATGGGTTTGTACAAATCCTCTACAAGGATAACCCGAGGTAGGCTCTGTGCCGAGGAGGTCGTAAGTGTGGCCAGGGAATCAGCATGTGTGTTTCCACTTCTAGGGATGTGCAACAGGTTGAAAGATTCGAACCCTGATTGTAGGTGTCTAACCTGACTTAAGTACCCTTGCATTCTTTCATCTCTCGCTTCAAATTCTTCTTTCACCTGGCCAACGACTAATCTTGAGCCCGAGAACATTTCTACTACCTTTCCACCCTTATTGAACCATGGTTATTCCCATCAACAGAGCCTCATATTCAGCTTCATTATTTGTGGCCGAGAAGTCCAGCCTCAGTGACTTATCAATAGTGATCCTTTCGGGTGATACTAGTACTAGCCCCACTCCGGAGCCCTTCTGATTTGCTGCACCATCAACGTATACTTTCCAGGATAAGGGATCTTGTTGGGAGATCATGCCAACCGATTTTCCATTCATGTGTTGTGCTTCCGCCTCTTCTTTTAGCATGGATTCAGCAAACTCGGCAACCATATCCGCGAGGACTTCACCTTCCCATATAATCAGCACTTCGGAGTAGAGCTCTGAGCGGGAGCTGAGTTAGGACAACTACCGTATGTGCCTGGAAGTAATGGGGGAGTTTACGTGTAGCATGTACCACTGCTAGAATGGCTTTTTCTAGTGGCAGATAACGAACCTCGGCCTCATGTACTGACTTGCTCACATAATAAACGAGCATTTGTATGCCGCTATTAACTTGTATTAGGACCAAGCTTACAGCATGAGGGGCCACAATAATATAGGCGAACAAGACCTCATCCATTTTAGGGTTGGACATGATAGGTGGCTGAGAGAGATAATCCTTAAGCTACTAGAAGGCTAAGGCTAAGCCACATTCCTCGGTCCACTCAAACCCTTTCCACTTGTTCATCAGTAGGAAGAAGGGCCTGCACCTATCTGCTGACCGAAAGATAAATCAGTTCAAGGCAGTAGTCATTCCGGTCAGTTTCTAGACTTCTTTGGGATTTCGAGGTGGTTGTAAACTGTTGATTGCCTTAATTTGGTCGGGGTTAACTTCGATTCCGCGATGAGTAACCATGTAGCCTAGAAATTTGCCTGATGCCACCCCAAAAGAGCATTTAGAAGCGTTAAGGCGCAACTTGTGCTTCCTCAGAATTTCAAAAATGTTTCCGAGATCTCCCACGTGCTCGAAAACTACCGTACTCTTCACCACCATGTCCTCTATATAGACTTTGATGCTTTTGCCCAGTTGGGGTTCAAACATTCTAGTCATCATCTTTTGATAGGTAGACCCCACGTTTTTCAAGCCAAATGGCATCACTTTGTAGTGGTAGTTCCCAGTGGGAGTGATAAAAGCTGTCTTTTTCTGGTCATTCAGGGCTAGTGGTATCTGGTGGTACCCCTGAAAGGCATCTAAGAAGCTCATTCGAGGATGGCCTACGGTGGCGTCCACCAGCTGGTCTATCTTAGGCATGGGGAAAGGGTCCTTTGGGTATGCCCTATTTAGATCTGTGAAGTCTATGCACACTCACTATTTTCCATTCTTCTTTTTTACCACCACAGTATTGGCCAGCCACTCTGGGTAGAACACCTCCTTGATAGCCCCCTCTTACTTAAGTTTTGCCACCTCGTCTCTAACAGCATCGGTATGATCCTTGGATGAGCGCTGAAGTAGTTGCCTTTTGGGGGTGGTAAAGGGATTAACGTTTAAATAATGATAGATGAAGCTCGAATCCACCCCTAGGGCCTCGTAAGCATTCCATGTGAACACATCAACGTTTCTTCTAAGAAACTCTACCGACTCTTCCTTCTTTGGAGTAGGCAACTGAGCTCCGATCTGGAAGAACTTCTTCAGATCATCACCAACAACAACCGTTTCCAAATCTTCACATTTTGCCTCCTTGGCTAACCCATCGACAGGCAACGCCAGAGCTCTTAATTGCTATAAGTCCTCGTCAGCAAGGGCCGAGGGCTCGGCCTAGGGCTGATGCCGGATGGCAGCCACCAGGCATTGTCTAGCCACAGATTGACTCCTAATAATTTCTTTAAACTGACCTTGAGACGGATATTTCACCTTCTAGTGCAAGGTAGAAGAGACGGCTCCTAGGGCATAAAGCCAGGGCCTGGCCACAATGGTCGTGTAAGGGGAATAGACGTCCACCACGATGAAGTCCACCTTTACTACTTCTGAGCCAGCCTGTACAGGTAGCCTAATCTGACCTCTCGGTATGACAACCTTCCCATCAAAACTTACTAAAGGAGAACTATAGGCCGTTAGGTCCTCGGGTCTTAGGTTCAGCCCCTTGTACAAATCGGGGTACATGATCTCAACGCCACTACCTTGATCCACCATTACCCTCTTCACGTCATATACCCTAATCCTGAGCGTGACCACCAGAGTATCGTCGTGGGGCTATATGGTTCCAACCTTATCTTCCTCTGTAAAGCTCAATGCCAGTCGTGTGTTCACTTTAGCCCTCTTTGGCTCAAAATTTGAGTCCTCGGCAAACAGCCGAGCAACAATCATTACCCTGGAGGGGCAGGACCTGGTCCTCCCTAGAGAGGCAAAGATAACATTTATCATGCCTAAAGGAGGTCTCAAAGGAGCATCTCTTTGTGGTTCCTGGCCAATCTAGTTCCCCTGGCCACTAGAATGATGTAAGAGGTGCTTCAACTTTCCTTTTCGAACCAGCTGGTCCAAATGGTCCCACAAGTTCCTACAGTCTTCTGTAGTGTGTCTTTGGTCCTGGTAATATTGGCAATAGAGGTTCTGATTGTGCCTCATAAGGTTCCCTGCCATCTTGTTTGGCCATTTAAAGAATGGCTCATTCTTAATCTTTTCCAGAACCTAATGCACCGGTTCTCGGAACATGGTATTGACCGCTTGAGTACTGGCATATCCTGACTGCCTAGCGAAATCTCTCCGCGGCCGGTTGTTATTGTATCTGTCAGACCTGGAATCCCTCCTCTCTTGAGGGATAACCTTATCCTATCCTTTCCCTTGCTGTTACTCTTCCTCAACCCTTTTATACTTATCGATCTGGTCCATGAGTTGACGCACACTAGTGACAAGTTTCCCCGTCAAAGATTTCCTAAGGCCGTGCTCGGTTGGGAGTCTAACCTTGAAAGTACTAATGGCGATATCATCAAAGTCACCATCTATCTCATTGTACATCTCCCAATATCTGTCAGAGTATGTTTTTAGGGTCTCCACTTCTCGTATGGACAAGGATAGTAGGGAGTCTAAAGGCTGAGGAACTCTGCTACAAGTGATGAAACGGGAGCCAAATACTTGGGTAAGCCCCCTGAAGGAGTCTATGGAACCTGCCCTCAAGCCATCGAACCATCTTATGGCCAAGGGTCCTAGACTAGAGGGGAACACCTTGCACATTAAGGCTTCATCCTTGGAATGGACGACCATTCTCTGGTTGAAATGGCTCACATACTCCACAAGATCTATTCGACCATTGTAGATGGTGAACGTTGGCTAATTGAACTGCCGAGGTAGTTTTGCGCCTTCAATCTTATGCGTGAAGGGTGACCTGGAAATTTGGTTTAACGCCTTGCTCATAGCGTCATTTCCCAGGCCTCTGAGTGGCGGGCTCTTATGCCTACGTCTATGGTGGTGCTCCTCCTTGTAGGAGAAAGACTCGCTGGGTGGGGTCTTTGACCTTTGTCTTTAACTGGCATCCTCTCCATCATCAGGGAAGTGTCAGGGCTGGAGGGTGCTCGTTTTCACTGTGCATGGCGCAACTTTCTCTTCAGCTGGTCAACTTCCATTTGCAGGGCTCTAGTATTCTCCTCTTGAGAGAGGTAACCCTTTCCTCGAGACTGACTTCTACCGATCCGGACAGTATGCACACTCCCCTCCTGATCTCTTCTTCGCTCGAGGTTGACAAAAGGAATTTCACGTTGGGATCCTATGGATTCTGCCTAGTGTGGACCTGAACCTACTATCTTTGAGTGTTGCACTCACTATTACCCAAGTATTCTTCCCAAAGACGGCACCAATTGTAAGGACCTGATTTGAACTTCTAGCCCAAAAGGTGTATGGACTCAAGCCCAAAACAATAAATTTGTAAAGAATGGGTTGGAAAACTGGGCTTTAGTGAATTAAGTAACAAGCCAATGGATTTTGATGACAAAGAAAGAAAAATAATAGACGTTCACTAAAGAAAAACGTCCTCGGCCAAATCCGAGGAGACTGATTCTTAGGTATTGCTCTTAAAGCTTTATTACAAGTCTGGTTCTATACTGCTACAGTGTTCCTTTCTTAATTTTTCGATCCCCTTCCTCATGGAGGGTCTTTTACATTATATAGTCCCCCTTGGACCATCTTGATCCTACACTTGTTGATCATTTGAGCCCTTACTTGAGTGCCCATCACATCAGACACCCTCTTTGGCTTTTTATGAGTTGTGGTAGCCAAGGTAGCACTGTTCAAGGGTATTCTTCACATAAATGCGGTCAGAAAAGTAGCTGCAGTGCATTTAATGCGGTGGCAGCAGCTTTTCCTTAGATATTTTTGGGTTGCCTTCCTTCTCGTATGTTCGTGAGGCACGTCCCTATCACTAGAGCTCCTATGAAGGTTGCTTTCATTGTTGGAATACACATCTGAGTGATATCTATCATACCCGAGAAGGAATTCCTCCTCGGACCGCCTTCCACTCATTTCTTATTTATCAGACTCTAAATTGGAATCCCTTATAACTATTTATCCCTCCTCGAACCTGTCAACGTCCTCGGACAAAGCCCAAGGCCTAATATATAATTTTGGGGCCCTTATCCCTACAATCTTTATCATGCCATGCTATCAAATAGACATCCTGAAATTTATTGGGCAGTTGAAGGGTTTGGTCATACTGATATTTTCAATTTTCTTGAAGTAATTGAACTTTAGGATTTACCAAACATATTGCATGTCTTTCCAAACAAATTTATATTTATATTTGAAAAGATGTGTCTAATGTTTCTTCACCAATCTGAAAGGTAGGTTTGCTCATGCTATGACAAAGGCATAGGTTTTCGACTTTCTTATTAAAGATTATAAAACTGTCCCCAGTTATTTTTTTAAGTCATTATAGTAGAGATGAATTGTAAATCATATGTAATGTCAATAATTTTGCATCCTTGTGAAACATGTTCAAGTGCTATAGATTTAACCTTACACGGTGGGCTTAAGTGCATAAACCCCTATGAGATTAATACTAAAACACAATCAAATTAGTAAGTAAATATATGCATGTCTACACTCATACATAGTTCACTTAGCAAGACTACCTACTAACCATTTTGTCACAGATTTACTTCATTTTTATGTCAATTGCAGTTGCAGGCCTGATAATTTTCTGGCTTTTGCGCTGTTATGCTTTTTTCCCCACTATTAGTGGTTGAATAAAGGTGAGCTTGTTTGTATTTTTAAAAATGAGGAAGGAAAATATACTTATGGATTTTCATTTATATTAGGGGAGAGGGGGAAGAAAAAGAAGAAGATATTAGGTAAGTCAATTATATATCTTTCATTTTGAGTTTATTTCTCTCACCAGCACAATCATTTGGATTTTCAGAAGATGCATATAGCTCTATATTTTTCTTCAATATCTAAGGATGGGTAATCTATATATCTATATATATAATAATAGGTGAAGTTGAGAGAAACTCAAATTAGAATTCCAAATTATAGTTCCAATTTTGCGCCATGTGTCTTAAATTATTTATTCTTAAAGAGTTTTATTTTTTAATTTTAGAATCAAATGCGGGACCACATCATAAATATTCATCCAAGTGAGTTATTAAGTACAAAAACCAAAAAGTCTAGAATAAATGAATCTTTTAAAAAAAAGTGCTTCACAATAATTTTTTTTTTTTAAAAAACATGGACAATTTACATTTTATACCTAATAATATCCTTACAAATTTTTTTAAAGAGTTAACACAATAAAAAATGACTATCATTAGTATTTAAATTTTATATATATGAGAATTATATTATGCATCTTATTGTATATTTTTAAGTATTTTCATGCATATGCATGGGGTTACAAGCTAGTATAAATAGTCAAGATTGGAGATTACCTACCAAATGTCAAAGCATTTAAATTTAATTTTGTTATTTTGCCTTCAGGACTTCATCATTATTGTTAATCAACACAAAATCATGGAAAAATTTACTGCAAAGTATTCTAGTAATCCCTGTATTTCAAATAACATAAACCACGTTATGGTACCATGGTCTAACACTATAACATAATAAAGCTAATTAAAATACAGTCATAATATTTGGGGAAAGAAAGAAAACATTGCATAGAATGTAGTCCAAAAGTTACAAATGATATGAACCAAAAATTCCATGTGGTCTTAGTCTTAGTCTTACAAAATACATGTACTGTACAGTGTACACACAAAACTTTGACAAGAAATTCATTTCCAACAACAAAATAAAAAATTGAGGCCAATGACAATGTATCCAAATTGGAGTAGTGATTCCAGCTTTTCTACTTATCATAACAAAAATCACGTATTTTTAAGGATTACATATTTGTTGAAAGGATGAATAACAAATAATCCTCATATTTTCTTGACGAATGTTATCAAACATAATATACAGCGTACATTCAGCTGAATTAAGTAGTCAATTCAAAACCTTCTCCACTAATAGATGCTTTCATGCAAGAACATAATATTATTCTTGAAATAGTAATATCAATTCCTTTCTGACAATAAAAGAGCATCGCCAACATTAAACATGTCGATATTACAAATTAACTACTAGATAATTTCAGAACTCTAATAAATAAAAATCATTATCATGCAGCCATTATATATGGGTTTGAAAGCATCCTATCAATCATTTAGACCCATTGCTTTGTCTAATAGCAGAAAAAATTTATAAAATTTAAGCAATAATAGATCTTGATGATCCTAAGAAACCATCTTGATAAAATATGTCAAAATATTTTTCTGGAATTGGAGGAAGGAGAAAACGTTGAAAGCAATGGGATAATGTTATAGGCAATGGGAAATGAGCATTTGTTACCCACATAACCTTATCTGGTGTATTTCTTATTCGGAGGAATTTTAACAATGGCAAAGATTGAAGCTACATCAAACAGGTCTTGTAACTTTGCCAAGTCCCACTCTCCTCTCATTGCATCAATTAGCTAACTAATCTAGAGTTTCTAGGATAACTTTGTTGTAAAGTTCTTATAATCATAATCATTTATTGATAAATAAATGATTTAGATTTTTCAACATTATTAATAACTTAAATAGATGCTTAATAATTAAAGAATCGACTATTCATAGCTTTAGCTGAAATGTCATAGTGGGAAGCGTATTGATAAATGTTGTTGGGAAATTTAGACCTCGGTTGATAGAATTAACAAGTTTTAAACCCAAGTTATTAATTAGATTTATTATGAATAAAACTTGTTAAAACAAACAAACATCAATATCATGTCAAAATCATGCAGCGGAAAAATAAATAAGACAATATATGATGACCCAGGAAAACCAATGAAACCAACCAGTTTCACAGTAAAAAACCTGAGGGGAAACCTTCCCGAAAAGCAATCCACTATAGTAAAGAGAAGTTTCAGATCTAGTACAAAACCTTTGTTCCTAGACTCTACAATCCCCGTAGATGAACTCACAGCAGAAACCTTCTACCGCTTCAGAACCTCTGAACTCTTCAATATATGAACGCCACCCTTTTTGTTGCACGGATCCCAGTACGTGACTAACTCCTTTGCACGAATCCCAATACGTGACTCACTCACCAACTTGAGGAAGAAGAATGTTGGCTACAAAGTTCTTCACTTCATCAACAATGAAGATCAAGAAGCACTTGGTTACAAAACCCTAAGGCGCAAAAGATGCAGTAACTTCTTTTAGAGAGAATAAGGCATCGGTCACCTTTTGCATATGTTCTCCTTGTATTCTCTTATGTGACGGCCTCTAAAATGTGCCTTATATAGGTCTAGGTTTGTGAGAAAAGAAACCCTACACAAATACAAAAGCCTGGCCCAAAAACAGAAATCTGAATTCCCGTAACCTCAACAGATAGCAGCTATCGAGGAGGTGTCGAGCAGGTGTCGAGATTTAATGAATCTTGACAGATACAGCTATCAAGGAGGTGTTGAGAAGGTGTCGAGGGGACAGAAACTTTTTCGATCGATCGACCAGCTATCGAGAAGCTATCGAGATTGCGATAAGAATCAGCTGAAGAGCTCAACAGATAGCCAGGTGTCGAGGAGGTGTCGAGAAGCTATCGAGATATCTGTCCACAGGTGTTGAGCTATCTGTCCAGCTTTATTGAACACCTTTTCTTCACTTGTTTCTTGGTTCAATCTTCATGGCTTTAATACTAGACTTGAACAACATGTTTCTTCAAGTATTAAACGCAACTTAGATCTACCCAAATACAAGTAAAGTGTGTTTTGTCAAAAGATTAGCCAACTACATAAAATATGTCCTTAACAAATGTTATATAACTGTCAAACAACTATACTAACCAACCCAACCTTCAAAAAAAATTCTCACAGAATCCAAAATAGCAGCAGCCCCAACATAACATTCCATAGGCTATCATATAAGACAACCCAGAGGTTATAATCTATATCTATATATTACTAAAAGCTGAAGTATAACGTTTAATGCTGCTACTCTCATGTTGCGTCACATCAGCTGCCACATCATTTTTAAAAAAAAATATAATTTTTCCTACAATTTTAAAATTGTTTTTACAATTTTCAGCCCTATAAATGCAGCCCACTACTTATTTATTTACTTCTACTATCACCCTATAATAAATCCAGCCCACTACTTATTTATTTACTTCCACCATCACCCTATAATAAATCTGTATAATTATTTCAGCCCACCTTTTATTTATTTAGTTCCACTATCAAGTCCAACCCAAAGCCTTTTCAGTTCAGTTTTAGGGTTTTGTGTGAGCCTTTTCAACTTAAAGGGAGAAAAAAAAAAAAAAATCAAACAATCAAATGTTGAAGCCTTTCAAGCTTTAGGTTTTTTTTTTTTTTTTTTTTTTTCAATTTTCTTATAATTGTTTTTAACATTTATTTTTTTAATATTTACACTTCTCTAACCTTTCTCTCTCCCTTACCATTTCATCTCCCCACTACTTCTTCAATCTTTCTCCCTCTCTTACATTTTCATCTCCCCACTACCCTCTACATTAATATCATTCTTCCTCTTTCCCTTCATCTTCCTTTGCTTTTGTCTCTTCTTATTCACACCCTCTTACTATAAATTTGTTACTATCTCTTCTATTCTATACATATTTTTCCCTTACAAAAAAAATGGCTCTCTCTCTCTCTCTCTCTCTCTCTCTCTCTCTCTCTCTCAATTTTTTGGTGGATTTTTTTTATTTTTCTTGCATCTCTATTTTAGGTTGATAATTTTTTATATTCTTTAAAACTCTATTTTGGGTTAATGAGATTTAGTTTTGTTTTTTAAATTGTTGTTGTTGTTTTTTATTTATTTTTTATTATTGTTCTCTTTGATTGTTAAATGTTATCCCATTGCATTCTAAAGAATTAAATATAGCATATAAAAATATAATATTATTCTATTACATAGTATGATTTGGATATTTTGGTATTTATTCTGTTACACATCATGATTTTTTATAGTGCTCAATTTAGAAATTTTTTTTTTTGAGAACCAATTTAGATGTTAAATTATGAGACTTTACTTATTTTTGTTTCTTTTCTAATCCTTTGTGGTGGACAAAGTACTCTAGATAGTTGTATTAGAAGTACTCTATAATGTCATTCATTTAAAGAAAAGTAAAGGTTAACCAAATGAAAATAATCGGATAGGTGACAAAGTTTAACTTTTGCAATTTTATTTTGATTATTATTACTTTATAACAATGCATGTATAGAAATTTAATTCCTAGATTTTGCTAATAATTGTTTATTTGATAATATGTTTTGGGTGGCCAAAATTATAATTTCTACAAAGAAAATAACCTTAATAAATTATCAAAAACAAAATTTTATCCTAATATTGGTTCAATTAATCATTGTTAAGTTTTATTAATTTTTTTTAGTTTACGTTTTTTTGGTATTTCGGATTGTTCCTATATTACATTTATGATTGTTCCTATAATAAATAAAAATATAATTATGAAATACATTATTCATTATTAGATTAGTTTAAATTGTAAAAAAAAAAAAAATTAATAAAACCACCATAAAAATAATTATCACGCGCAACGCGCGGGTTCGTGGCTAGTAATTTATAAAAAGGAAAAACCAATGTAAATGAAGATGACAATAACACTACATATCAAAACATAGCCTTTTGTAATTTCTTGTAGCTGAATTCTTTTAAACAGAGAACAAAAGGAATATTACAAATGAATCAGAGAACAAACACTTGAGCATTCTATCAAACACATGTTCAACAATCTCAAACAACTATACTAACCAACCCCAACCTTCAAAAAAAATTCCCAAGGAATCCAAAATAGCGGCAGCCCCAACATAACATTCCATAGGCTATCATATAAGAAGACCTAGAGATTATAATAATTTATAAAGGGAAAACCAATGTAAATGAAGACAACAATAACACTATATATCAAACCAAAACAAACCTAGAATTGAAATCAAATAGAAGAATCCCAGGAAACCAAAAATCCAATAAAAATTGCATAACCAGAAAAAGGGAAAAAGAAAATCCAAACCAATGTAAAGTGAAGATGAGAAAAACACCATATATCAACTAAAACAAACCCAGAATTAAAACCAAATAGAAGAATCCCAAGAAACCAAAAATCCAATAAAAATTGCATTTTTTACAACCAAAAAAAAAAAAGGGAAAATGAAAATCTAATAACAAAAATTTCATGATTCTTCTTTGCCACAGATTTGACAACAAAGGAAGAAGAAGAAAACGTGGAAATCTTCAAAGAAAAGTGTTAGGTCAAAATCTGAATGACCCATTGTGATTAACCCTAATTAATTAATTTAGCCAAGTAATTAATTAATCAATTAATCATGCAATTTTATGGAAGCACAAACAAATCACCAATCAACTAAATATGCAGCGGAAAATAAATAACATGGTGATTTGTTTACGAATGGGGAAAACCCTAATGGCAAAAATCCCACCGGGTAATTTTCAGGTCACCACTCCCGAAACTCCACTATTATCAAATCAAGCGGTTACAAGTAAAGGAATCCCAAGTATCTTACCAACCTACAGTTGAACCCTTACCCCAATACCCAATTGGACTTGATCTGTAGTGACAGTCTCCACTTTTGATGCACGGCTCCCAAGTATGTGACTAACCAATGCGCGGATCCAAGTACGCGACTTCAGAACACCAACTGAGGAAGAAAGGTTGGCTGCAAAGTTCTTCAGTTCATCCACTTGATGAATAGCAGGAAGATGCTTGGTTACAAAACCCTATGGTGCAAATACACAGCAACTTCTTGATGGAAGATGAACTAAGTCAAGAACTTCGTCTGTTGATCACAATTTGCTTAAACAGAGATTGCTCAATGATAATGCAACTTGTGTCACCCAAAACGGCTCTTAAAATAATCCTTTTATATGTTTAGGGTTAGAAGAAAAGAAGGCCCAAAAACATATTCACAGATTCCAAGAAAATCAGATTGTAATTCTGATTTTTTAAATCTCGACAGATAGCAGGTGTCAAGGTAGCTATCGAGAGGTGTCGAGCTTTAAAAACTTTGCACTTCAGCTTGCTTTTTCTTGGACAGACTTGATGACTTCAACACTTGACCTTGAAACATTGTTTCTTGAAGTATTAAAAACACCTAGAACTACCCAATTACAAGCAGAGTGCGTTTTGTCAAAGGATTAGCCAATTTACATAACTAAGTGACATATGTTCTTAAACAAGTTAAAACATATATGTTCTAACAATCTCCCCCTTTGGCAATCCGTGACAAAACCACAACAAACAAATGAGCATATGAGAGAAGTCATATATCACTCAACTCATATTCACTTGTTGATTACAATAAAATCTATCCTAACACAAACTCTTGAAAAACTTTGCAAGAAGAGAGCTTATGATAAGTAGACTTTGACAACCTGTATTTCTGAAACACTTTAATCAAAACTCATCAAGGCATCTTGTGTGAAACAAAAATAAATAGATTGCATACAAGTATAAAGAACATGTGTATAAAGATAGAAAAGAAACAACACATGAAGAGAGAGGTGAAAGAAACATACATCAACATATATAAGAGATAAGATAAGTACAATGTATGTAAAAATGGTCAAAGGACCTCATATACAAGACCAATGTATCTAAGAAATAAGAAAAAATACATATAGCCTCACTACATCCCTCAAAAAAAATGACAACACTCCCCCTATCAAAAATGTCCTATACTAACTCTCCCCCTAAGATGACTACTCTCATAGCCCAAAACTACTCCCCCTTTTTGTCACGAGTGACAAAGGGTAGAGTGTCATGTAGACATCTCATCGGCAGAGCTAGCATCCCCATCATCATCATCATCATCATCCTCATCATCCTCAGAATCTGACGCTGCTGGAGTAGATGGTGAAGGAGTAGCCTCTGGAGCAAATCCACCCATGATCGTCTACCGTCGTGCAATACGACCCACACGAACATTCACCTGATACAACTCAGCAAAGAGTGTATCAAGACGAGTGTCCATGCGCTGCAGCTGCGTCATGATATCACCAAGGGATAGATTGCTCGAAGAGGAAGAAGGAGCAGATGTAGATGGAGCTGACCTGGATGGCGCTGAACGGGAGGGAGGAGTGGCACCTGGCTGTCTCGACCTGAACTGCGCCTCACTACGTTTTACTGTAGCGGCATCTATGGCAGATATGTGTGTGAAGTGGTCGGACACAGGAAAGGGAACGGAAAAATGGCGTAGAATCCGCGTGATAGCAGAAGGAAAGATGAGCTTATCACGAGACGCCGAATCAAGATAAACCTCTATGATAGACCGGATGAAGTGAGAAGGGAAGTCTATGGTAAGATGCTCAAGTAGAGAAAGCAAAAATCGAGCACAAGGCTCTGTGATAGAGTTATAGTGAGAAAGAGGATGGAGAACAAAACCATGTTAATGAATCTAGGACCTTTAGCAAAAGGCCTACATGATGTGAACTGATGCTCACCCCAATCAGCAGGGCGCTTACAAAGAGCAGAAATGAGCTCATCTTTGGACACAGTCCTCAGACGCTCACAAGAGGGGTAATCTGGAAACTCTATCCTAGGTACCCTAAGCACATCCGCAACAAGTTGCAGTGTGACAGGAATGCGCATACCTCGAACGCGAGTGACAAAATGAGGTACTGAAAGATCAATCCCGTGCATGTTGGAGTAGAACTCCTGTATTAGCACGAGAGGGCAAGTGACCGGGATGTCACACAGTGACCTCCATCCCCTACTGTGAATGACAGAGGGAAGGTCAGTATCGGCGAAGTCCGCCAAAATGACTTGGCGTTCCGAATGAACACCTCGTGGAGAAAAGTTCTCCGAAAATGCCTTATGGGCATCTCCATCACGGAACCGAATGTTAAAGGGAGTAGTATCTAAAGAAGTAGAAGCTCCAGAACGCAGAGGGTTCCGAGCAGGAGTGGATTTACGTTTGGGTGCCATAGACACTACTAACGTAAAAGAATGAGAGAAAGAGAGAGAGAGACACTCAGAAAAGTCCCAACACAGTTCAAATATATCAAATATGTTGAACAACAAGTACGTATGCATGGGAATGCATGAGCATGTGACATGCAAAGGAAAAAAAAAACTTCATGGGCTCAGCCCAATCCAATCCTAGCAGCACACAAACATAAAGCACACATCTAAATGCATGTAAATATCATTATAATGCAAATGAAATGCAATGTATGACATTTTGAAATCATCTAAGTACAAACCCAACCCAAAATTTCAATAAAAACTCAACAATTTTGAAAAACCCCAAATTTTTATGAAAAATCCCAAAAACTAGGTTTTCAAAACATGAAATGCATGAAAAAGGAAGAGACAAGAGATCTTACCAAGTGACTTGAGCAAGAAATGAGCAAGATCCAAGAGGGTTGGAGGATTTGAGTGAAAGGAGAGTGAAAGGGAGATGAACAGACACGGAGAGATCGAGAGAAATGAGTTCAGAATCGCGATCTGCACTTAAATAGGCACCTCAGTAATTCTCGACAGCTGAAGTGTCGAGAGGTATCGAGGATGCTGTCGAGGAAGGTATCGAGGAAAATGCCTTCGACAAATAAAGGTATCGAGAGGTATCGAGATGCAAGGAGAATTTCAGATACGTGAAGCTCGATCGATCCACAAGGTATCGAGAAGGTATCGAGGAGACAGAAGAAATCTCGATCGATCCACAAGGTATCGAGACAGGTGTCGAGAAAGAAGACTCAAACAGCATAAGTGAATCTTGATCGATCCAACAGGTGTCGAGAATCTATCAAGAGGACAGAGACTTTCTCAATCGATCCATCAGGTGTCGAGGAGGTGTCGAGATTGCGATAAGAAACAACTTGAGAAGCTCGACAGATGACCAGGTATCGAGGAGGTGTCGAGGGAGGTGTCGAGCCTGCTGAAAAAGGCAGTTTTTCGAGAAGGGAAAAACACAGACATGAATGCAATCCAACACACATCTCTACCAAAGATCCACTCAACATTTAAACCTCTCAAAAACATCTCTCAACAAGAAAATAAGCACAAGGATCATGCAAAACACACACACACTAAACAAGTCTAACCAATTTTATATTTCAAAAACAAGTTATGACAGTTTAGTGAGCATACATTAGCACATGTAAAACCTTTGTAATGGCCAAATCACATTGTACCTGCACATATATCAAAAGTAGCAAAGAATATTGCGTGTTGTGTGTGAAAAACATTGCAAGATTGCATATGTGTATAGATGTTATGACGATCTGAGATATGAGAAAAATAACTTTTAACTCACACACAATCATAACTGTTTGATGGGGACTATCACCTTCGAGGTACATCCTATAACTCCCACATCTCCTAGAATACACGCTTGCAACCATATTTAAGCATTTTTAATCTTTTTACTTTTTATTTTCTTTGCATATTTTCTTTTATTTTAGCATATCATACATGGGTATATAAAAGAGAGAAAAGAAATACCCAAGATGTTAAGCATTGACATTGCACTTTTGCTATGCCAAAGCATACGGATGTCTTTGACACTGCACTTTTGCTATGCCGAAGCATACAGGTGTCTATGACACTGCACTTTTGCTATGCCGAAGCATACAGGTGTCATTACAATGATTGGCGGGCAACAGTGGTGAGATGGTCATTTATGCATTTCTCTTAGGATTTTCTAGTCCTACCCGTCAAAAAGAGTGATATGAGTGTTAAGTTTTAAGAGATAACCTAATCTTACTCATCACAAACAAAAGCCACAAAGCTCACTTGCTTAGTTGTGCATAGAGATGCTCATCTAAGCTACAAGAGATACAAAGTTTAGAAAACTTTGTTTCATTGGCCATCCAAGGTACACAAATACCAAAGTACACATAACACACACTGTTTTTGTATTTTTCAATTTTTCAAATTTTTTTATTTTTTATTTTTATATCAAAAACAAAATAAGCAAAACTGAAAATAAACAAACAAAAACATGTTATCAAAGCAAAGCAAAAACTAGACTGACTCAGCAGAAAAGAAAGACACACAAGCAATGCAACAAACAAGAAAAAAACAAGAAGGGAGAAGAAAGTGATGAAATCACTTAGAGTCCTTTTTCTTCCACTCCTTGGAAGAACCTTTCCTTTGATAGAATCCTTGAACAGACGGTGAGGGGGAAGAATTTAAACCGTTCAAGTTCGAAAGGAACATGAGGGCTTTCAGAAGATCTCCAAGAGGAGCAAGAGAGGATTGAAGCTGATTTTGGCTTCCAGATGCTGTCATGCCATTGCTTTGTTGAGTGGCTAACCACTTATAGCAATTTGGTCGAGTGTGACTGGCAGCTCCACAATAATGACAGAGATGCTGCTTCTTTTGTTTAGGCTTTTGAGAGTTAGCCTTCTTAGCCCTAGGGTTTTTAGCATCTTTCTTGTCTAGCTTAGGGGGTGCTCCTAAGATAGATTTTCCCTTGTCTAAGTTCTCACTAGCTAATTTAGTTTTAACATCAATGTTCTCAATTTCAATGTTATTAGCAGGAGGAACAAAAACAATATTGCTAGTAGAATCAGTATTAGAGAAAGAAATACCATACCCCAAACCAGTTCGATCCGAAGCAGGTTTTTGATTGCTAAGCATCTCATCAAGCTTTGCACTTGAAGTCCTCTCTAGTTGAGCTCTGACTTGAAACAGCTCCGCTTCAAGCTTCTTAGTCTTCTCAGCCAAAAAGTTGTTCTCAAATCTCAGTGCTCCAATAGTTTGATTCGCCTCATCAAACTTCGTGGACAGCTCTTCACGATCGAGTTCCACTTCACTGAGCTTCTTGGTGGCCAGCCTATATAATTTCTCATGCTTTTCAGAGAGCTTGTAAAGCTTCTCATAGGCTGAATGGATATCATCTTGATCATCCATCTTCTCAAATTTGGACTCCACCAATTCTTCTTCTTCATCCACTTCTTCAACAATCCCTTCAGTAGGATTGACTGTGGTAGTGAAGGCATTTAGGATTCCGTCATCCTTATTGTCGGAATCATCTTCAGGCTCAGTGTCACTTAGGGTTACAGTAAGGGCCTTGCTTTTCCCAATGCTCTTCAGATATGTAGGACACTCATGTTTCATGTGTCCGAACCCATGACACCCAAAGCATTTTGGTCCTGCGGGAACAGTATACTGACCGCCCTCCTTAGCATCCTCCTTCCCTTTGTCTTGGCTTTTGAACTGAGAAGAACTGAACCGCCTGCGGTCCTTGTCAAAGCTCCTTCCATTGGCATTCTTCATAAACTTTTTGAACTGCCGAGTAATGTAGGACTTCATCTTGGAATCTTCATCATCAGAAGACTCATCTGTATCACTGCTCTTCGCCTTCAAGGCCATGCTTTTGCCTTTATTAGACTTGCCAATCCTAGATAACCCTATCTCATAGGTCTGCAAGTTTCCAACCAGCTCAGTCAAAGGAATCTTGTCTATATCCTTTGATTCCTCAATTGCCGTAATCTTGGCATGAAATCTCTCAGGTAGAGATCTGAGCACCTTCCTTACAATCTTGGGTTCAGGGATGGTTTCCCCAAGATTGAAGGCTGAGTTCACTATGTCCTTGAGCTTGGCATAGAACTCATCGAACGACTCATCCTCCTCGATCTTAATTTCTTCAAAGCTTGTAGTGAGCCTCTGAAGCTTTGAATCTTTGACAGCCTTTGTTCCTTCATAGGTTGTCTGGAGGATGGTCCAAGCCTCCTTAGCAGTTTCAGTTGAGGATATTTTCTTGAACTCCTCATTGGTGACTGCACTAAATAGGGCATTTAGTGCTCTGCTGTTGAAGTTAGCCGCCTTGATCTTAGCATCATCCCAATCGACCGGTTCTTCTTTTGGCTTAGTCCAGCCAATCCCTACAGCTTGCCACACTTTTTCATCTAAAGACTGTAAGAAAGCTCTCATGCGTACTTTCCAGTATGCATAGTTAGTGCCATCAAATAAAGGAGGTATGATTAAAGATTGTCCTCTATCCATGACAAACAGGGGTCAATGGATCAACACAGCAAAGATTAAACCTAATCAGAGTGTGCCTGCTCTGATACCACTTGTTAGGTCACAATCTGAATGACCCCTTGTGATTAACCCTAATTAATTAATTTAGCCAAGTAATTAATTAATCAATTAATCATCCAATTTTATGGAAGTACAAACAAATCACCAATCAACTAAATATGCAGCGGAAAATAAATAACACGGTGATTTGTTTACGAATGGGGAAAACCCTAATGGCAAAAATCCCACCGGGTGATTTTCAGGTCACCACTCCCGAAACTCCACTATTATCAAATCAAGCGGTTACAAGTAAAGGAATCCCAAGTACCTTACCAACCTACAGTTGAACCCTTACCCCAATACCCAATTGGACTTGATCTGTAGTGACAGTCTCCACCTTGATGCACGGCTCCCAAGTACGTGACTAACCAATGCGCGGATCCAAGTACGCGACTTCAGAACACCAACTGAGGAAGAAAGGTTGGCTGCAAAGTTCTTCAGTTCATCCACTTGATGAATAGCAGGAAGATGCTTGGTTACAAAACCCTATGATGCAAATACACAGCAACTTCTTGAGAGAAGATGAACTAGGTCAAGAACTTCGTCTGTTGATCACAATTTGCTTAAACAGAGATTGCTCAATGATAATGCAACTTGTGTCACCCAAAACGGCTCTTAAAAATAATCCTTTTATATGTTTAGGGTTAGAAGAAAAGAAGGCTCAAAAACATATTCACGGATCCCAAGAAAATCATATTGGAATTCTGATTTTTTAAATCTCGACAGATAGCAGGTGTCGAGGTAGCTATCGAGAGGTGTCGAGCTTTAAAAACTTTACACTTCAGCTTGCTTTTTCTTGGACAGACTTGATGACTTCAACACTTGACCTTGAAACATTGTTTCTTGAAGTATTAAAAACACCTAGAACTACCCAATTACAAGCAGAGTGCGTTTTGTCAAAGGATTATCCAATTTACATAACTAAGTGACATATGTTCTTAAACAAGTTAAAACATATATGTCCTAATAAAAAGAAAAGGAAAAAAAAACTTAAATCCAGAGCAACCCATAGCCACAAACCAACAAAATTCCATGAAAACAAAAAGAAAAGAAAACTTAAATCCAAAGCAACCCACAGCCACAAACTAACAAAATTCCATGAACAATCGAAGCGGATAGAGAGAGAGCAATATATAGAAATTAAGGAGAGTAAAAAACATGTTTTAATTACCTCAAAATAATTTGCCAACATAGAATATGATGGGCTGGATTGAGCGACGATGGAAAGGCAAAGAGAAATCGATGCAGTGGCGATGATCCATGGTGGCAGTGGTGGTGGGAGGATCTGGGTTTTGGGGTGCCAACGTATATTAGAAAACAGAAAGGTTGTGGGGTTTAGCACTTTGACTTTGACGTGAAGGTTGAAGAGAGAGTTGTATACCTATATTGGGGTTCTAAATTGATAAATTCTAATATAACAATAAAATGTTAAAAAGAATTAAAAAAAAAAAAAAAGGTGACTTGGAAAATTGTGGAGCTAGCATAGGCTTTAGTTTTATATATATACTAGTCACTAACCCGTGCAATGCATGGGGAAGTTTGATAAAAACTATTTAAAATTTCTCTTTGCTTAAAGTTTTGATCACTCGGAAAAAAGAAAAAGAAAATATACTTAAGAGATTACTACTACTAACAAAGCAAACCCGTTGTTTCTTTCAATCTCATGCTTGCAAATACTTGAATTAACTACTTACTAATAAAGAAAATATATAATGGTGAGACCATGGACCTTATCCACCCACCCTAAAAGTTCTTATATAGAAATCTCACAAAAATAGATAAAATGCAGGGAACACTCAAAATTTATAAAGCAACATATGAACTATATCAATGAATATACCAACATAGTATCACATTTAACGTCCCAAGTAGTCTCAAGTGCAGCAAGTTCATCATTGGTTGTTCAATCAAATTAGCAAAATGCAAAAACGCCATTTGCCTTTCTTGGATATTTATTAGAAAAAAAAATAAAATCAATCTTAAAATTTGTAGACAATAACGTTTTCTTTCTACATCAAATTAAAACTGACAAATAAGAAGTATAATAAGGAATGGTTACATAAGTAGTCATATTTGGCCATGGTCCTTCATCAATTGCCTTGGAAGCAACAACAACTTCTCAATTTATGTCTTTAGCATCTGCTTCAATAACATTTTTTTTTTTTTGCTGTGTACCTTCGACAACATGGGCATCACATCCTTGCCCTAGGATCCAATGTTGAAAAAGTTTTGCCTAAGGTCAAATGTAGTCATAGCATAACTTGCAATAGTCAATTAATTTTGAATGCTCGGCATACCTTCCATTCATCCATATAGGAGGAATTTCCATTTAAGAAATTTTTTGGGATTGAGAAAATGATATATAGCTATCAAAACTGAAAATCCTACGAAAAATAAAAAACTAAATTGCTGGTCTTCCAATGAGAGTAAGAATGAGAAAAGAAGGTACCCATATATATTGGTGGTGATAGTTGGGCAGGCCTTGAAATTGCTTCATTTCATGGTGTCAGCATTAAGCTCAGGGATCCAAAACCACAAACACAATCAAAATTGACAATAAAATTGGTCTTCCAAATTAGAACCCAACAAATAAAAATAAAGCTATGAACTGCAGAATTATAAAACAGAGAGGTATGAGTTACAAACAATTATAGGGTGAACAAAAGCATAATTAGAATAAACATTATATATTAGAACAAAAGGCATAATTAGAATAAATATAACAGTCCATCCTTATGTGCTTTTGTTTCTTAAGCATAATTAGAATATACATAACAGCCCATTGTATGATTTCATTCCTTTTGGTTAGCACAAGTTGGTTGCTCCCTTAAACAAATACAAATCCATCTTACACTTATTTGTGCATAAGACAAAATTCTATACATACAAATAAAAAATTGATGCTCTTCTCAGCTATATCATAAAATTGTTCATCACAAGTTCAAGTATGCAATTTTAAGAATTAATGGAACTCACTACAACATAATATAGGCTGAATCTTGTTTCTTTGTTGCCCGCAGTACCCATGATAGCATGGTAGTGAGTTCGCATGGTTTTTGGTCCCTATCCCAAGCCCAATCCATGAGTTCAGTGAAAGAAGGCTAGCTGTTGAACACACATTCCATCATGTCATGCTGCCAAACCGACTAAATTTTGGAACACCCCAGACAGCAGGAACAACGTCTTCCACCTTGACCCCACAGAATCAGCTACACCTATAACCTTCTGCTTGAAAAAATTTGAGCAAGTTGGCTACAATCCATTCATAGCCCTCAAAACAATTTGGGTGCAAGTTATTGCTAGCTTGGTTGGGATTTCAAATGGTGTTATTTGGTAAGTTTCAATTTTGAGTGAGACTTTTTGTCAAACATGTTACATGTGATCTACCTGTTCTAAATGGGAATGAAAAGAATATTTTATAGCATGAATACACCCAAAAAAAATGCCACATTACCATTGAACATTGACAAAAGTGAAGAAAAAACTTCAAAAATGATCCATAACAAAAATTGAACTGGTTTCAAATTTCACTGTACCATTTAGCTTGGGTTGACCATGCAATATCTCGCTAAAAAGCAAAATCCATTTGCTTTCCAAAAGCAACTAAACGTCTTCAAAAAACAATGGTGGAAAAAAAGGGCGCCAGCCTATTCAAATTACACTATATCATATACAGCAAATTTAATCAAACAATTAATAGGAACATAAATTTATAATATGAAGAGGAAAGGAAACCTTGAATTTGTTGTGCGACCGCTAGTCATTGGAGGACTCGCCCTGAGGAAATTAGACGAATCCCATCTTGTAGTTTCTAAATTGTTCAAAATGGTTATCCAAATATCTATTTCTATCACCAACAAAGCCCATCATCAGAATTCCACTACCTACCTAAATAAATAAAGCAATAGAAATTCTGTTTGTTTCAAAGTTTTTTACTTTGCCTCTATAGTTTTGATCAAAATTAAATCTTTTTTTTATCATGGCAAAAACAATTAGAAAATACCCTAAAAAAAATCAAAGAAAAATTGACATCCTTACATAGATAAGCAGTGTTCACGCCATTGTCTTTGTAATTGGGTCAAAGCAAAACAATACTTTAGATTATATTATAATATCACAGATTAGAGAGGGTTTTGACTAAATAGTTAAAGTATTAGTTCATCAAAAAAAAAAAAAAGAAGAAGTTAAAGTATTGGAGAGGTTTGAAATCTTTAAGAGTCATAAGGAATATAAGGAAGATAGGGGTTGCAATCTTGTAGTTTAAGGTCTGATGTGATGGTCATGGTAGTGATGTAGGGAAGAAAGGGGATGCAAATTTAGGAATAGAAGGGAGAGATCGAAGGTTTAACATAAAAGAATAGAATCTAAGGTGGTGTTTGGACACCCCTGTTTTCATCACTCATATCTCAGTTTTGATAACTCATTACTCAAAACTAGTGGGCCCCACACAAGCAAACTCTGTTTGGCAAGATTTCCTTAACTCATTTCTTAGTTTTTTGAGTTAAGAATCCGAAAACTGAGTGAAGCCAAAAACTTGTTTTCAAAACACCAAAACTGAGTTTCAGTGGCAAAGTTGTAAATACCTGGTTCACAGTAGGCTCTATGGCAGAGTCTTGTCCCATCAGAAGCTCAGTTCCCACACTCCTCCTAACGGTCACATGCCAACTTGGTCCAGCCAACCCTTTTTACTCTTTCATCAGAGCACTAAAGGAAGCTACCTCTCAACCAAAGCTTCTCTTCTCCTCTCCCAAACCCATGGCACGTCCTGACAGCAGACCAAGCTCCGAAGTCCTTCTCGACCTTTGAAGCTCCAACACTGGCCACTGAACAGCATCAGTTTGCCGCTTCAAGGTCCGCTGCGCCAGTCCGCTTCAACTCCGGTCTAGAACCTTAAGGCCGACCCTTTTCTGTCAAAAGGTACCCACAATCCTTCCCCCTTCAGCTTCTCTTCTCGATTTCCTTTATCTTTTGTTTTTTTTTTTTTTTCCATTTTCAATGCTTTGCTATGAATGTTTGGCCAGATCTGTGGGTATTGCTGGAATGGGGTTTAGAACTCCCTCTTCTCAGTTTCCTTTACCTTTTGTTTATTTTGTTTTCCATTTTCAATGTTCTGTGCTGTGAATGTTTGGCCGGATCCGTGGGTATTGTTGGAATGGGGTTTAGAACTCCCTCATTTCTTGTATAAAAATAATTTGATATAGTCCGTGAGATGCTAGAATGTTTAACAAAATTATTTGCATATGTTTAACAAAATAATTTGCACATGTTTAACAACATTATTTCCCCTTACTACTTAGATTCGTGGGATGCTAGTTACTTCAAATTTTTTGCATTTTACCATTTTTTGAGTTTTGTAGTTCTATATACAGTGTTTGATAATGGTTGTGTGCTTTTGGGATAATTGTTTGTGGTTGTTGGTGAGAGTTGCATTATACTAAATATTGCCACTGAAATGGGTTCCTTGTGGTTTTTGTTTTTTTATTTTTTCGGATGCTATGTTTTTGTTTTTTTATTTGTTCTTCCTTTGCACTTACTAGAATTTGGGGGTACAAGGCATGATTTGCACATAGTCAAATATGATCCCATACTTGTCACCTACATTGACATTACATACATAACCTTTGGTTTTATTGTTTAAAAGTGTTGCTTACATGGTCTTGGATTGGTGTAAGACAGCTGGGGATTTGAGAATGTGGGATGATGATTGTGTTGATGAGCTATGTGATATTGTGTTAGGGGAATTCTTGCTTGGTAATTTTGTTCAAGTTGTTCCTCCTGACCCGTTGTGGGATGTGATCACCCAAACTCTCAACACTCGTACTGGGAAGGATTTCTGCATGAGGCAAGTTGTGAACTGGTTCCGTCGTCTCCAAAGGTGGTATTGCGGAGCAAGGGGAGTTCATAGGTTTGCAAGGTCCAGGCATGGGTATCCAGTTGGTCCTATTGATTCAAGGGATGGTTCGTCTTAGTAAAAGATGAACTTATGTTGCTAAAGCATTGTAGTGCATGTGCCTTTTGTTTATGCTAATTTATTTTGTTCCCTTTATGGTATGTACATCGGTATGGTGTTGTTAGCATCTATTTTAGCATGTACTAACTAATGGGTATTACAGACTAGTAAGGTGGTAAATCGATGCTTCAGTCTTTTGGCTTTTTCTGTGTTACATGGTGACAATGTATATGTTTAACCATCTGCCAGTGGCATATTTGTTACTATGGTGTACGAACATTATGTACTACTTGTCAATTTACAATTCCGTAACTTGGCAGTTTCCCCACTGAAACAATGTATCATATTCATTTATTTGCCTATCATCTACATATAGTGTTCTGCTTACTGTGTGAGATATTTGAATTAGATGGCACATGAATCACAAGATGCGGATGACAAACTGTGGCCTCCCCATGTAGAACATATATTTATTAAGATAATGTTGGAGGAACAAATAAAGGGTAATATGGAGAACGGTGTGTTTAAGGGCCCTATGTGGCAAACAATGACGCAAGAACTTAATAACCGGACGGGTAAAAATTTCACGTCTAAGAAAGTTTTCCAAAAGCACAATAGGTTTTGGCAAAAACAACACAAGTGGAGTCAGCTACTGAAACACAAGGGCTTAGGTTAGGACGAGACCACCCAAACAGTTACTGATCCAGACGAGGTTTGGGCACATGTGGTGGCAGTATGTTACTTAATTCATTTCGTGTTCTCTTGTTAATTGTCTATGTATTGCCATTCTTGTGATTATTAAGGAGAAGAGGAGGGGAGGTACATTTTCATTGAAAACTGTCAACAAGTAGAGATATATATATTTGAATATAAATTTTTGCACACTCACGTCTTTTTCCAATATTTTATTCTTTAGTACATTACAATATTTATTGTTAGGAATGATTTAATAAATGAATTAGACCGAATCAATCGATCCATTTTTTTATACTATGTTTCTAATGGATACATTTCTTTTATATCATGATTATATTTTCATCTTTACACTATGATTCGATATTCTACTTCATTTATTACATTACAATATTTATTGTTAGTAATGATTTAATAAATGAATTAGACCGATTCAATTGATCCATTTTTTTTATACTATGTTTTATATCATGATTATATTTTTATCTTTACACTATGATTCCATATTCTACTTCATTTATAACATTTATTTCCAGTTTTAGATCTTTCAATAATAAGTCCTTACATATGGTTGATTATTGTTCCCACACTTATGTTGTTATAGGGAGATCGGTGTGCAGCAAACTTACGGAAGAAAGGATGCCCAGACTATGACAAACTGAAGCAATTGTTTGCCCCGAGTACTGCAATTGGGCACCTTCAAATATCTTCAAACACACCTACCTTGACCAGAGATGAAGAGTGTGCCCTGGAGGAAAAGCTTGCTAATGATGGTACTGCCACCCATCTTGATGACGATTGTTACACTCCCAACTTGGAGAGTATACCTCAGTCTGTGGAGGAAACCGAAGTTAATGGCCAAACCCAAGCTGCTTGCAAACGTCCCATGCAAGATGCAAGTGCCAAGGGTAAGAAGGTGTCGAAGAAAGCAGATAGAGTAAGTGAGATGACTATGGCCCTAAAGGAGTACACCGCAATGACAAGGGAGAGGTATAGCGGTAAGAAGGGCAAGTCCAGTGGCACCTCTAAACAATTCGCTCAGTCAGCAACTGAAGGTGATCCTTGTTTTCTAGGGAAAGCTATTGCAGTGCTTAATCAGTATGAGGACCTAGGGAACAAGGCATATGTGAAAATCTCAAAGGCTCTCCAACAAAAGGATAATATGGTGGTGTTTATGGGCATACCGAAGCATAGGAGAAAGGCATGGATGGATGATATTGTTAACTCGGAGGATTGAGTCATGTTATTTATTTTATTATGTTGTAGTCATAGTGTATGTATTTCTCTTTTTAGGTGCAGACATTATTGCACTGTGGTGGTGTAGTGTGTGGTTTTTTATTATGTTCTAAACTATGGATGATTGTGGGTTTGCTTCTTTTTTTTTTTAGCTTCACTGGGATGCTAGGTTGAATTGGTTGCGGTTTTTTTTTTATTCTAGATATAATGGGATGCTATGTTGAACAGCTTGCGGTTTTTATATTTTTAGATATAATGGGATGCTATGTTGATTAGTTTGTGGTTTTTTTTCGATGTTGGATATAATGGGATGCTATGTTGAATAGGTGGCATTTTTATTTTTATTTTTGAATACAATGCTCTGTTGAATAGTTTGATTTTTTTTTTTTTTTTTGGAATTTGGATGTAATGGGATGCTATGTTGAATAGGTTGCATTCTTTTTTATAGTGTTTTAGTAGGATGCTATGTTGAATAATTTGATGTTATTATTGGGAAGCGTTATGAGGATTTCCTGTATGCATGGTTAAATAATATAGACGGCACACAGGTTGATGTGAACTTTGTTGAGTTGAGTTATTTCCATTTTGCTGAATGCGTACATCACATACTTGAAGAGTGTGTTATTGCAGTGTGTAGGTGAATTTGGCGTCAGGGGCTGAATGGTTAGATGCATTCCTACGTTATGACTTTGACGATTCATACTTCATCAACGTTAATGTTGATGTTGCCTCTGAATTTACCGATGAAGATAACTTGGATTCAAAGTGTGATAGTGAAGATGAAGCAGAATTTGATTTTGTGAATCCTTTGGTCGGGGAGATGTTTGCCTATATGCAACAACATTATGATAAACAGCCCATGTGTACAGATGTCTTGACGAGGAATGGATATATGGAAAAACTGGAAGAAGGTAATCCTTAAAAGTGTTTTGAGATGTTTTGCATGACACGCCTATTGCTGCTTCATTTAATGGATGAATTACGTGGCCATGGTTATTTGAGAGATGGACAAGGTGATGTAGATAACATGCAGGTAGTAGCCATGTTTTTGTATATACTTGGTCACAGCACCCGAATGAGATGCATCAACACTCAACTGAAACGATCTTGCGCCACTTCCGCAGGGTGTTGCGAGTTGTTCACTCATAAGCAAAACACCCGATTAAACCGGATCCAAATGTAGATGGCCTCCCCGAACATCTTCAAGTGAACATGTACTAGCCATGGTTTGAGGTAATATTATTCCCTTACTTAGTACTAAGTTGGGTCCAAACTTAATTCTCTATGTAGATGATATTGTTGATGTGTCTTATTTTATTATGTTTTACTATTTTCCATGTGTAGAAATGTGTTGGGGCAATTGATGGCACCCACGTCAGTGCTCGGCCCCCTTCAAACGCGACTCAAGCGTACAGGAGATGCAAGTCTATCGTAACCACAAATGTGTTGTGTGTGTGTAACATGGACATGCAGTTCACTTATGTTCATGCTGGGTGGAAGGGTAGTGCTAATGACTCGCGAGTGTTGGATGAAGCGATTAGTGAACTGAAGCATGGATTCTCATGGCCACCAACAGGTATCATAATTCCATTTGTCTCTAAGTAAATTATTTGTACTTGTTATGATTATTGTTACAAATACCACAACGTTTATTGTTGGTCGCATATAGGGTCATACTACTTGGTGGATTCGGGCTTCCCTATTGGCACTAGTTTCCTTCCACCGCACAAGTAAACTAGGTACCATGCTCAGGAGTTCCGTTCAAGCAATAGACAACCAACAACAAAGAAAGAGTTGTACAACTATAGGCACTCATCGTTGCGAATGGTTATTGAGCGATTGTTTGGAGTGCTGAAGGCTTGTTTCCTTATTCTCAATTTATTGCCAAACTTCAAGTGTAGTAGGCAACATTATGTGATTATTGCTTGGTGTTCTCTTCACAATTTCATATGCATGAATAACCAGGGTGATGAACTATTCTGCACTTGGGCACCGACGGGGGTTGAAGGAAATTCCAGCTGTGGGCTCCCCAGCGGTAACACCGAAGCATCTAGTAATACTGCAACCCAAAGTCATGTACTAGAAATGTCAGATGCAGCGAAAAGACTAATGACCCAGTTTAAGGATGACATCACTGATGCTATGTAGGCTGATTACGTGGCCCACCGGCACTGATTCACCACATTTTTATGTTGTATGGAATTTATCTTAGGTAATGTTGTATGGAATTTATCATAGGAAATGTTGTAGCGTTACTTCAAATATTTTGGAACCTAAATATATAGGAGGATAATGTTGTATGGATGTTATCTTAGGTAATGTTGTACCATTTCTTCAAATATTTTGGAGCCTAAATATGTAGGAGGATTATGTTGTATAGATTTTATCATAGGAAATGTTGCAATGTTACTTCAAATATTTTGGAACCTAAATATTATGGAGGATTATGTTGTATGGATGTTTTCTTAGGTAATGTTGTATCGTTTCTTCAAATATTTTGAAGCCTAAATATGTAGGAGGATTATGTTGTATGGCATTTATCTTCGGAATTGCTGTGGTTATTTCATAGATTTTGGAACCTATCATTTAGGTTGGTACAATAGATTATATAAACGATTTAGGCAATGAACAGAAGTTCTGTCCTTACAAAACACTTGAATATGTACCAACCAACACAACAACAAAACGAAGCATTGCAAGTTGCATCTACATAAAACATGTCCAGCAGTGAATAATCGGGCTTACATATGTTTTCTGATATAAATATACAAAGGCTCATGGTAGGCACATTTGCCTCTATTCATTGCCCCCAAACATAGGCGTAACAACAAAATACAACCCAATCATAACCCAAGTCGTAATCAAAGCAATCATAAACTTGTGCACTTTCTCCTCAGCACTTCGGACTGTGACTCTATACGTCTCAACTCTGCGCTTAGCTAAGCATTCCCGCTCTAATGCTTCTGTTTCCATTTGTCGTGCATTGTCCCTCTCATTTTTGGTGGCTTCCGCCTCGACTGCCAGTCTCGTAAACCTTTCCCGCACAATTGGGGTTGTTTCACGTCCACGAGGGCATGTGTCCTTGTCCAACCACCTAAAGAACTTACAAGCCTGATTGGAGTCCTGCGACAAAATTCATACCATATAGTTGACGGAGAAATTAGATAGATTCAGAAGTTCACATACAAACAACATGGACAAGAGCAAATAATTTTGATACAAACCGGTGACCAGTGTTGACATCCATAAAACCTCCCAAAATTACGGACGGATAAAGACGTCCTAAGCACACAACGGTCCATGTCGCACATATGCTGAGTAGACGTGGAACTATAACTATTTGCGGAAGACATTGTTTGGATTCCCCTATATAGAAGGCATATTAATTAAGAAAAATACAACTTAACTAGTTTTCCATCCATCAGTAGATCATAAATTCTCATATGTGCCAAATCTTAAGTCAATTCACTCTGGTAGCTCACGCTTATTTATATGAAAAAGTTGATTATAAGAATGAAATAGTTGGTGATTACTTGACACTGTCACAAGCATGCAAGTGAAGCCCAACATACAGCAGCAAAGAAGTTAAAATAGAGGCATGTGGAAAACCACAACCCCATGAACACTAATCTTCAAAGAATAAATATAACAATCACCATAGCTTTTCAACAAACCAAGATGTTGTAAAGCAATCTCACATAAAGAATTGCCATGTGGTAAGCAGCTACAGTTATAACAGCAAATGTATTCTATATTTATTTCAAAGATACATTATGTTAAGGTTTCTATTTATTTAACAGAAAAAATGTCGTTTCTTCTAAAAAGAAATGGCACTTCTTGCTTTCTAGAAGTCTAATGAATATAATTGGGCTGGCTAGCAAGCTATGTGCCCTTGACCATATATCCCTAACATAAATGTAGGAAATCTACAAGCGGAGACTGATTTGATAGTAATTACATATTGACTAATTTTCGATCCTGAACATACATCTGCACAAATGCTAAAGAGACACACCAGAAGATATAATCATATAAATATTATTATACCAGCAACTTTATATCTTTTGGAAACATTAAAAAAAAAGAAAAAAAGAGAGAAATGCAACAAAAGGATGGTTTTTTTTTTTTCACCCTCTTTCTTATATCATACAGGAGATTCAAGTTATTAGCAACACATGGAATTGATTTCCAAAATATCAAAATATTCAGCATTTTCCAATGTGTGCTTAATGATCGTTGAGAAAATTTTTTCCGAGTAACACATTTTGAAATTTGATATAGAATGTTTAACTTGACTATGCATATGAATGTATGCTAAAGTAATTAGATTGTTTTGTGGTCCAGTTGTGGTGGTTTTACTATGTGTCCATGTCCGAGACATATTTAGTACGAGTTAGAAACTAAAAATTAAAAAACTTTGCTTAAATAAGAACTAAAAATCAAGATGATTGACAATTTCATTCCCTTATCATCTCCATTATTCATTCCATTGTTTTAAAGAATCCTTCACCCAACCTTTAATTTGGGTTTAAGTTGTCCAAGACATCTCCATTACTTCCAAAGTGATGTTTCTAAATTCTAACAATATCCAATCCGATCATATGAATTAATTTTTTTATACACAGTTTAAAAAAGGAAGTTTGAACAAAAAGAATGGTAGAATGTAGATTATCCTTTTCTTAAGCAATCACTAAAAATTATAACATTTATTTCCTAATATTGTAGCTGAAATGGGGATGGCAGATTTTGGGAAAATTACAACTTTTATTTGCTAAAATTATAACAACAATTTCCTTACCCACCGTCGATCAACCTTCAGAAGGTAGGTTCCCTGGGTTCCGCTGAGGTGTAGCAGCTTATATCGCTGGGTTCCACCTCACGTGGGTTCGCTGTCAGGGACGACAAAGGGGGAAGTTGATGGACGTGGGTCCCATGGCGGTGACGCAGTTGGGTGAGGATGGAGGACTTCAGGTCAACAGGGACAAGGTTTGAGAGCAGCGGTGTGAAAGGGTTTGATGTGTTTGAGAGACGAAAGTGAAAGGGAAATGAGTTTTGTGGTTGAGACTTGAGAGAGGAAAGTGCAAAGCCAAAACACATTTGTTCAATCCCCAGGTAACCTAACTGTGTGCACTACACAGTGGTCAGCCCGTGGGTCCCACAAAAAGGTGAGTTTTTGTGAGTTTTTAGGCAAAAATCAGAAGTGGGTTTAGTTGCCAAACAAGGGTGTGAGTGTTTTGGGGCTTTTTAAGTTATGAGAAATGAGTGATAGGGTGATGAGTGATGAGTGACGGGATTTGAGTGATGAGTGATGAGTTAACTATCACTCAACAACCAAACAAGCCTAACCTTTGAAGTTGTTGTGGACTTTTCTTGTCATAATAAGAGAAGGAATTGCTTGCCTCCCAAGTAATTAATATTGCAAATCCGTAAAGAGAAGAAATTAGTTCCTAAATAATTCTTATTGCAAATATTACTAAACAATCTAAACTTGTAGTGGGATTTGTTTGAAGGTTGTCGTAGGAAATAGGAAATAAGGCATATAGAGAGGGAGAGAAGGTAGAAGAAAAAGAGGATGAAGAATGAATAAATAACTTACTAGCCTTGAGGCTCTTCTATTTTTTGGGTAAAATTTAATAATTTACATAAATTATAATTTAGAATTACAACATTTTTCAATCACAAAATACCTAGACGTGTGATAAATAATATGTATTTGCAGGTAAAATAATTTTTCATCACACCTTTAGGTATTTTTGTGATTGGAAAATATAGTATTTCCAAAATAGAATGGATGCAAATTATTAACCTTTACCAAAAAAAAAAAAAAAAAAAAAAAAAGAGCAATTTGAAAACTATCAGGAGAGTGGTCTTGTTTTGTAGGCAATGTTTTAGTGTGAGTTAAAAATATATTTACTTATATAAAATAAAATAAAATAAGTGTATATCTATTTAGTTTAGTTTAGTTTAGTTTTTTTTTTTTTTTTTTATATTTAGTTTTTTTTTTGGGGATAAACATGGGGTGTTTTTTTTTTTAAGGAAAAAAAACAGCAACAACGTGGTTTGCTTAACCTTTTTTTTTTTTTCCCTTATAAATTTTTTTTTCTATTTAAAAAAAAATAAACGTATAGTTATTTTGAAGAAGTGGGTTAGTAGAAGAGTGTTTTTATTTTGTAGACAATATTTTAGTGCAAGTTAGACATGTATTTTTACCAAACTATCCTTTAGTTTTGTCTTTTCTTAAATCTAGGGGTTTAAGGGTATTTTGGAACCAAAAAAATCCGGTCCAAATAGGAGAAGCCCCTTAAATAGTAATATAAATACATAACGGTGTAAAATTGGTAACTACCCCGTGGAACGGTGCAACTGAACACCAATAGTAGTAAAAATAGTACCAAAATGGTTTCCTTAGACAGCGAAATGAACAGACACATTTTCTTTTTTTTGTGTTTTTAAATATAGAGGTGGCACAAATTTATGTAGCCACATAGCACAATAAGGAGAGGTCAACAAAAAGTCAAACATTTCGACTATTAGTTAATATAGATATAGATTATTATTATTATTATTATTATTATTATTATTAGAGTAAACGATAAACCTAATCCTCATGAGCCAAGGATAATAAGGGTTACAATAGAATTAGGTTTCAAAGTCATAGTACAAGTAAGATTAGTTTTATTTATATATATTTGATAAATAATCTAGATTAGATTTATATTCTAAGTATGAAATGGTATTCCTTTTCCTAGTAGTAAACTAGCAATCACATGTACGATTCACGCATTGAAATCAACTATTTAAACAAGCCACTACTACGTTCACAATGAAAAACTCATAATATGTTTCTATTATTGAAAGCTCGAAAATGTGTTGAAAACACAAGAGCAATTTAGACCCCCAAATTAAAATTACGGCTTGGTTGATTTTACACTAACATAATACTAAGTGCGGAATAGTGTAAACACAAGCGTATAAATAAGACAACTACTCTAATCCATATTTAAAGCAATACAACAGTAAAAATGAAATAAACAAGAATAGGCAAGAAGGATGCAAATACAGATAACACTGAGACGTGTTATTGAAGAGGAAACTGAAGAACTCGGCGAAAAACCTCTCCGCCGCCCTCCAAGCGGAAATCGATCTACTAGACAATCAGTTAGAATACATGGGTTAACAAGAGACCCTCCAAGCCTAATCTACCCGATGTACCTAAGCCCTCCAAGCTCCTACTCCAACAAGGCTTCTCGAAACCGTGTCTTGTCTTAGTTCTCCGGATCCCACAACAAGCTCCACGTTGCATCTGCCATCCTTGGTTTCTTCCAATGCTTCCTAGCAGCTCCAAAACACTCTCTACACTCTGAATAGGTGTGGGTTGTGTTTGGGTACAAATCTCCTCTCAAGGTATGATAATAGGAGAGGGATGGAGAAGAGGCTACAATGATTTTTCAATAAGGAGGAGTAGCTCTCTCTCAAAAGATGGGTGTGTGTGTTGTAGAAAACCTATCTAGGGTTTTTCTCTCTAAATAGCCTCACCTACATATATGGGTAATGAGGGTATATATAGAGTGGGCAAGGATAGAGTGTATAAAAAATGACAGATCAGCTAAACAGAGCGTTTCGCGGGTATCTCGCAGGAAGGCCTTACCAGCGAGCTACTCGCGAAACACAGCTGTCTACATCTATCCTGACTCTTCGCATTCCAGCATGTGCAGGGCACATGTGTCACTTCGCGGGAAGCTAAGTCGCGACATACCCGCGAGAAATCTTCAGTCTTCAAATGCTTGAGTCTTCACACTCTCTCTCTAACACACAACCCTTACAATGAAATCCTACAATAAATACAGGGTATAAAAGATTGAATAAAATTACAATCAAATTTGGCATGGAATAAAAGCCAACAAAATACATAGTTGTAAATAACAACTTTACAATTTTCCTCTCCAACCCAACACTCTTGTCAAGATCAAGCTTTTTTTTCCCAAGTTTCTCACCCTCTCAAGGTTCAAAGAATCATGAATTCAGTTCAAAGGAACTTCAACTCAATCATCAACAAGTTACACCTAAGCCCAAGCCTAAGCCATTCCAAGAATCCTCACAAACAGAAGGATGAAAAAGCAGCAAAAAATAATCAAGTTTCAAGAGAAGGCTACGTACCATTATATGTGGGCAAAGCACAAGAACCTATCACATCCAACTATCCAACAGTTGCTCATGCGGTCACAACATGGCGATCTAGAAACAAAGATTGATGGGCCAATTGAGCTGACTTGCAGAACTGAGTTCTTTGACCATATATTATGGAAGTTAAGCACATGCATAGAGTTGATGAGTTAAGCCCTATGATTCAAGAATTGTGTTTTTTGATATTTTGCTAATCTCTAGCCTTTGTTCTAGAGAAAATTGTTGTAAACCTAATCTTTGATAGTGGAAGAATTTACTGGACCTGTGGTTTTTTCCCTTCTAATTGAACGGTTTTTCCAAGTTAAAATATGGTGTCTTGATTGTATGTTGTTGTTTATTTTTCTATTTCTATTGATTAATATTATTGTGTTTATATAACTCATTTACTTGAAGTGCCAATTGAATTTGTACAAAGAGAAAAAAAAAAAATTTTGATTTGTTATTTTCAACACCAATTTTTATTTTTCCTAATTTGTTACAAGATCCTTCCAATATATGTGGTTTTTCTATTTCGTTTGTTTGATGCAGCAGCAAATAAATTTGTTTTTATAAAGATATTTTAGGGTTAATTCACCATAATTGTAATCTATTTGTTTAATTGGAGATTTGTTGTTCGCCATAATAATTATGTAAAATACTCAATTTTGTATTATTATTACTATTGTAATTTTCTGTTTTTGTTGAGTTCCTATTGAAGTTTGCATAGAGATAAAAGACTAAAGAGAGAATAATTATGCTTGGTTAATTTCTTTTGTTGATGCGGTAGCAATTTTTTATTTTTTAAATTTTTGATTAAATTGTTTTAGGGTTTCAACTTGATAGGCCACAAACTGAATGACTCATTGTGATAAAATCAATAAATTAATTAGCCAAGTTATTAATTAATCAATTTAACATGCAAATACGTGGAAGCACAAACAAATCACCAAACAACTAAATATGCAGCGGAAAAATAAATGACACGGTGATTTGTTTACGAATGGGGAAAACCCTAACGGCAAAAACCCCACCGGGTGATTTTCAGGTCACCACTCCCGAAACTCCACTATTATCAAATCAAACAATTACAAGTAAAGGAATCCCAAGTACCTTACCAACCTACAGTTGAACCCTTACCCCAATACCCAATTGGACTTGATCTGTAGTGACAATTTCCACTTTTGATGCACGGCTCCCAAGTACGTGACTAACCAATGCGCGGATGCCAGTACGCGACTTCAAACACCAACTAAGAAGGAGAGGTTGGCTGCAAAGTTCTTCAGTTCATCATACACGATGAAGATCAAGAAGATGCTTGGTTACAAAACCCTATGGTGCAAATACACAGCAACTTCTTGAGAGAAGATGAACTAGGTTAAGAACTTCGTCTTTTGATCACAATTTGCTTGAACAAGGATTGCTCAATGCTTTTGCAACTTGTGTACAATTTGACAGCTCTTAATACAATTATTTTATATGTTTAGGGTTAGAAGAAAAGAAGGCCCAAAAGCATATTCACGGATCCCAAGAAAATCAGATCAGAAAATCTGAAATTATAAATCTCGACAGATAGCAGGTGTCGAGGTAGCTATCGAGCAGGTGTCGAGCTTTAATGAAATTGCACTTCAGCTTGCTTTTTCTTGGACAAACTTGATGACTTCAACACTTGATCTTGAAACCTTATTTTTTGAAGTATTAAAAACACCTAGAACTACCCAATTACAAGTAGAGTGCATTTTGTCAAAAGGATTAGCCAATTTACATAAACAAATGACATATGTTCTTAACAAGTGAACACACATATGTCCTAACAATCTCCCCCTTTGGCAATCCGTGACAAAACCACAACAAACAAATGAGCATATGAGAGAAGTCATAAATCACTCAACTCATATTCACTTGTTGAATACAATAAAATCTATTCTAACACAAACTCTTGAAAAACTTTGCAAGAAGAGAGTTTATGGCAAGTAGACTTTGACAACCTGTATTTCTGAAACACTTTAAACAAAACTCATCAAGGCATCTTGTGTGAAACATAAATAAATAGATTGCATGCAAGTATAAAGAACATGTGTATAAAGATAAAGAAGAAACAACACATGAAGAGAGAGGCGAAAGAAACATACATCCACATATATAGAAAATAAGTACAATGTATGTAAAACTGGTCATAAGACCTCATATATAAGATCAATGTATCTATAAAGAATAGAAAAGAAAAGATACATCAAAACCTCACTACATCCCTCAAAAATATCAACACTCCCCCTGTCAAAATGTCCTATACTAACTCTCCCCCTAAGATGACTACTCTCAATACCCAAAACTACTCCCCCTTTTTGTCACGAGTGACAAAGGGTAGAGTGTCATGTAAACATCTCATCAGTAGAGCTAGCATCCCCATCATCATCATCATCATCCTCAGAATCTGAAGCTGCTGGAGTAGGTGGTGAAGGAGTAGCCTCTGGAGCAAAACCACCCATGGTCGCCTGCCGTCGTGCAATACGACCAACACGAACATTCACCTGATATAGCTCAGCAGAGAGTGTATTAAGGCGAGTGTCCATGTGCTACAGCTGCGCCATAATATCTCCAAGAGATACATCTCCCATAGAGGAAGAAGGAGCAGATGTAGAAGGAGTGGATCTGGATGGAGCTGATCTGGACGGAGCTGAACGGGAGGGAGGAGTGGCATCCGTCTGTCGCAACCTAAACTGAGCCTCACTACGTTTTACGGTAGCGGCATCTATGGCACAGATGTGAGTGAAGTGGTCAGACACAGGAAAAGGGATAGAAAAATGGCGTAAGATCCTCGTGATAACGGAAGGAAAGATGAGCTTATCACGAGATGCCGAATCTAGATGGACATCTATGATAGAAAAGATGAAATGAGAAGAAAAATCTATAGTAAGATGCTCAAGAAGTGATAGCAAAAATCGAGCACGAGGCTCTGTGATAGAGTTGTAGTAAGAGAGTGGATGGAGTACAAAGGTCATCACCATGTTAAGAAATCTAGGACCTTTAGCAAAAGGCCTACATGATGTGTACTAATGCTCACCCCAATCAGCAGGACGCTGACAGAAGGCAGAGATGAGCTCATCTTTGGACACAGTCCTCAGACGCTCACAGGAAGGGTAATCAGGAAAATCTATCCTAGGTACCCTAAGCACATCCGCAACTAGCTGCGGTGTAACAGGAATGCGCGTACCTCGAACGCGAGTGAAAAAAAGAGGTACTGAACGATCTATCCCGTGCATGTTGGAGTAAAACTCCTGTATCAGCACGAAAGGGCAAGTGACCGGGACGTCACACAGTGACCCCCATCCCCTACTGTGAATGACAAAGGGAAGGTCAGTGTCGGTGAAGTCCGCCAGAATGACTTGGCGTTCCGAATGAACACCTCGTCGAGAAAAGTTCTCTGAAAATGCCTTGTGGGCATCTCCATCACGGAACCGAAGGTTAAGAGGAGCAGAGTCAGAAGAAGAGGAAGCTCCAGAACGCAGAGGGTTCCGAGCAGGAATGGATTTACGTTTGGGTGCCATAGACACTACTAACGTAAAAGAATGAGAAAGAGATAGAGAGGGAGACAATCAGAAAAGTCCCAAAACAGTTCAAATAGATCAAATATATTGAACAACAAGTACGTATGCATGAGAATGCATGAGCATGTGACATGCAAAGGAAAAAAAACATCATGGGCTCAGCCCAATCCAATCCTAGCAGCACACAAACATAGAGCACACATCTAAATGCATGTAAATATCATTATAATGCACATGAAATGCAATGTATGACATTTTGAAAACATTTAAGTGCAAACCCAAACCAAAATTTGAAGAAAAACTCATCAATTTTGAAAAACCCCAAAAATTTCAAAAACTCCCAAAACCTAGGTTTCAAAACATAAAATGCATGAAAAAGGAAGGGAAAAAGAACATACCAAGTGATGGAAATCAAGGGAAGACCAAAAGTGATGAAGATCTGAAGAGATGAAACGCCTCGGACAGATTGAGAGAAATCGAGAGAAATGAGTGAAAATCGCGACAAGAGCTTAAATAGGCACCTCAGTAATTCTCGACAGCTGAGGTGTCGAGAGGTATCGAGGAAGCTGTTGAGGAAGGTGTCGAGGAATTTGTCTTCGACAGATGCAGGTATCGAGAGGTATCGAGGTGCAAGACCAAATTCAGATATAAGAAGCTCGATCGATCGACAAGGTGTCGAGAAGCTATTGAGAAGACAGAAACTTTCTCGATCGATCCATCAGGTGTCGAGATTGCGATTAGAAAAGGCTTGAGAAGCTTGACAGATGACCAGGTGTCGAGGAGGTGTCGAGACATCAATGAAAAGCAGTTTTTCAAGAAGTGAAAAACACAGACATGAATGCAATCCAACATACACCTCAACCAAAGATCCACTCAACATAAAAAGCTCTCAAAATCATCTCTCAACAATAATTTAAGCACATAGATCCTCAAAAACACACACACACACACTAAACAAGTCTAACCAATTTTATTTTTCAAAAACAAGTTAAGACAGTTTAGTAAGCATACATTAGCACATGTAAACACTTGTGATGGCCAAATCACATTGTACCTGCACATGTATCAAGAGTAGCAAAGAATATTGCGTGTTGTGTGTGAAAAACATCGCAAGATTGCATATGTGTATACATGTTATGATGATCTGAGATATGAGAAAATAACTTTAACTCACACACAATCATAACCGTTTGATGGGGACTATCACCTTTAAGGTACATCCTATGACTCCCACATCTCCTAGAAAACACGCTTGCAATCATGTTTAAAGCATTTTTAATCTTTTAGCTTTATATTTTCTTTGCATATTTTCTTTTAAGCATATCATGCATGGGCATAGAAAGAGAGAAAAGAAATACCCAACATGTTAAGCATAGACATTGCACTTTTGCTATGCCGAAGCATACGGATGTCTTTGACACTGCACTTTTGCTATGCCGAAGCATACAGGTGTCTATGACACTGATTAGCGAGCAACAGTGGTGAGATGGTAATTTATGCCTTTCTCTTAGGATTTTCTAGTCCTACCCGTCAAAAAGAGTGATATGAGTGTTAAGTTTAAGAGATAACTTAATCTTACTCATCACAAACAAGAGCCACAAAGCTCACTTGCTAAGTTGTGCATAGAGATGCTCATCTAAGCTACAAGTGATACAAAGTTTAGAAAATTTTGTTTCATTGGCCATCCAAGGTACACAAATACCAAAGTACACATAATACACACTGTTTTTGTATTTTTCAATTTTTCAAATTTTTTTTTATTTTTTATCAAAAACAAAATAAACAAAACTGAAAATAAACAAACAAAAACATGTTATCAAAGCAAAGCAAAAACTAGATGCAAATGCATGAGGAAGAGGGACAAGAGAAGGAGATCAATCCATGGAGATGACACCAATGTTCTGACGAAGAAATTCAAAACGTTTGCTGTCAAGAGGTTTGGTGAACAAGTCAGCCTTCTGATCATCAGTGTGGATAAACTCAAGAGTGAGAGTACCATCTTCGACAAGCTCCCTAATGAAGTGATGTCGAATCTCTATGTGTTTGGTTCTAGAATGTTGAACCGGGTTCTTAGAGATATTGATGGCACTGGTATTGTCACAGTAAATAGTGAGATGCTCTTGACAAATACCATAATCATGGAGGAGTTTTTGCATCCAGAAGAGTTGGGTGCAGCAGCTACCGGCAGCGATGTACTCAGCTTCTGCAGTGGATAAGGAGATGAAGTTCTGCTTTTTGCTCATTCAAGAGACAAGATTGTTACCCACATAAAAACAACCCCCCGAGGTACTCTTTCTATCATCAGCATTTCCAGCACAATCAGCATCAGAGTACCCAGCTAAGACACCATTAGTGTCCTTGCTATACCACACACTGAACTCAGCAGTAGTTTTGACATACTTTATAATTCTTTTTAAAGCAGTCATGTGAGATTCTTTGGGGTTAGCCTGATATCTAGCACACACACCAACACTATAACTAATGTCAGGTCTACTAGCAGTAAGGTAAAGAAGACTACCTATCATGCTTCTATAGAGAGAAGGATCAACACTCTTGCCTAACAAGTCTACAGTGAGTTTTAACATTAGGGCTCATAGGGGTTCTAACAGAACTAGCAGAATCCAAACCAAATTTTTTCACAAGATTCTTAGCATATTTAGATTGAGAAAGGAATATACTTGAATCTTGTTGGCAAATCTGCAATCATAGGAAGTGAGTCAGCTCTCCAATCATGCTCATCTCTAACTCGGCTTACATGAGTTTTGAGAAGCCATGAGCTAGTTCATCCTTAGTCGACCCAAAGATGATATCATCAACATAGACTTGAGCAACTATCAACTCCCCATCTTCCTTTTTGCTGAAGAGAGTTTGATCAGCTTTCCCTCTTGTGAACCCATATGACACCAGATATTGTGTGAGTCTATCATATCAGGCTCTAGGAGCTTGCTTCAACCCATAAAGTGCCTTTTTAAGGTACAGCACATGATCCGGAAAGTGTGGATCAATGAATCCTTTTGGTTGAGCCACATAGACATCCTCTTTGAGTAACCCATTCAAGAAGGCAGTCTTTACATCCATCTGATAAAGTTTGAAATTCAGTTGACATGCTAGGGCAAGAAGAATTCTAATTGACTCCATTCGGGCAACTGGGGCAAATGTCTCATCATAGTCTACTCCTTCCATTTATGAGTATCCTTGAGCCACAAGTCGAGCCTTGTTGCGAATCACATTTCCTTCTTCATCAGTCTTGTTGCAGAATATCCACTTTGTACCGATAATGTGTTCTCCTTCTGGTCTAGGTACTAGAGTCCAAACATCATTCCTCTGAAACTGAAGTAATTCATCATGCATTGCTTCAACCCAACTCTCATCTTGTAGTGCTTCACAAGTAGCAGGAATAAGACACAAAGTTAGCAACACATTTATCAACTGTACGTTTCCTTAATGTGAGTTCATTCATGTCTCCCACAATAACTTCTAGAGGATGATTTAATTTGATTCTAGATGAAGGTCCATTCTTTTCATGAGATTCAGACTATGGTGAAATGGGTAAGTCTGCAGAGTCTTCCACAATACTGGGAGTACTTGGAGAAGCAGGTTCTTGTTCAGTAATGTCTTGAACTTCCCTAGGCTCAGAAGGAAGAATTTCTTTGGGGAGTCCCTCAATGCCTTTCTCAGAACTTGACTCTGAAGACTCATCAATGACAACATTTACTATCTTCATTACCTTCATAGTTCTTTTGTTGTACACCCGATAAGCCGTGCTTGTAGAAGAGTAACCCAGAAATATGCCTTCATCGCTCCGAGAGTCAAACTTTCTCACATTCTCTCTATCCTTGAGAATGAAGCAGGTACTTCCAAAAATTCAGAAGTACTTCACATTAGGCTTCCTTCCTTTCCACAACTCATAGGGAGTCTTTTTGGTACCGGGTCTGAAGTATACCCTATTAACTGTATGACATGCAGTGTTTACAGCTTCTCCCCACAAGTTTCAAACCACATCTTTGTTATGCAGCATGGCTCTAGCCATCTCTTGAATAACCCTATTCTTCCTTTCTACCACACCATTTTGCTGAGGCGTAATAGGAGCAGAGAATTCTTGAGATATACCCGATCTTGTGCAGAAGGATTCCATGTATGAGTTCTCGAATTCCTTCCCATGGTCACTTCGAATTCGATCAATCTTCAAGCTCTTTTCATTCTGCAGTCTTGTGCATAAAGCCTCAATGTGCTCAGGAGCATCAGACTTGGATCGTAGTAGAATAACCCAAGTGTATCTAGTGAAGTCGTCTACCACAACCATGATGTATCTCTTACCCCCAAGAGACTCGGTTCTGGTTGGACCCATAAGATCTAAATGCAACAGCTCCAATGGTCTGGATGTAGTTGACGTCTGAGTGCTTGGATGCTTAGCTTTTGTCTGTTTTCCAAGCTGACATGGTCCACACACCACATTGCTTATTCTACTAAGCTTTGGTATCCCCAAAACTGATTCATGCTTAGATACAATAGATAAATGCTTGTAACTAGCATGTCCCATTCGTTGATGCCACAGATCTTCATTAGGTAAACGAATGCTATTACACACAATATCAGCATCAGGAACTAATCCATAGCAGTTGTCCGAAGTACGAACCCCACTAATGAGCTTCTTTCCAGACTCATCCATGACAAGACACTTTCCTTTTGAGAATAGCACCATGAAGTCTTGATCACATATCTGACTTATGCTCAATAGGTTCACCCTTAGACCTTTTACATAAAGGACATTCGCAATGTCTGGCAGTCCTGGCAGAGATATAATCCATTTCCCTTTAATTTGTAACTTGCTTCCATCACCAAAGGTAACATTGCCACCTTTCTTAGACTCGAAGATCTTGAAGAGAGATCTGTCTCCAGTCATGTGTCGTGAGCAGCCACTGTCAAGATACCATAGACATGTGTCCATTACCTTGAATGCAAACTTCATCATGAAACATACTTCATGCTTAGATGATAAATCAGAGGGAATGGTTCTTTCTCTCAACTGCCTTTTACGAGCTAAGCCTATAACTTTCACTCTTCTCAGACGAACTCCTTTGCATATTTTCATTCTGAGACAGTCTAGTTTCTTCTTAGCAAAACTGAGATCTTTTCCAATAGTCATCATAAGAGAATTCAAATAACTTTTAGACTTGTATTTTCTGAGACACTCAAGAAAATAGTGATTAGAAAAACAAGATGTATTTGAAAATAAAAATCTCTTCAAGCAGGTTACAGCCAATGACAACAGGGGTCAATGGATCAACACAGCAAAGATTAAACCTAATCAGAGTGTGCCTGCTCTGATACCACTTGATAGGCCACAAACTGAATGACCCCTTGTGATAAAATCAATTAATTAATTAACCAAGTTATTAATTAATCAATTTAACATGCAAATACGTGGAAGCACAAACAAATCACCAAACAACTAAATATGCAGCAGAAAAATAAATGACACGGTGATTTGTTTACGAATAGGGAAAACCCTAACGGCCAAAATCCCATCGGGTGATTTTCAGGTCACCACTCCCGAAACTCCACTATTAACAAATCAAGTGGTTACAAGTAAAGGAATCCCAAGTACCTTACCAACCTACAGTTGAACCCTTACCCCAATACCCAATTGGACTTGATCTGTAGTGACAATTTCCACTTTTGATGCACGGCTCCCAAGTACGTGACTAACCAATGCGCGGATCCCAGTACGCGACTTCAAACACCAACTAAGAAGGAGAGGATGGCTGCAAAGTTCTTCAGTTCATCATACACGATGAAGATCAGGAAGATGCTTGGTTACAAAACCCTATGGTGCAAATACACAGCAACTTCTTGAGAGAAGATGAACTAGGTTAAGAACTTCGTCTTTTGATCACAATTTGCTTGAACAAGGATTGCTCAATGCTTTTGCAACTTGTGTACAATTTGACAGCTCTTAAAACAATCCTTTTATATATTTAGGGTTAGAAGAAAAGAATGCCCAAAAGCATATTCACGGATCCCAAGAAAATCAGATCAGAAAATCTGAAATTATAAATCTCGACAGATAGCAGGTGTCGAGGTAGCTATCGAGCAGGTGTCGAGCTTTAATGAAATTGCACTTCAGCTTGCTTTTTCTTGGACAAACTTGATGACTTCAACACTTGATCTTGAAACCTTGTTTCTTGAAGTATTAAAAACACCTAGAACTACCCAATTACAAGTAGAGTGCGTTTTGTCAAAAGGATTAGCCAATTTACATAAACAAGTGACATATGTTCTTAACAAGTGAACACACATATGTCCTAACACAACTTCCAATATATCATATAATATATAATAAAAGTTTTAAAAAATAAAACTATTGTTAATTGATTTTACATAGGTTGATAGACAGAATAGCATTTATGTTTTTTTTTTTTAAATTAATTCTATCCTATTTGATTTTAGATTTTTTTATATGTTATTAACAACTTTTCTTTAAAAAAAAATATACATTAGTATCATTGCATCAACTCAAAATTTATTTTGCAACTAAACAACAATACCACTTAAGTGCTTAAATATCTTTATGTAGTTTTTTAATAAATTCAAATTTAGAATAGGTACTCTCAAGTCTCAACCATGGTTTTAAAAATAATCAGATCCTTTTTCGGTTATTTGATCATTTCGGTTTTAAAACTATGCACTCAACCTAAACTTGTCTTTTACCATTCTTAAGTAAGTACACTGAAATAGACCAAAGTGGACCGAATGAACTAAATTGGATCCAACATACCAAATTAAATAGACCGAATGAACTAAATTAAATTGAATTGTGGACCAAAATAAATTAGAGTGGACCGAAATGGACCAATTGGACCAAATAGGCTGAATTGATGGTTTGGTCACAACATGGTGAGCTAGAAACCAAAATTCTTGCTTGCATGCATAACGCAATTCTTCGACAATTTACTTTTCTTGGTCAAGGAGTGTTTCGAAGTTAAGCTGGAGAGAGGCTATGATCCAAGATTTTTGTATATATTATGGTAGCCTCTAGTATCTCTAATGGTTAAGGACAATTGTTGTAAACTCATTATTTTTTGGTCAATGAGTGTTTCGAAGTCATACTTTCTTTACTTCCTTAATTGACATGTCCTAAACTAATCCCTCTCCGTCCCAAACAGACCCAAATGAACATTATCGATAATTACGTACAATGGTGAGGCATATCCACATCTTTAGTAGTGACACATGCAAATTGTTAATTCCGCGAGTACCTCTACACAAATTGTAAAAATACTAAAAATTAGTTAACACAGTTACTAAAATACATGCTCATAAAAATTAACACACACAAAGTAATGTATAAGAATCACTAATCCTTAATTTAAAGTTTTAAACCAATCCACTCCAAATGCACATCAGTCATTGGAACCTCAGAACTCTTACAATTTACAAGAAAAAGCCACAGAGTCAGAAAAAAATTTCCCATTCCATTTTTTTTTTTTTTTTAAAATTACATTATCACTAACCTAATTAGAAAAATAAAAATTCACTGATCCCTTACTTTTACTGATCTAAGGTAAATTTGAAAAGGAGTAAAAATTGCTCTCATTTTGTACGAATCAGCTCTAGCGTGACCCATGGGTTTAGGTTTTGGAATCAACACCTTTGAAAACCCAAAAACCGACCGTTGATAATGTGAATTTAAGGACCTAAAAAAAATTAAATAATTGAAATGGAAGGGTTATTACGGTATTGCCTCACGATTTATAGCCAAGATGGGTGAATGTCAGCCAATCATATCGTGCCACACAATTCTGGACTGAAATTATTTATAACGAAAATCAACAAATTAATTCTAAATAAATTTCAATATTATTTATAGGGAGGGTACAGTTTCCTTAATAACAAGGATAGTGTTACGACTTAGATTAAGTTTCTCAATCCTAGACTCCTAGTGAAACACTGCTACGTACATTCATTCCTATTCCTTTTAGTAAATTAATTATTAATTGACATACTTGGTACGCAGTTGAATCCCCTATTTAAACAAACCCTACCCTACCCTAAGTTCCAATTCATCACTCATTCTCAAAGTTCAAACAAAACCATGCATTATTCAAAGCTTATTCACTCCATCCTCAACAACATAAACATGAAAGATGAGAAAGCAAGAGCCAATCGCCTTTCAAGAAAAGGTCACGTTGCAGTCTATGTGGGCAAAGAGAAGAAGAGGTATGAACTTCCTGTGAAGTATCTCTTGCATCACACTATCCAAGATTTGATGGTTCAATCACAACATGGCGACCTCGAACCCAAGATCGAAGGGCCAATCGTTCTTGCATGCAAAACCCAATTTTTCGACCGGTTGCTTTTATCGATCAAGGAGTATCATTAAAGTTAAAGCCCGAGCTAGAGACTCTTATTAAGAATTGTGTAAAATATATTTCCCTAGTCTCTCCTAGTTTTTCTGGGCAAAGAAGATTGTTGTAAACTCAGTATTTGATAGTGAAAGATTTTACTGGCTTAGGTCTCATTGTTTTTTCCCTTCTCATTGGAGGGTTTTTCTGTGTAAAAATTTGGTGTCTTATTGTTTTGTGTTGTATTTTTTTGTTTCAATTGATTATTATTGTGTTTGCCTAATTTATTTGATGTGTCTATTAAATTTGTATAAAAGAAAAAAAAAAATATATATATATATATATATACACACACAAAAGTATGATCGGCCTTATTTATTATATTAATTATCTATTTTTCCAAACACATTAATTTTTATCATTATTATTATTATTATTATTATTATTTTTTGTGGTTACGGATACTACTCTTTTAACCCTTGAGGGGTACTGCTTGCCCCCACTTTGGAGCCACCCCAAGGAATGCCTTCCTCTTATTTGATAATAAACCGATTGTCTAAAAGATTTTTTATGGCAAAAGTATTCAAACAGGAAGTGTCTTGCTTGTTTTTATTTATGTATGCTATTGGTGAGATGCATCAAGTTATAAGCCAAACATACACATGTTGATATGGGCAGCAAAACAAAAAGATTGTTATCTAATTGTTATAATAATAAAAAATAGTAAACTTCCAATTGTTAATTTGATATATTGTGCAGAAAAGTGCACCAATAGATTCTATAATGCATGTTTTTGATTGATGATGCAAAAAGAGACCCTTGGAGATTTGAATTTCACAAACTTAAACCCTATAGTAGAGCTCGTTTCTATATTTACTTAATCTTTATATCATAATATACTCTCTTTTTTGGCTCACAAATTAGCCTAATCCTCATGAGCCATGGATAATAAGGGTTAAAATAGAATTAGGTTTCATAGTTTTTTTTTTTTTTTTTTTTTTTTTTTTTTTTTTTTTTTTTTTAATGAACAGGTTTCATAGACTTAGTACAACTAAGATTAGTATTATTTATTTATATTTTGATAATCAAGATTAGATTTATATTCCAAGTATGAAATGGTATTCCTTTTCCTAGTAGTAAACTAGTAATCAGCCAATTACACGTACAATTCACACATTGAGCTCAACTATTTAAACAAAACACTACTACTTTCAAAATCACAAACTCATAATATCTTTCTATCATCCTCTCCAACCCAACACTCTTGTCAAGATCAAGCTTTTTTTTTTTAAGTTTCTCACCGTCTTAAGGTTCAAAGAAGAATCTTGAATTCAATCCTTATTGTTGGGGACATATTTTTATGTAATTGGCATATCTTTTGACAAAATGCACTTTACTTGTATTTGGGTAAATCTAAGTAGGTTCAAGATGATCATCACAAGTGGTTAAATTAAAGACATGAAAATTACTCAAGAACTGCTCAAGAAAAGTGCAATCTGCAGGTCTCGATACCTCATCGACAGAAGCTCGATCTGTCGAGATTCATTAAAGCTCGATAGATGTCTCGATCGATCGAGCTTACGGATTTTCAGATTATAGCCACAACATTTTTATTCTAAAAGACTATTTGTTTATGGGTTTGTATAATCCTTATTGGACTAGGAAAGCCCAAGGTTTGTGTAAACCTATTTGGAATAGGAGAGCCCATTAAAGCTCCTATTTAAAGGAGGTGGCAAAAGAAAAACAAAACCCTAGAGAGTTTCATAAGGTTTTCTTTTTGAAACCCTAGCCTCCTCCTACAAAAGAAAGAGTTCTTGCTACGTTTCTTGTACGCCTTTGGGTTCTGTAACCAAGCAAAGTCTCTTGCACCAATATTGAAGATCTTATTGGTGTTTCTTTGTGAAGCTACTGCAAATAAACTACAACAATCAAAGGGTTGCTGTGGAGTTAGTCACGTACTGGGATTCATGCAAAGGAGTAAGCCGCGTACTGGAATCTGTGCATCAAATTGGTTAGTCACGTATTTGGGAGCCATGCATTAAAAGGGGGAACTGTCACTACAGAACAAGTTCAATTGGGTATTGGGATAAGGGTTCAACTGTAAGTTGGTAAGGTACTTCGGATTCCTTTACTTGTAACCGCTTGTTGTGATAATAGTAGAGTTTCAGGAGTGGTGACCTGAAAATCACCCGGTGAGGTTTTTGCCATAAGGGTTTTCTCGATTCATAAACAAATCACCGTGTCATTTAATTTCCGCTGCATATTTAGTTTATTGGTGATTTGTTTGTGCTTCCACGCGTTTGCATGATTAATTGATTATTTAATAACTTGACTAATTAATTAATTGGTTTAATCACAAGGGGTCATTCAGTTTGTGGCCTATCAAGTGGTATCAGAGCGGGTTCACTCTGATTGGATTAATTTCCTGAGTGTGATCCTTGACCCCCGTTGTCATGGATCGTGGACAATCTCTTTTGATTCCTCCTTTATTTGATGGAACTAATTATGCGTACTGGAAAGTTCGTATGAAAGTTTTTTTGCAAGCTCTAGGTGAACAGGTATGGCAAGCTGTTGAAGTTGGCTGGATTAAGTCAAAGGAAGCGCCTGTGGATTGGAATGATGCAACAATTATAGTGGCAAATTTCAACAGTAGGACCTTGAATGCTTTGTTTTGTGGGGTGAGCAATGAGGAATTCAAGAAAATATCATCCACGGAAGTTGCCAAGGAAGCATGGACCATTCTTAAGACCACCTATGAAGGTACCAAGGCAATAAAGACTGTGAAGCTTCAAAGACTCACTAGCAGTTTTGAAGAAATAAGGATGAAGGAGGATGAGACCTTTGATGAGTTTTATGCTAAACTCAAGGATATTGTGAATTTTGCTTTCAACCTTGGTGAATTTATAGCAGAATCCAAAATTGTTAGGAAAATCTTTAGGTCCTTACCTGAAAGATTCCATGCCAAGATCACTACCATTGAAGAAGCAAAGGACATTGATCAAATTTCTTTGACTGAGCTTGTAGGGAACTTTCAAACTTATGAGATGGGATTAGGCTCAATGGGAAAAGGTGGAAAGAGTAAAAACTTGGCTCTCAAGGGTATAGAGGAAAAGATTGAGGACTCTGAAGATGAAGATGAAAGTAAAGATGAGGATGAGGATCTAACTTTCATAACTGATGAGATTATCAAGCTTCTTCAGTTTAGGAAAAATGATAAGGGCAAACCTCTTAGGAAACCTAAATCCTCTAGGAAGGGCAAGAATGAGAAACCCCTTAATGCCATGAGTGCAAAGGTTTTGGTCATATGAGGATAGAGTGCCCAAACTACCTCATGAAGGAAAAGACCAAGGAGTCAAAAGATAAATGGTTGGTTGCTACCTGGAGTGATACTGAGGATGACTCTTCTGATGAGTTTGTGGATGAATATCGTCAAGTTATGGCCTTTGCTGCCACAACCGATAAGGTGATTGTGGAGAGTGCTAGTGACAGTGAGGATTCTTCTGATGATGAAGTACCTAAGAAGATGACCATTCAAGAAGCCTATGATAAGCAATGCACTGAATTCATAAAATCTAAAAAAACTTCTCATCTTTGTAGAAAAGAGCTCAATGAGGTAAAAACTGAAAAAGCTAATCTGTTAGTCAAAGTAGATGAGACTACAAGATTAGTTGAGACTCTTGTTGTGGAGAATGTCTTATTAGAAGAGAAGGTCAAGAATCTTGAGGTTGAACTTAGTTAAGCTAGAACTCAAATAGAGAGAATGTCTAGTGCAAAGCTTGATGAAGTATTGAGTGATCAAAAGCCTAGTTTTGATAAAATTGGCTTAGGATATGTTGTTTCCTTCAACCCCTCCTCTTTCACGGCTTCTGGATCAAGGACTGTCTTTGTGCTCCAATCTGAGAAAGGTGATAAAGGTATGAAATCCAAAACTGTTTTGGTTAATTCTAAATCCTTTGTTAGACCTCATGTTTGTCACCATTGTGGTGTTTCTGGACACATTCGTCCTAATTGCTTTAAGTTGTATCCTCAAAAGCAATTGTCCAAACGGTCACAGATTTCCTCTCAAGGACCTACACCTTTGTTTGGAGAGTTATTAAAAGTCTTGAACTTTTTAACTCAATTTCAGAAGAATTCTAATTCTTCTATGTCCTTTAGTAGACATACTAGGACACGTGCCTTTTCATCTTCACGGTCAAAGACTCGTGCTGTGTGGGTGAGAAAGGAGCCTAAGACTTAATTGTCTTTTCTGTTTGTCCTCTACTTTAATTCTTTCTATCTAAAGTAAGACTCTCTTTGCTTGATTTCTTATCTGCTTTTGAAATCATGCTTTCATGCATCTGCATTTTTCTATCATGCCTTCATGCATATGCATATTTCTTTCATGCTTTCATGTTGGTTGTCTGTTTTTGTTTGGTTGTTTAGTCTTTATTTTGTTTGTTTTTCAAAATAAAAGGAGAAAAATCAGAAAATACAAAAACAATGTGTTTGTGTACTTTGGTACTTGTGTACCTTGGATGGCCATTGAAACAAAGTTTTCTAAAGTTTGTATCGTTTGTAACTTAGATGAGCATCTCTATGCACAACTAAACAAGTGAGCTTTGTGGCTCTTGTTTGTGATGAGTAAGATTAAGTTATCTCTTGAACTTAACACTCATATCACTCTTTTTGACGGGTAGGACTAGAAAATCCTAAGAGAAAGACATAAATAACTATCTCACCACTGTTACTCGCCAATCATAATATGATACCTGTATGCTTAGGCATAGCAAAAGTGCAGTGTCATAGACACTTGTATGCTTCGGCATAGCAAAAGTGCAATGTCAAAGACATCCGTATGCTTCGGCATAGCAAAAGTGCAATGTCATATGCTTAACATTTTAGGTATTTCTTTTCTCTCTTCTATATGCCCGTGCATGATATGCTTAAAAGAAAATATGCAAAGAAAATAAAAAGCAAAAAGATTAAAATGCCTTAAATATGATTGCAAACGTGTTTTCTAGGAGATGTGGGAGTTATAGGATGTACCTTAAAGGTAATAGTCCCCATCAAATAATTATGATTGTGTGTGAGTTAAAGAGATTTTCTCATATCTCAAATCGTCATACATGTATACACTTATGCAATCTTGCGATGTTTTTCACACACAATATGCAATATTCTTTGCTACTCTTGATACATGTGTAGGTACAATGTGATTTGGCCATCACAAGATTTTACATGTGTTAATGTATGCTCACTAAACTGTCATGACTTATTTTTGAAATATAAAATTTGTTAGACTTGTTTAGTGTGTGTGTGTGTTTTGGGATCTATGTGCTTAACATTTTTTTAGAGATTTGTTTTTCATATGTTTTGCATCCATAGCATCTTGTTTTATTACATTAATGCATTTTTATGGATTCTTTGTGCCCCCTTGATCATCCTTGATCATCTTTATGTTTCTCGGGTAAAGCTTTCTAGATATGTGGTTTCTTTTTAAGATTCTACATGTTAGGGGGAGAAATACATGCCTTTGTAAGGGGGAGATGTGTTTCATCTTGTTAGGGGGAGTGCTTACTTCCTTCTTCTTGTACCTTAGGTCGTGTGACCATGTTTACATACATTGTGCTTATCTTTGTTATATGATATGATAATGTATGTTTTCTTCACCTATCTCTACATGTGTTGTTTCTTTTCTATCTATATACACATGTTTCTTTACTTGTATGCAATCTATTATTTCTGTTTCACACTAAGATGCCTTGATGAGTTTTGTTTAAAGTGGTTCAGAAATACAGGTTGTCAAAGTCTACTTGTCATAAACTTTCTTCTTACAAAGTTTTTCAAGAGTTTGTGTTAGGATAGATTTTATTGTTAGGATAGATTTTATTGTATTCTGATAGGTCACAATCTGAATGACCCCTTGTGATAAACCCTAATTAATTAATTAATTAGCCAAGTTGTTAATTAACCAATTAAGCATGCAATTTTGTGGAAGCACAAACAAATCACCAAATACTAAATATGCAGCGGAAAATAAATAACACGGTGATTTGTTTACGAATGGGGAAAACCCTAACGGCAAAAACCCCACCGGGTGATTTTCAGGTCACCACTCCCGAAACTCCACTATTATCAAATCAAGCGGTTACAAGAAAGGAATCCCAAGTACCTTACCAACCTACAGTTGAACCCTTACCCCAATACCCAATTGGACTTGATCTGTAGTGACAATTTTCACCTTTGATGCACGGCTCCCAAGTACGTGACTAACCAATGCGCGGATCCCAGTACGCGACTTCAGAAACACCAACTTGAGGAAGAAAGGTTGGCTGCAAAGTTCTTCAGTTCATCCACGTGATGAATAGCAGGAAGATGCTTGGTTACAAAACCCTATGGTGCAAAGACACAGCAACTTCTTGATGGAAGATGAACTAGGTCAAGAACTTCGTCTGTTGAGCACAATTTGCATAAACAGAGATTGCTCAATGATAATACAACTTGTGTCACCCAAAACGGCTCTTAACATAATCCTTTTATATGTTTAGGGTTAGAAGAAAAGAAGTCCCAAAAACATATTCACGGATCCCAAGAAAATCATATTTGGAATTCTGACTTTTTAAATCTCGACAGATAGCAGGTGTCGAGGTAGCTATCGAGAGGTGTCGAGCTTTAAAAATTCTGCACTTCAACTTGTGTTCTCTTGGACAGACTTGATGACTTCAATACTTGACCTTGAAACATTGTTTCTTAAAGTATTAAAAACACCTAGATCTACCCAATTACAAGTAGAGTGCGTTTTGTCAAAGGATTAGCCAATTTACATAAATAAGTAAGACATATGTTCTTAGTATGTAAAACACATATGTCCTAACAATCTCCCCCTTTGGCAATCCGTGACAAAACCACAACAAACAAATGAGTATATGAGAGAAGTCATAAATCACTCAACTCATATTCACTTGTTGAATACAATAAAATCTATCCTAACACAAACTCTTGAAAAACTTTGCAAGAAGAGAGCTTATGATAAGTAGACTTTGACAACCTGTATTTCTGAAACACTTTAAACAAAACTTATCAAGGCATCTTGTGTGAAACAGAAATAAATAGATTGCATACAAGTAAAGAACATGTGTATAAAGATAGAAAAGAAACAACACATGAAGAGAGAGGTGAAAGAAACATACATCCACATAAATAAAGAATAAGTACCATGTATGTAAAACAGGTCACAAGACCTCATATACATCACAAGACCTCATATACAAGAACAATGTATCTAAAAAGATAAGAAAAGAAAAAGATACATCAAACCTCACTACATCCCTCAAAAGTATCAACACTCCCCCTATCAAAAATGTCCCAAAAATGTCCTGTACTAACTCTCCCCCTAAGATGACTACTCTCATAACCCAAAACTACTCCCCCTTTTTGTCACGAGTGACAAAGGGTAGAGTGTCATGTAGACATCTCACCGGCAGAGCTAGCATCTCCATCATCATCATCATCAACATCATCATCATCATCAGAATCTGAAGCTACTGGAGTAGGTGGTGAAGGAGTAGCCTCTGGAGCAAAACCACCCATGGTCGCCTGCCGTCGTGCAATACGACCCACACGAACATTCACTTGATACAACTCAGCAGAGAGTGTATCAAGACGAGTGTCCATGCACTGCAGCTGCGCCATGATATCACCAAGGGATACATCGCTCGAAGAGGAAGAAGGAGCAGATGTAGATGGAGCTGATCTGGATGGTGCTGAACGGGAGGGAGGAGTGGCACCAGGCTGTCTCGACCTAAACTGTGCCTCACTACGTTTTACGGTAGCGGCATCTATGGCAGATATGTGTGTGAAGTGGTCGGACACAGGAAAGGGAACGGAAAAATGGCGTAGAATCCGCGTGATAGCAGAAGGAAAGATGAGCTTATCACGGGACGCCGAATCAAGATAAACCTCTAAGATAGACCGGATGAAGTGAGAAGGGAAGTCTATGGTCAAGTGCTCAAGAAGAGAAAGCAAAAATCGAGCACGAGGCTCTGTGATAGAGTTATAGTGAGACAAAGGATGGAGAACAAAAGTCATCACCATGTTCATGAATCTAGGACCTTTAGCAAAAGGCCTACATGATGTGAACTGATGCTCACCCCAATCAGCAGGGCGCTCACAAAAAGCAGAAATGAGCTCTTCTTTGGACACAGTCCTCAGACGCTCACAAGAGGGGTAATCTGGAAACTCTATCCTAGGTACCCTAAGCACATCCGCAACAAGTTGCGGTGTGACAGTAATGCGCATACCTCGAACGCGAGTGGAAAACTGAGGTACTGAAAGATCAATCCGGTGGATGTTGGAGTAGAACTCCTGTATCAACACGAGAGGGCAAGTGACCGGGATGTCACACAGTGACCCCCATCCCCTACTGTGAATGACAGAAGGAAGGTCAGTGTCGGCGAAGTCCGCCAGAATGACTTGGCGTTCCGAATGAACACCTCGTCTAGAAAAGTTCTCAGTAAATGCCTTTTGGGCATCTCCATCACGGAACCGAATGTTAAAAGGAGCAGAATCAGAAGAAGTAGAAGCTCCAGAACGCAGAGGGTTCCGAGCAGGAGTAGATTTACGTTTGGGTGCCATAGACACTACTCACGTAAAAGAATGAGAAAGAGATAGAGAGGGAGACATACAGAAAAGTTCCAAATCAGTTCAAATATGACAGATATATGAACAAAGAGTACGTATGCATGGGAATGCATGAACATGTGACATGCAAAACAGAAATATTATCATGGGCTCAGCCCAATCCATTTCTAACAGCATATAAACAAAGTACTCACTTCCAAATGCATGAAAATACCATTATAATGCACATGAAATGCAATGTATGATATTTTGAAATCATTTAAGTCCAAACCCAACCCAAAATTTCAATAAAAACTCAACAATTTTGAAAAACCCCAAATTTTATGAAAAATCCCAAAAACTAGGTTTTCAAAACATGAAATGCATGAAAAAGGAAGAGAAAAGAGATCTTACCAAGTGATTTGAGCAAGAAATGAGCAAGATCCAAGTGGGTTGAAGGATTTGAGTGAAAGGAGAGTGAAAGGGATACGAACAGCCACGGAGAGATCGAGAGAGATCGAGTGAAATGAAGAAAAATCGCGATCTGCACTTAAATAGGCACCTCAGTAATTCTCGACAGCTGAGGTGTCGAGAGGTATCGAGGTATCTGTCGAGAAAGGTATCGAGGAATAAGCCTTCGACAGATGCAGGTATCGAGAGGTATCGAGATGCAAGGAGAATTTCAGATACGCGAAGCTCGATCGATCGCGAAGATGTCGAGAAGGTATCGAGAAGACAGAAGAAATCTCGATCGATCCACAAGGTATCGAGACAGGTGTCGAGAAGGAAGACACAAACAGCACAATTGAATCTCGATCGATCCAACAGGTGTCGAGAATCTACGAGAGGACAGAGACTTTCTCGATCGATCCACAAGGTGTCGAGACTGCGATAAGAAAAACTTGAGAAGCTCGACAGATGACCAGGTATCGAGGAGGTGTCGAGAAAGGTGTCGAGACACAGTAAAAGGAGTTTTTCGAGAAGTGAAAAACATAGACATGAATGCAATCCAACACACATCTCTACCAACAAATCCACTCAACATATAAACCTCTCAAAACATCTCTCAACAAGAAATTAAGCACAAAGATCATGCAAAACACACACACACACTAAACAATTCTAACCAATTTTATATTTCAAAAACAAGTTATGACAGTTTAGTGAGCATACATTAGCATATGTAAACACTTGTGATGGCCAAATCACATTGTACCTGCACATGTATCAAAAGTAGCAAAGAATATTGCGTGTTGTGTGTGAAAAACATCGCAAGATTGCATATGTGTATACATGTTATGATGATCTGAGATATGAGTAAATAACTTTTAACTCACACACAATCATAACTGTTTGATGGGGACTATCACCTTCGAGGTACATCCTATAACTCCCACATCTCCTAGAAAACACGCTTGCAATCATATTTAAAGCATCTTTAATCTTTTTGCTTTATATTTTCTTTGCATATATATATATATATTTTTTTTAAGCATATCATGCATGGGCATAAAAAGAGAGAAAAGAAATACCCAAGATGTTAAGCATTTGACATCGCATTTTTGCTATGCCGAAGCATACGAATGTCTTTGACACTGCACTTTTGCTATGCCGAAGCATACAGGTGTCTATGACACTGCACTTTTGCTATGCCGAAGCATACAGGTGTCATACTATGATTGGCGGGCAACAGTGGTGAGATGGTCATTAATGCCTTTCTCTTAGGATTTTCTAGTCCTACCCGTCAAAAAGAGTGATATGAGTGTTAAGTTTTAAGAGATAACCTAATCTTACTTATCACAAACAAGAGCCACAAAACTCACTTGCTTAGTTGTGCATAGAGATGCTCATCTAAGCTACAAGAGATACAAAGTTTAGAGAAACTTTGTTTCATTGGCCATCCAAGGTACACAAATACCAAAGTACACATAACACACACTGTTTTTGTATTTTTCTGATTTTTCAATTTTTTTTTTTTTTAAATTTTAAAAACAAAATGAACAAAACTGAAAAATAAACAAACAAAAACATGTTGAACAAAGCAAAGCAAAAACTAGACTGACTCAGCAGAAAAGTAAAACACATAAGCAATGCAACACACAAAAGAAAAACAAGAAGGGAGAAGAAAGTGATAAAATCACTTAGAGTCCTTTTTCTTCCACTCCTTGGAAGAACCTTTCCTTTGATAGAATCCTTGAACAGGTGGTGAGGGGGAAGAATTTAAACCGTTCAAGTTCGAAAGGAACATTAGGGCTTTCAGAAGATCTCCAAGAGGAGCAAGAGAGGATTGAAGCTGAGATTGACTTCCAGATGCAATCATGCCATTGCTCTGTTGAGTGGCTAACCACTTATAGCAATTTGGTCGAGTGTGACCGGCAGCTCCACAATAATGACAGAGATGCTGCTTCTTTTGTTTAGGCTTTTGAGAGTTAGCCTTCTTAGCCCTAGGGTTCTTGGCATCTTTCTTGTCTAGCTTAGGGGATGCTCCTAAGATAGATTTTCCTTTGTCTAAGTTCTCACTAGCTAATTCAGTTTTAAAATTAGGGTTCTCAATTTCAATGTTATTAGCAGCAGGAACAAAAACAGTATTGCTAGTAGAAGCAGTATTAGAGAAAGAAATACCATACCCCAAACCAGTTCGATCCGAAGCAGGTTTTTGATTGCTAAGCATCTCATCAAGCTTTGCACTTGAGGTCCTCTCCAGTTGAGCTCTGACTTGAAACAGCTCCACTTCAAGCTTCTTGGTCTTCTCAGCCAAAAAATTGTTCTCAAATCTCAGTGCTCCAATAGTTTGATTCGCCTCATCAAACTTTGTGGACAGCTCTTCACGATCGAGTTCCACTTCACTGAGCTTCTTGGTGGCCAGCCTATATAATTTCTCATGCTTTTCAGAGAGCTTGTAAAGCTTCTCATAGGCTGAATGGATATCATCTTGATCATCCATCTTCTCAAATTTGGACTCCAACAACTCTTCTTCTTCATTCACTTCTTCAACAATCCCTTCAATAGGATTGACTGTGGCAGTGAAGGCATTTAGGATTCCGTCATCCTCATTGTCGGAATCGTCTTCAGGCTCAGTGTCACTTAGGGTCACAGCAAGGGCCTTGCTTTTCCCAATGCTTTTCAGATATGTAGGACACTCATGTTTCATGTGTCCGAACCCATGACAACCAAAGCACTTTGGTCCTGCGGGAACAGTATACTGACCGGCCTCCCTAGCATCCTTCTTCCCTTTGTCTTGGCTTTTGAACTGAGAAGAACTGAACTGCCTGCGGTCCTTGTCGAAGCTCCTTCCATTGGCATTCTTCATGAACTTTTTGAACTGCCGAGTAATATAGGACTTCATCTTAGAATCTTCATCATCGGAAGATTCATCTGTATCATTGCTCTTCGCCTTCAAGGCCATGCTTTTGCCTTTATTGGTCTTGCCGATCCTAGATAAACCTATCTCATAGGTCTGCAAGTTTCCAACCAGCTCAGTCAAAGGAATCTTGTCTATATCCTTTGATTCCTCAATTGCCGTAATCTTGGCATGAAATCTCTCAGGTAGAGATCTGAGCACTTTTCTTACAATCTTGGGTTCAGGGATGGTTTCCCCAAGATTGAAGGCTGAGTTCACTATGTCCTTGAGCTTGGCATAGAACTCATCAAACGACTCATCCTCCTCCATTTTAATTTCTTCAAAGCTTGTAGTGAGCCTCTGAAGCTTTGAGTCTTTGACAGCCTTTGTCCCTTCATAGGTTGTCTGGAGGATGGTCCAAGCCTCCTTAACAGTTTCAGTTGAGGATATCTTCTTGAACTCCTCATTGGTGACTGCGCTAAAAAGAGCATTCAGCGCTCTGCTGTTGAAGTTGGTCGCCTTGATCTTAGCATCATCCCACTCGGCCGGTTCTTCTTTTGGCTTAGTCCAGCCAATCTCTACAGCTTGCCACACCTTCTCATCTAAAGACTGCAAGAAAGCTCTCATGCGTACTTTCCAGTATGCATAGTTAGTGCCATCAAATAAAGGAGGTATGATTAAGGATTGTCCTCTATCCATGACAAACAGGGGTCAATGAATCAACACAGCTAAGATTAAATCCTAATCAGAGTGTGCCTGCTCTGATACCACTTGATAGGTCACAATCTGAATGACCCCTTGTGATAAACCCTAATTAATTAATTAATTAGCCAAGTTGTTAATTAACCAATTAAGCATGCAATTTTGTGGAAGCACAAACAAATCACCAAATACTAAATATGTAGCGGAAAATAAATAACACGGTGATTTGTTTACGAATGGGGAAAACCCTAACGGCAAAAACCCCACCGGGTGATTTTCAGGTCACCACTCCCGAAACTCCACTATTATCAAATCAAGCGGTTACAAGAAAGGAATCCCAAGTACCTTACCAACCTACAGTTGAACCCTTACCCCAATACCCAATTGGACTTGATCTGTAGTGACAATTTCCACCTTTGATGCACGGCTCCCAAGTACGTGACTAACCAATGCGCGGATCCCGGTACGCGACTTCAGAAACACCAACTTGAGGAAGAAAGGTTGGCTGCAAAGTTCTTCAGTTCATCCACGTGATGAATAGCAGGAAGATGCTTGGTTACAAAACCCTATGGTGCAAAGACACAGCAACTTCTTGATGGAAGATGAACTAGGTCAAGAACTTCGTCTGTTGAGCACAATTTGCATAAACAGAGATTGCTCAATGATAATACAACTTGTGTCACCCAAAACGGCTCTTAACATAATCCTTTTATATGTTTAGGGTTAGAAGAAAAGAAGTCCCAAAAACATATTCACGGATCCCAAGAAAATCATATTTGGAATTCTGACTTTTTAAATCTCGACAGATAGCAGGTGTCGAGGTAGCTATCGAGAGGTGTCGAGCTTTAAAAATTCTGCACTTCAACTTGTGTTCTCTTGGACAGACTTGATGACTTCAATACTTAGCCTTGAAACATTGTTTCTTAAAGTATTAAAAACACCTAGATCTACCCAATTACAAGTAGAGTGCGTTTTGTCAAAGGATTAGCCAATTTACATAAATAAGTAAGACATATGTTCTTAGTATGTAAAACACATATGTCCTAACATATTCAACAAGTGTATATGAGTTGAGTGATTTATGACTTCTCTCATATCTCATTTGTTTGTTGTGGTTTTGTCACGGATTGCCAAAGGGGGAGATTATTAAGGACATATTTTATGTAGTTGGCTAATCCTTTGACAAAACGCACTTTACTTGTATTTGGGTAGATCTAAGTTGTGTTTAATACTTGAAGAAACATGTTGTTCAAGTTTAGTATTAAAGCCATGAAGATTGGACCAAGAAACAAGTGAAGAAAAGGTGTTCAATAAAGCTAGACAGATAGCTCGACTCATGCAGACAAATAGCTCGATAGCTCCTCGACACCTGGCTATCTATCGAGCTCTTCAATTGATTGTTATCGCAATCTCGACACCTTCTCGATACCTGGTGGATCGATTGAGAAAGTTTATGTCCCCTCGACACCTTCTCGACACCTCCTCGATAGTTGTATCTGTCGAGCCTCATTAAACCTCGACACCTGCTCGACACCTGCTATCTGTCGAGGTTACGAAAATTCAGATTTTTTATTTTTGGGCTAGGCTTATGTATTTGTGTAGGATTTCTTTTCTTACAACCCTAGACTTATATAAGGCTTATAAGAGGCCGTCACATAAGAGAATACAAGGAGAACATATGCAAAAGGTGACCGATACCTTACTCTCTCTAAAAGAAGCTACTGCGTTTTTGCGCTTTAGGGTTTTGTAACCAAGTGCTTCTTGATCTTCATTCTTGATGAAGTGAAAAACTTTGCAGCCAACATTCTTCTTCTAGTTGGTGAGTAAGTCACGTACTAGGATTCGTGCAAAGGAGTTAGTCACGTACTGGGATTCGTGCAACATCAAAGGGTGTCGTTCATATATTGAAGAGTTTAGAGGTTCTGAAACAGTAGAAGGTTTCTGCCGTGAGTTCATCTACGGGGATTGTAGAGTCTAGGGACAAAAGTTTTATACTAGATCTGAAACTTCTCTTTACTATAGTAGATTGCTTTTCGGAAAGGTTTCCCCCCAGGTTTTTTACTGTGAAACTGGTTGGTTTCATTAGTTTTCCTAGGTCATCATATCTTGTCTTATTTATTTTTTCCGCTGCATGATTTTGACATGATATTGATGTTTGTTTGTTTTGACAAGTTTTATTCATAATTAATCTAATTAACAACTTGGGTTTAAAACTTGTTAATTCTATCAACCGGGGTCTAAATTTTTCAACACTTATTTAAGCAACTTCAACTCAATCATCAACAAGTTACACCCAAACCCAAGCTATATAAAGGCTAAAAAAGCAGCAAAAAGTAATCAAGTTTCAAGAAAAGGCTACATACCATTATATGTGGTGTACAAAGTACAAAAGAAGAGATACGAAGTTCTAGTGAAGTATTTCTTGCATCCAACTCTCCAAGAATTGCTCATGCGATCACAACATGGTGATCTAGAAACTAAGATTGATGGGCCAATTGTGCTAATTAACTTGCAAAATTGAGTTCTTCGACCATATATTGTCGAAGTTAAGCACAAGCATGGAGTTGATGACTTAAGCCCGAGAGAGACTATGATTCAAGAATTGTGGTTTTTTTTTTTTTTTTTTTTTAATCTCTAGCCTTTTTTCTAGAGAAAAATGTTGTAAACCTAATATTTGACAGTGAAAGATTTTACTGGACCGTGGTTTTTTCCCTTCTATTTAAATGGTTTTTCCATGTTAAAATACTGTATCTTGATTGTATGTGGTTGTTTATTTTTCTATTTCTATTGGTTAATATTATTGTGTTTATATAACTCATTTATTTGAAGTGCCTATTGAATTTGTACAAAGAGAAAAAATTAAAATAATTAATTTGTTATTTTCCAAACACTCTCTCTCTCTCTCTCTCTATATATATATATTAATTTGTTACGAGATCCTTCCAATATATATGTTGTTTCTATTTCTTTTGTTTAATGCGGCAGCAGGTAAATTTGTTTTTATATTTTAGGGTTAATACAACATAATTGTAATCTATTTGTTTAATTGCAGATTTGTTGTTTGCCAGAATAATTATGTAACGGACACAATTTTGTATTATTACTACTGTAATTTTCTATTTCTGTTAAGTGTTGAGTTCCTATTGAATTTTACATAGAGATGAAGACTAAAGAGAGAATAATTATGCTCAGTCAATTTCTTTTGTTGACGCGGTAGCAATTTTTTTATTAAAATGTTTTAGGGTTTCGGCTTTCAATATATCATAGACTATATAATAGAAGTTAAAAAAGAAAACTATTGTTAATTGATTTTACATTGGATTAATAATATTTTGGTATTCACGTTTAAAAAAATTTAAAATTTTATCCTATTTGATTTTTGGTTTTTTTTTTTAATATGTAATTAAGAACTTTTCTTAAAACAAATATACATTAGCATCAACTCAAAATCTATTTTACGTAGTTTTTTTAATAAATTCAAATTTAGAATAGGTACTCTCAAGTCTCAACCATGGTTTTAAAAATAATTAGACCATTTTTCAGTTATTTGACTGTTTCGGTTTTAAAAATCATGCACTCAAACCTAACTTGTCTTTTACCATTCTTTACTCTTAAGTAAGTATACCAAAATAGTCCAAAGTTGATCGAATTAATTCAATTAGATCCAATAGACCTAAATGGACCAAAATTAGACCGAATGAGCTAAATTAAACTAAATTGTGGACCAAAATAGTTCAGAGTTGACAGAAATGGAACGATTGGACCAAATAGGCCGAATTGATGGTTTTGTCACAACATGGAGAGCTAGACACCAAGATTGGCCACCAATCGTATATGCAGAAAGCAATTCTTCAACAATTTACTTTTCTTGCTCAAGAAGTATTTCGAAGTTAAGCTAGAGAGAGACTATGATCCAAGATTTTTGTATATATATTTTGGTAGCCTCTAGTATCTCTTCTGGTTAAGGAATATTGTTGTAAACTCATTATTGTTTTTGTCAAGGAGTGTTTCAAAGTCTTACTTTCTTTACTTTCTTAACTGACATGTCGACCTAAACTAATCCCTCCTCTCCCCTCCATGTCCCTCAATCGCTCTTCGTTCCAAACAGATCCTAACAAACATTATCAATAACTACGTACAATGGTGAGGCATATCCACATCTTTAGCAGCGACACCATGCAAATCATTAATTCCGCGAGTACCTCTACACAAGTCGTAAAATACTAAAACTTAGTTAAAACAATCACTAAAATCCATAACATGCCCATAAAAATTAACACACACAAAGTTATGTATGAGAATCACTAATCCTTAATTTAAAGTTTCAAACCAATCTTCTCCAGATGCATATCAATTATCGGAACCTCTGAACTTTACAATTTTCAAGAAGAAGCCACAGAATCAGAAATTTTTTCTCTTCCAATTAAAATTTTGTTTTTAACATTATCACTAACCTAATTTAAAAAAAATAAAAATAAAAATAAAACTTCACTGATCCCATAATTTTACTGATCCAAGGTAAATTTGAAAAGGAGTAAAAATTGTTCTCATTTTGTACGGATCAGTTCTAGCCTAGTCTAACCCATGGGTTTCCGTATTGGAATCAAGACCTTGGAAAACACAAAAACCGACTTCTGATAACGTGAATTTAAGGACCTAAAAAAAATCAATTTATTGATTGAATTCGAAGGGTTACTCGCGATTTATAGCCAAGACGGGTCTTTTGGAAAAAATCACAGAGGTTGTTTCGGCCAAACCACCAAGCATAAAAAACTCTCGGCTTGAATGGGTTTTGGTTTTGTTTGGATAGTTTTTCTTCCTCTGTTTTGGCTATGGCTGAACAGGGTAATACTTTACTTGTAAATTGTTTGGTTATATTCAATAAAATTCTATCTTTTATCTAAAAAAACAAGGATAGTGTTACGACTTAGATTAAGTTTCTTAATCCTAGTGAAACACGGTTACGTTCATATATTATATTCCTATTCCTTGTAGTAAATTAATTACTAATTGACGTACTTGGTACGCAGTTGAATCTCCTATTTAAACAAATCCTACCCTACCCTAAGTTCCAATTCATCACTCACTCTCAAAGTTCAAACAAAACCATGCATTATTTTTCAAAGCTCGTTCACTCCATCGTCAACCTCTTAAACATGAAAGACGAGAAAGCAAGAGGCAATCACCTTTCAAGAAAAGGTCACGTTGCAGTTTATGTGGGCAAAGAGAAGAAGAGGTACGAACTTCCTGTGAAGTATCTCTCGCATCCAACTATCCAAGATTTGATGGTTCAATCACAACATGGTGACCTTGAATCCAAGATTGAAGGGCCAATCGTTCTTGCATGCAGAACCCAATTTTTCGACGGGTTGCTTTTATTGTTCGAGTATCATCGAAGTTAAAGCCCGAGTTAGAGACTCTTATTAAAAATTGTGTAGATATATTTCCGTAGTCTCTCCTAGTTTTTCCGAGCAAAGAATATTGTTGTAAACTCATTATTTGACAGTGAAAGATTTTACTGGACCATAGTTTTTTCCTTGGAGGGTTTTTCCATGTAAAACTTCGGTGTCTTATTTTGTTTTGTGTTGTTAATTTTTTTTTTTTTTTTTTTTTTTTTTTTTTGTTGGTTTCCGTTGATTATTATTGCGTTTGCCTAATTTACTTGAAGTGTCTATTAAATTTGTATAAAGATAAAAGGAAGATAAGTATGATTGGCCATAGTTATTTATATTAGTTGGCTATTTTTCCAAACCTGCGGCGGCTATACGTGCAATACAGGGTGGTCACAGGACCACCTTGTCTTTTAAAAATATGTATATATATATACTTGTCAAAAATATATTATATGCTAAACTAAAAAATAAGAGTATTGTCATTATGTTCACAATAATTTTACAACAAATCTAATATAGTAAGTTGTTATTGATTCTAATTTGAGCCAAATACTAATATTATTTTTTTTACCTACCAATAACAGTTTTTTGCATAAGATTTATTGAAAAAATATTGTGGACGTAACATTACTCCAAAATTAATTCTGCCTCCAAACATAATTCTTAATCCTTGTATTTTTTAAAGCTTAAATAATGACAATAAATATTAACTCAAATAACAACAAACATAAACCAAACAGAAACAAGACATGACCAAACATACGGTACCAAGAAAAATATTGTGGTAATTTAATTTTTTAGTGACTACCTTCCAAAAAATTCCTAAAGTCACCACTATTCCAAACCCTTTTTTATTTTGATTTTTTTTTTTTATTTGTTACGAATGGATACTACTTGCCCCCACCGTGGAGACACCCCCAAGGGATGCCTCTCTCTAATTGGGTAATAGATCGTCTAGTCATTCTATTTTAACCCTTGAATGGGTACCGATCGTCTAGAAGATTTTTTATGGCAAAAGTTCTCCAATTCAAACAGGAAGCGTCTTGCTTGTTTTTATTTATGCATGCTATTGGTGAGATGCATCAAGTTATAAGCGAAAACATACACGTTGATATGGGCAGCAAAACAAAAAGATTGTTATCCAATTATTTTTTAAAAAAATAGTAAACATACACGTTAAAATACTGTGTCCTGATTGTGTGTGGTTGTTTATTTTTCTCTTTCTATTGGTTGATATTATATATTTGTTTATACAACTCATTTATTTGAAGTGCCTATTGAATTTGTACGAAGAGAAAAAATTAAAATAATTGATTTGTTATTTGTCCAAACACTGTAAATTTTTTTTTTTAATTTGTTTTCAGACCCTTCCAATATATATTGTTTGTTTGTTTAGACTCCTTAAACCAGTTTGGTTAACCTAATATATTAACCAAGTGATTATTTAGATTAATTATTCAGATCTAGGTTAAACACAAATAAATCATATCATACAAAGCAGCAGAAAATAAATTGTTAGGACATATGTGTTTCACATGCTAAGAACATATGTCTTACTTATTTATGTAAATTGGCTAATCCTTTGACAAAACGCACTCTACTTGTAATTGGGTAGATCTAGGTGTTTTTAATACTTTAAGAAACAATGTTTCAAGGTCAAGTATTGAAGTCATCAAGTCTGTCCAAGAAAAAGCAAGCTGAAGTGCAATTTCATTAAATCTCGACACCTCTCGATAGCTACCTCGACACCTGCTATCTGTCGAGAATTAAAAAGTCAGAATTCCAAATCTGATTTTCTTGGGATTCGTGAATATGTTTTTGGGACTTCTTTTCTTCTAACCCTAAACATATAAAAGGATTATTTTAAGAGCCGTTTTGAGTGACACAAGTTGTATTATCATTGAGCAATCTCTGTTTATGCAAATTGTGCTCAACAGACGAAGTTCTTGACCTAGTTCATCTTCCATCAAGAAGTTGCTGTGTCTTTGCACCATAGGGTTTTGTAACCAAGCATCTTCCTGCTATTCATCACGTGGATGAACTGAAGAACTTTGCAGCCAACCTTTCTTCCTCAAGTTGGTGTTTCTGAAGTCGCGTACTGGGATCCGCGCATTGGTTAGTCACGTACTTGGGAGCCGTGCATCAAAGGTGGAAATTGTCACTACAGATCAAGTCCAATTGGGTATTGGGGTAAGGGTTCAACTGTAGGTTGGTAAGGTACTTGGGATTCCTTTCTTGTAACCGCTTGATTTGATAATAGTGGAGTTTCGGGAGTGGTGACCTGAAAATCACCCGGTGGGGTTTTTGCCGTTAGGGTTTTCCCCATTCGTAAACAAATCACCGTGTTATTTATTTTCCGCTGCATATTTAGTATTTGGTGATTTGTTTGTGCTTCCACAAAATTGCATGCTTAATTGGTTAATTAACAACTCGGATAATTAATTAATTAATTAGGGTTTATCACAAGGGGTCATTCAGATTGTGACCTATCATAAATAACATCATGATATGATGATCCAGGAAAAACGATGAAACGAACCATTTCAAGGTAAAAACCTAAAGAGGATTTGACCTAACTATTCTCAAGGTAAAACAAATCCACTATAAGAGAATTAAAGTTTTTACAATCAGATTTAACCCTAAATCCATTGCTTCCTCCAGTAGTAACTTACTGACACAACCACGTGCAAGTTCCGAATCTACGGACTCCTTCTCTTCTTGGATTTATAGCAACACAAGCCTCCTAGCTTGTGACTTTGAGACCCCACTCAAAGGTTTCAGATTGCCATCAGTGATGATCTTGATACAATAACTATATTCTACCAAAACTCTTGATTGTAAATTTTGCTCCGGTAGATTCTTGTGTAGTTAAAAGGTACAAAACCTCTTAAATCTCACAAAGAGTAACACACAAGTCTTTTCAGCACTCCAAAACGTCGTTAGGGTTTCCTTTTTATATGTGGTGAAGTTTAGATGAAACCCTAAACGTTTTCGCGACCTTTGGGCCTATTTAAAAATTCTACAAAAACTGTGCCTGCAATTTTCGATCGATCAGGCCTAATTCTCGATCGGTCGAGCAAGGCAAAACTTCACCCTATTTTTTTTTTCTTTCTGCAATCAGCTGGACTTGAACCTTGAAACAACCACATTTAAGTATTGCCTAAAAACCTAAACTAAACATGTTTTGTTCTCAGTTTGCTAACACCATACAAATGTGATTCTAAATATTTAAACCTAAATCTTTAGAACCTAACATATATGTTGTTTCTATTTCGTTTGTTTGATGTGGCGGCAAGTAAAAATTTTTTTATAAAGATGTTTTAGGGTTAATTTAACATAATTTTAATCTATTTGTTTAATTGGAGATTTGTTGTTTGCTAGAATAATTATGTAATAGACACAATTTTGTAATATTACTGCTGTAATTTTATGTTTCTGTTGAGTGTTGAGTTCCTATTGAATTTGACATAGAGATAAAGACTAAAGAGAGAATAATTATGATCGGACAATTTCTTTTATTGATGTGGTAGCAAATTTTTTTTTTTTTATAAATTTTTTATTAAAATATTTTAGGCAAGGATGGACACCACCGACCAATTTTTTTTATTTTTTATTTTTTACATATAGTTATTATATATTTCATTTTTGTTGTTGGGTCTCCCTTTCTCCCCAATCAGCCTAAATAGCCTAACCCAAATTGCAGCTATCCAACCTAAAATCTTAACAAAAACAATAAAAACATTTAACATGGTGATTGTATTTTAGCAAAAAAAATTATTTTACTAGCAAAGAACCAAAAAATCATGTATTATTCGAGAAGTTAAAACTAAATTTTTTGCAACTACAGTAAATTGGTATAAATACCAGTTGACTGTAGCAAGTTGTTAAAAATAAAATACAATATTTTATTAAGATTATATCTCTTTTTTCAATTAAAAAACTCAAATTCTCTTTCTTCATTTATTATTTTAATGAGTTATTTAAATTATTTTAAATGAAGTGATAAAAAAAAACATTTGATATCTGGCGTATTGTAAAGTGAGGTGGTAAAATAGATAAAGTACCTTTTTGAGATGCTAAAAGCTAAACTTTTTAGCACCACCACTGTGAATGCTCTAACTTCAACAGAACAAAAAAAAAAAAAAAAAAGGCGAAAACACCATTTTGGTCCCTACATTTTATGGCCACAGTCAATTTGGTCCTTACGTTTTGATAGCAGTCAATTTGGTCCTTGTATTTTTAACAAACAGTTAATTTAGTCCTTACCGTTAACTCAATAATGAAAAATGCTTACATGGCAAATGGTTTGCCTTGTTGGCATACATGTGGCTACACAATAATATAAAATCATAAAATTAAACATTAAAAAATCCACATAAGAATTTTTGGCATTTTCATTTATTTTTGTGAATTGTTTTTCCTGGGAAAGTGACAGAAAGTTGGGAGGGAAATTTTGCAAAGTGTGCGAGAGTTTGTCAGTGTTTGTGATTAGGAATTTAGGAGCTTATAGTGAGGGGTTCAGCTTTTGATAGTTCTGATATTGATGGCGGTTGTAGGTGGTCAAATCTGTGGTGGTTTTGATAGTTGTATGACTTTTATGTGGCTGCTAAGAAAATAGATTAAAAGAAAAGATTTGAAAAGAAAATAGCAATCACACGTACAATTCATGCATTGAGCTCATAATATCTTTCTATTATCCTCTCCAACCCAAAACTCTTGTCAAGATCAAGCGTTTCTTTCCCCAAGTTTCTCACCATCTCAAGGTTCAAAGAATCATGAATTCAGTTCGAAGGAACTTCAACTTAATCATCAACAAGTTACACCCAAACCCAAGCCAAAGCCATTCCAATCCTTACAAACAGAAGGCTGAAAAAGCAACAAAAAATAATCAAGCTTCAAGAGAAGGCTACGTAACATTATATGTGGGCAAAGCACAAAAGAAGAAGAAGAAAAGGTACGAAGTTCCGGTGAAGTATCTATCGCATCCAACTATCTAATAGTTGCTCATGCGGTCAAAACATGGCGATCTAGAAACCAAGATTGATGGGCCAATCTGACTTGCAGAACACAGTTCTTTGACCATATATTATGGAAGTTAAGCACAAGCATAGAGTTGATGAGGTAAGCCCTATGAATCAAGAATTGTGCTTTTTGATATTTTGATAATCTCTAGCCTTTTTTCTAAAGAAAATTGTTGTAAACCTAATCTTTGATAGTGGAAGATTTTACTGGGCCTATGGTTTTTTCCCTTCTAATTGAAGGGTTTTCCCACGTTAAAATTCCGTGTCTTGATTGTTTGTTGTTGTTTATTTTTCTATTTCTATTGGTTAATATTATTGTGTTTATACTTTATATAACTCATTTATTTGAAGTACCTATTGAATTTGTACAGAGAGAAAAAATCAAAATAATTGATTTGTTATTTTTCCAAAAACAGTGATTTTTTTTTTTTTTTTTACAGGATCCTTCCAATATATATGTTGTTTCTATTTCGTTTGTTTGATGCGGGCAGCAAATTAATTTGTTTTTATAAAGATATTTTAGGTCTAATCCAACATAATTGTAATCTATTTGTTTAATTGGAGATTTGTTCTTCGCCAGAATAATTATGTAACGGGCACAATTTTGTATTATTATTGCTGTAATTTTCTGTTTCTGTTGAGTTCCTATTGAATTTTGCATAGAGATTAGAGATAAAGACTAAAGAGAGAGTAATTATGCTCGGTCAATTTATTTTGTTGATGAGTTAGCAATTTTTTATTTTTTACTTTTTGATTAAAATATTTTAGGGTGTCAATTTTCAATATATCATATATTATATAATAAAAGTTAAAAAATAAAACTATTCTCGATTGATTTTACATTGGGATAATAATATTTTGATAGACACAATAGTATTTAATCAAAAATACCTAAAGTTAGAAAAAATATACATTAGCATCAACTCAAAATCAATTTTGCAACTAAACAACAAAACCACTTATGTGCTTAAATATCTTTACGAGGTTCTTTTAATAAATTCAGATTTGGAATAGGTCTCCTCAAGTCTCAACCATGGTTTTAAAAATAATCGGACCATTTTTCGGTTATTTACCCTTTTGGTTTTTAAAACCATGCACTCAACTCAAACTTGTCTTTTACCATTCTTAAGTAAGTATACTGAAATAGAGCAAAGTGGACTGAATGGGCTGAATTGGATCCAACAAACCGAAATAGGCCAAATTAGACAGAATGGAACAAAATTAAACTAAATTGTGGACTGAAATAAATCAAAGAGGACTAAAATTTACCGATTGGACCATTTAGGCCAAAATGATGGTTTGGACATAACATGGAGAGCTAGAAACCAAGATTGGCCGCCAATCGTGCAAGCAAAATGCAATTCTTCGACAATTTACTATTCTTGGTCAAGGAGTGTTTCGAACTTAAGCCGGAGAGAGACAATATGATCCAAGATTTTTGTATATATACTTTGGTAGCCTTTAGTATCTCTTCTGGTTAAGGAAGATTGTTGTAAACTCATTATTTTCTTGGTCAAGAAGTGTTTCGAAGTCATACTTTCTTTACTTTCTTAATTGATATGTCCTAAACTAATCCCTCCTCTCCCCTCTGTGTCCCTCAATCACTCTTCATTCCAAACAAACACTAACAAACATTATCAATAATTACATACAATGGTGAGGCATATCCACATCTTTAGCAATGACACCATGCAAATCATTAATTCCACAAGTACCACTACACAAATCATAAAATACTAAAAAATAGTTAAAATAGTTACTAAAATCTATAACATGCTCATACAAATTAACTCACACAAAGTTACGAATGAGAATCACTAATCCTTAATTTAAAGTTTCAAACCAATCCTCTCCAAATGCACATCAATCATCGGAACCTCAAAACTCTTACAAGAAGAAGCCAAGGAATCAAAAAAAATTCTCTTCCAATTAAAAAAATTAATGTTATCACTAATCTAATTAGGAAAAAAAAAAAAAGTTCACCCGATCCCTTTCTTTTATTGATCTAAGGTAAATTTGAAAAGGAGTAAAAAATATTGCTCTCATTTTTTAAAAATTTTTTAGGCTTTTAACTTTCAATATATCATATACTATATAATAAAAGTTAAAATAGAAAACTATTGTTAATTGATTTTACATTGGGTTAATAATATTTTGGTAGACAAAATAGTATTTTCATTTTTAAAAAAAAATTAAAATTTTATCATTTTATCATTTAGGTTTTTATTTATTTATTTATTTTTATATGTAAGTAACAACTTTTCTTAAAACAAATATACATTAGCATCAACTTAAAATCTATTTTGCAACAAAACCACTCAACCGCTTAAATATCTTTACATAGTTTTTTAATAAATTTGGATTTAGAATAGGTACTATCAAGTCTCAAACATCGTTTTAAAAATAATCAGACCCTTTTTCAGTTATTTGACCGTTTCGGTTTTTAAAATCACACACTCAACCCAAACTTGTCTTTTACCATTCTTATGTAAGTATACCGAAATAGTCCAAAGTGGATCAAATTAATTGAATGGGATCCAATAGACCGAAATGGACCAAAATTAGATTGAACGAACTAAATTAAACTAAATTATGGACCGAAATAGATCAAAGCAGACCGATTGGACCAAATAGGCAGAATTGATGGTTTGGTCACAAAATGGAGAGCTAGAAACCAAGATTGGCCACCAATCGTGCATGTAGAAAGAAATTCTTCGACAATTTACTTTTCTTGGTCAAGGAGTGTTTTGAAGTTAAGCCAGAGAGAGACTATTACCCAAGATTTTAGTATATATATTTTGGTAGCCTCTAGTATCTCTTCTGGTTAAGGAAGATTGTTGTAAACTCATTGTTTTCACTACAAAAAACGTAGGCTATAGCTGTGTTTTCAAAACGCGGTTGTAGCTCCTAAAAACGTGGCTATAGGTCCATTTGGTCTATAGTCACGTTTTCAGACGTGGCCTATACATTGTGACTATAGGTCCGACAAGTCTATAGCTGTGTTTTTTCAAACGCGACTATAGGTGCAGAACATGGCGAGCTAGAAACCAAGATTGATGGTGCAATCGTGCTTGCATGCAGAACGCAATTCTTCAACAATTTAATTTTCTTGGTCAAGGAGTGTTTCGAAGTTAAGCCGGAGAGAGACTATGATCCAAGATTTTTGTATATATATTTTGGTAGCCTCTAGTATCTCTTATGGTTAAGGAAAATTGTTGTAAACTCATTATTTTCTTGGTCAAGTAGTGTTTCGAAGTCATACTTTCTTTACTATCTTAATTAACATGTCCTAAACTAATCCCTCCTCTCCCCTCCATGTCCCTCAATCGCTCTCTGTTCGAAACATACCCTAACAAACATTATCAATACTAAGTACAATGGTGAGACATATCGGAATCTTTAGCAATGACACCATGCAAATCATTAATTCTGCGAGTACCTCTAAACAAATCGTAAAATTCTAAAAATTAGTTAAAACGGTCAGTAGAATCCAAAACATGCCCATAAAAATTAACACACACAAAGTTATGTATGAGAATAACTAATCCTTAATTTAAAGTTTCAAACCAATCCTCTCCAGATGCATATCAATTATCGAAACCTCTGAACTTTACAATTTTCAAGAAAAAGCCATAGAATTAGAAACTTTTTCTCTTCCAATTAAAATTTTGTTTTTAACATTATCACTAACATATTTTAAAAATAATTATTAAAAAAAAAAAAAAAAAAAACCTTCACTGATCCCATAATTTTACTGATCTAAGGTAAATTTGAAAAGGAGTAAAAATTGCTCTCATTTTGTACGGATCAGTTCTAGCCTAGTCTAACCCATGGGTTTCCGTATCGGAATCAAGACCTTGGAAAACACAAAAACCGACTTTTGATAACATGAATTTAAGGACCTAAAAAAAAGAAAATTATTGATTGAATTCGAAGGGTTACCTCACGATTTATAGCCAAGACGGGTCTTTTGGAAAAAATCACAGAGGTTGTTTCGGCCAAACCACCAAGCATAAAAAACTCTCGGCTTGACTGGGTTTTGGTTTTGTTTGGATACTTTTTGTTTTGGCTATGGCTGAACAGGGTAATACTTTACTTGTAAATTGTTTGGTTATATTCAATAAAATTCTATCTTTTATCTAAAAAAACAAGGATATTGTTACGACTTAGATTAAGTTTCTTAATCCTAGTGAAACACGGTTACGTTCATATATTATATTCCTATTCCTTGTAGTAAATTAATTATTAATTGACGTACTTGGTACGCTGTTGAATCTCCTATTTAAACAAACCCAACCCTACCCTAAGTTCCAATTCATTACTCACTCTCAAAGTTCAAACAAAACCATGCATTATTATTCAAAGCTCGTTCACTCCATCGTCAAGCACTTAAACATGAAAGACGAGAAAGTAAGAGGCAATCACCTTTCAAGAAAAGGTCACGTTGCAGTCTATGTGGGCAAAGAGAAGAAGAGGTACGAACTTCCTGTGAAGTATCTCTCGCATCCAACTATGCAAGATTTGATGGTTCGATCACAACATGGCGACCTCGACCCCAAGATTGAAGGGCCAATCGTTCTTGCATGCAGAACCCAATTTTTCGACGGTTTGCTTTTATTGTTCAAGGAGTATCATCGAAGTTAAAGCTCGAGCAAGAGACTCTTATTAAGAATTGTGTAAAATATTTTTTCGTAGTCTCTTCTATTTTTTCCAGACAAAGAAGATTGTTGTAAACTCATTATTTGATAGTGAAAGATTTTGTTGGACTAGGTCCTGTGATTTTTTCCCTTCTAATTGGAGGGTTTTTCCATGTAAAATTTTGGTGTCTTATTTTGTTTTGTGTTGTTGTTAAGTTTTTTTGGTTTCTGTTGATTATTATTGTGTTTGCCTAATTTATTTGAAGTGTCTATTAAATTTGTATAAAGATAAAAGGAAGATAAGTATGATCGGCCATATTTATTTATATTAATTTGCTATTTTGCCAAAATCCAAACCCCTTTTTATTTTGATTTTTTTTATTTGTTACAAATGGATACTACTTGCCCACCTTGGAGCCACCCCAAGGGATGCCTCCCTCTAATTGGGTAATTATTTGTTACCGATCGTCTAGAAGATTTTTATAGCAAAAGTTCTCCAATTCAAACAGGAAGTGTCTTGCTTGTTTTTATTTATGTATGCTATTGGTGAGATGCATGAAGTTATAAGCGAAACATACACGGTGATATGGGCAGCAAAACAAAAAGATTGTTATCCAATTATTAAAAATAAAATAGTAAACATACACGTTAAAATACTATGTCTTGATTGTGTGTGGTTGTATATTTTTCTCTTTCTATTGGTTGATATTATATATTGTGTTTATATAACTCATTTATTTGAAGTGCCTATTGAATTTGCACGAAGAGAAAAAATTAAAATAATTGATTTGTTATTTTTCCAAACACTGTAAATTTTTTTTTTTTTTTTAATTTGTTTCAAGATCCTTCCAATATATATGTTGTTTCTATTTCGTTTGTTTGACACGGCAGCAAGTAAATTTGTTTTTATAAAGATGTTTTAGGGTTAATTCAACATAATTTTAATCTATTTGTTTAATTGGAGATTTGTTGTTTGCTAGAATAATTATGTAACAGACACAATTTTGTATTATTACTACTGTAATTTTCTGTTTCTGTTGAGTGTTGAGTTCCTATTGAATTTTACATAGAGATAAAGACTTAAGAGAGAATAATTATGCTCGTTCAATTTCTTTTGTTGATGTGGTAGCAATTTAAAAAAAGAAAAAAATTATTAAAATATTTTAGGCAAGGATGGACGCCCCCATCCAATTTTTTATTTTTTTTTATTTTATATATAGTTATTATATATTTCATTTTTATAGTTGGGTCCCCCTTTCTCCCCAATCAGTCTAACTAGCCTAATCCAAATAGCAACTGTCCAACCTAAAATCTTAACAAAAACAATAAAAACATTTACAATGGTGATTATATTTTAGCAAAAAAAACTATTTTACCACCAAAAAACCAAAAAATTATTGTGAAATAATAGAAATAGATAAAACAAAGCAATAAGAAAACAAAAAATATATATTGATAAACTCTTGTATTCAAGTGGTCATCCACAATTCTTTTGATATCTCTTAGATGTGTACAATAACAGTAAAGCAATCCCACATATATATAGAACCTTAGAATGCTTGTAAAGTTCATGGGATAAGGTTGCAATAATAAGTACAATTATAAATATACATCTCCCCTATAAACTTTACACATTTCAGATTTTACACATCCCAAATAACACTTTCATTGCCCAAACTTTACACATTTCAATCAAACTTTATTTCTAACACTCCCCCTTGGATGACCACTTTCTAAGAATATGCCTCGTTAAAACCTTCCCAAAGAAAAACCCTATCGGAAAAAAATTTGGCTATGGAAAAGAATACAATATTCTTGTATAACTTCTAGTGCCTTAGGATTGCCTCATTAAAACCTTGCAAAGGAACACCTAGTGGGAAAAAACCTTAGCGAAGGAAAAATAGTACAATCAGCACACATCTTTTAGAAAATTTACTCCCCCTCATGAGTACACAGAACTTCCATTGTTCTTGGAAAAATATCCTTAAGTTAACGCATGCCAATGTTGTGCACCATCTTCTTAAAAGTCGCAGTTAGTAATGGCTTAGTGAACATATAGGCCAAATTATCACATGATCGTATCTGCTTGACCTCAATATCGTCACTCTTCTAGAGCTCATGTGTATAAAAGAATTTTGGTGCAATATGCTTGGTTCTATCACCCTTGATATAGTCTCCTCTAATTTGAGTGATATAAGCGGCATTATCTTCATATAATATCGTTAAACTATTTTTGATTGATGATAATCCATAGTTCTCACGAATATGTTGAATTACCGATCTCAACAAACATATTCACGACTCGCTTCATGAATTGCAATAATCTCTGCATAATTTGTGGAAGTAGCAGAAATTATTTGCTTAACAAATCTCCATGAAATAGCAATAATTCCATAAGTAAATAAATATCTTGTTTGTGATCAGCCTTTGTGTGGATCAGAAAGGTAACATGTATCAACATATCCAACTAACTGTGGTTTTGATTCGTTTGGATAAAATAATCTCAAATTAGTAGTCCCACTAAGATAACGTAATATATGCTTAATTTCATTCCAATGTCTTTGAGTTGGTGCGGAACTATACCTTGCTAGTAAGTTAACTGCAAATGCCATATCAAGTAGTGTGTAATTTGCAAGATACATCAAAGCAACAATTGCACTAAGATATGGTACTTCAGGACCAAGAGTTTCTTCATCATTTTCTTGTGGTCGAAACGGATCTTTCTTGACATCAAGTGACCCACCATTGGAGTGCTCAAAAGATAAGCTTTATCCATGTAAAATTACTTCAAGACTTTTTTTGTGTACGTTGATTGATGAACAAGAATTCCATTTGGAAGATGTTCAATTTCCAAGCCAAGACAAAATTTTGTCTTACCAAGATTTTTCATCTCAAATTCATTCTTTAAACAATTTGCTATTTTTGTTAACTCTTATGGTGTCGCTACAAGATTTTTAAATCATCAACATATACTGCATAATAGCAAATCCGAATTCTGATTTTTTGATAAAAACAAATGGACAAATTGGATTATTCCCAAATCCTTCTTTCAAAAGATATTCATTGAGGCGATTATACCACATGCGTCTGGATTGCTTTAACCCATATAAGGATCTTTGCAGCTTGATAGAATACATACTTCAGGATGTAGGATTATATGTTTCAGACATTTTATATCCTTCAGGGATTTTCATGTAGATATCATTATCTAATGATCCATACAGATATGCTGTAACAACATCCATTAATCGCATATCCAAATTTTCTTTTGCTACCAAACTAATCAAAAATCTGAATGTAATTGCGTCCATTACAGGAGCATGTCACACCCCAAATCCCAAAGGGTCCAAAGCATGAAAAAGACATCTCAAAAAACCTGTAGATTTTCCTCATTGACAATCCAATCCACATAAATCATATCAAATACCAACATCAAGAATTATCATAATAATTTCATTGAATATACTCTCAAAGTAAGTCAGAGCCCTAAGCAATAATTACAAGGACCATTGGCTATAAAAGAATAGAGGTCTGAATTTTAATTACATATCATCAGCTTGTCCCATTAGTGGGAATAATGTCACAACCACTTTAATATACAAAAGAATGAGTCAAGCCTATTCTAAGATGTACACCATCTAATATACCCATTACAAAAGTTCAGCCTCCATCAGTAGTTAGTCTAACTACTATTAGCCACAAAAAGCTATTTCAAAAGGCTGTTGCCTACTCTGAAAAGGTTATAAAAATAATGGGATGAGACAGAGCCCAGTAAGAAGCACAATTAATGGGGGTGGGGGTAATGCAAGTTTCATAATAATGGACATTTTACAAAATGTTTCATAATTTAGGAATTTCCATAAAAATCCAGCAAATCCAATTTTCTTAATAAAATGACAAGAATGATTAAAAGAATGTAGCACCAAGCTTTTTCAAAGTATACCAACATGAAACTATGTACTATTTACTGTGAGCTATCAAAACACCATTTTTAAAACCTAAAAATCCAACCCAAGGCCACATGATAAGCCGCCATAAAGACATTAGGTATGCCACAAAAACATCAAGTTATGCCACGAAGACATCAGTTATGCCACAAAGACATCAGTTATGCCATGAAGACATTAATTATGCCACGAAGACATTAATTATGCCACAAAGATATCAATCCGCCACAAAGAGGGGTGCCAAGATACCAACGTCACAAAGACTACGACATCTGGCTGGGTAATCACCGGGTAGTCACGTGTCACAACCCAAGGGTAAAAGCAAAAAGAGCTCACATTTTACATGAAATCAAAACACAGCTCAATTTCAAGTAGTTTCACAAAAACCCTTGAAATACCCAATATATTCACAAGGTTCTCAAATTTTCCAAAATCATTTCTTGTCAATAACATTTTCTATCAATTTCCTAAATATCACAAGTCAAGATAAAACATCTTTAGAATTTGTAAATAATGCAACAAATCCATAAAAGCCATTCCCAAAAATTATATCAAAGATGCTTATCTCTTCCATATTAACAAATCATGCATTTTCCCATATGCAATATTAGACAAGATGCGCTTTTCATATATATAATCATATATAATAGGGTCACAACACAATACTTTTTAAGAAAACATAGTTCCACAAATAATTTTCCAAAATGTGTTTGACCCAAACACATGGTTATTTTCCAAAAATATCCCATTAAAAAGCTACTTACCTTGCAACCTGCAAAAAGCCTAACTCTCCAAGCTCCAAAAGAGATTAGCTAGAACCTAAACAATGCCACGCAAACCTATCACAATAAACATAAAGCTTGACATTGCATTTAACTATGAATTAGAGATTGCTAACTAAGCAATTAATTAGGCAAACCTAGTAATTAACCTCACAAATAATATATTCCACTTCCAAAATTTCTCAACAAATTAACTCACAAGACATAGGCTCCAATTTATAAAATTTACCCAGTTAATATCATCTCCCTAATACTAAAATCTTAACAATTTATGAGTCGCTTCCATAAAATTTACACAACATCATCAAAGACCCACGAAACCAAAATCACAATATCCTCCAACACAACCATTTAAATCTTTTACTAGCTCTAAATAAACTCAATAAATTACATTCACAATCTATTTCACATTAGAAAGCCAAAACCCCCAAATCCTCACAATTTGGATAACCTACATTGCAAACATCATAAACCCACTCATCAAATACATCCACCAAGACCAAAACCCATACATAAAAACACATAAATATCACTTCTAATGCTCATAAATCACGAGTATTATTATTAAAGCTTAGATAGACATAACCTCAAGCAAAAGCATATAAACCCACCAAAAGATTAGGAATTTTTCTACCACAAATAAATAGAGATGAGTGAGCCTTACCTTATTCTTATGGAGTTTTCCAGTATACTTCACCAAAAAAAAGATGGTGGAGGTGATGAGGAGTGAAGGTGCCGGTGGGAGAGTGAGGGAGTGTGAGAGAGAGGTGCTTTGTGTTGAGAGAAAAATGAAAAGAAAAGAAGAGCAAAGAATGAGTGTGTGGCCCGGCAAAGAGAGAAAAGAGATATTTTACAAATGAGTTGTGGGGAGCAAAAGGGTAGGTGGGGTCACACGTGTGGCCCCTTAAAATCTGATCCCCCACCTTTTTTTCTTTTTCTTTTTCTTTTTCTTTTTTTTTTTTGGCTGGGGCGTTACAGGGCATATGTGTCTTCATAATAAATACCAGGTCTCTACGAGAAACTTTGAGCTACAAGTCACGTTTTGTACCTTATAATTTCATTTTTCTCATTTTGTTTACGTACAAATACCCGTTTGTATCTAACAAGCATTACACCTTTAGGTGTTCGGACTACAGGTCCAAAAACTTCACGGTTATTTAGTGAATTTAATTCTGCTTGAATTACCTCTTTCCACATTAGCCAATCATTTCTACGTTAACGTTTATCAACAGTTTTTGGTTCATATTCATTATCATTACTTTTGGTAATATCAAGGGCAACTTTATATGAAAATATGTTGTCGACAACAATTTTATTTCTATCCCATATTTCTCCTATATGTATATAATGTATCGAGATTTCGTTATTTTCAGGTACTTGATCCTTTTCAGGAGGTTTATTTTCAGGAGATTTTTTTTTTATAAGTTTTGGATAGATCAATTATTTATGTGACCAATTTCCTGGGTATAGCCTCTTTATAGGCTGCAACTTGTTTTTCTTGTACTTTCTCTTTCAGGGAATTTTATCTTTAAGATCAACATGTCTTCCACGCTTCAGGTGTGGCTTTGATTCATTTGCTGCTGTATTAACTGATTGTCCTACAGGGACTTCAATCCATGCTAGAGTATTAGCAGCTGGAATGTCAGATTTTACTATTTTCTTATTATCGGTGAGTACATCCAGTAATTGATTTGCAATTCCTTGCAAATGAATAATCCTTTGAACTTCCAGTTCATATTGATTTGTACGAGGATCAAGATGAGATAACGTCGAAACATTCCAAGTAATCTCACGTCGTGCTTCAGACAATGACTTTTCTCCCCCTAATGGTGGGAAGATTGTTTCATTAAAATGACAATCCTCAAAACATACCTTAAAAACATCACCAGTTAGCGACTCAAGATATCTAAAGATAGATGGGGAATCAAAACCCATATAAATTCCAAGTCTACATTGAGGACCCATCTTAGTGCGTTATAGGGGTGCAATAGGTACATATATAGCACAACCAAATGTGTGCAAGTGAAAATTATTTAGTTGCTGGCCAAGTACAAGTTGCAATGGTGAGAATTTATGATAAACAGTTGGCCTAATGCGAACTAATGATGTAACATGTAAAATAGCATGATCCCAAGTAGAAACTGGTAATTTTGATTTCATAAGCAAAGGTCGAGCAATAATTTGAATTCTCTTGATAAGTGATTCAGCTAAACCATCTTGAGTATGTGTATGGGCAACAAGATGTTCAACATCAATTCCAATTGACATGCAATAGTCATCAAAAGCTTGAGATGTGAATTCACCAGCATTACCTAAACGAATTTTCCGAATTGGATCATCAGGAAATTGTGCTCCCAACCTACTTATTTGAGCAAGAAGCCTAGCAAATACAACATTTTTAGTAGAAAGTAGATATAAATGTGACCATCTGGTTGATGCATCAATTACAATCATAAAATACTTGAATGGACCACAAGGTGAATGTACTGGTCCACATATATCACCTTGAATTCTTTCTAAGAAAGATGGACATTCAACAACAATATTTGAATGTAATGGTTTGGTAATTAATTTACCTTGAGAACATGCACTACATGGACAATCACTAGGTAAAAGAATCTTCTTGTTCTTTAAGGGATGTCCGTGAGAGTTTCCAATAATTCGACGCATCATTATTGATCCTGGATGTCCAAGACAATCATGCCAAAGCATAAAAACCTTCCAACCTAACACTTCTGGTGTATTGCAACATTTGTTTCAACTGTTCTTATTGTAGTATAATATAACCCAGAAGAGAAAATAGGTAGTTTTTCTAATATGAGCTTCTGGCCCGATACTATTGAAGTAATATAAAGAAATTCTTCACTGCCTTCGTTATTGGTTTAAATATGATAACCATTATAACGTATATCCTTAAAGCTAAGTAAATTTCTACTTGATTTAGAAGAATACAAAGCATCATCAATACAAAGTTGTGTGCCCTTTGGCAACATGATAATCGCTCTTTCAGAGCCTTCAATTAAGTTCGATGAACCTGATATGGTATTGACATTGGCTTTGCATAATTTTAAGTTTTGAAAATATTTTTTTTTCTTTAAGGATCGTATGAGTTGTTGCACTATCTGCTAGACAAAAATCTTCCCTAGTCATCTTGGAATTGATTTTACCAGTAAGACCCATGCATCTTCATATATGCAAAACATAAATTAAACTTTATTACTTTAAACGTAAATAAAACATATCAAGATAAAAATATTTATTAAAATGCCATAATATAATAAAAGAAAATTAATTAATTGGTATGAACATTTCTGTCACCAATCATACTTATTGGAATGCAATAATATAATAAAAGAAAAAAAATTGGTATGGACATTTCCATCACCAATCATACTTATTATGATGCAATAATATAATAAAAGAAAATAATTAATTGGTATGGACATTTCCAACACCAATCAAAATATCAAATTTTCCATCAACATCCTCAAAGAAATCAAAGACATCAAGATAAGTCATATCCACTCCATTTGAAAGGTCAAGAGAATTCATAGGATCTTCAAGATCATTATGATCAACAAAGTTTGTTTCAATTTCCTTTCCCTTTTCTTTTATGGAGGCTTGGTATAGATCTACCAAATGTTTAGGAGTATGACAGGTATGTGACCAATAACCTTCCATTCCACACATATAACACTTTATTCTCATGACCCTTTGATGGTTTATTTTGTAAACCCTTGCCATTTTGATTCTTCTAATGGTAAGGTGTGTTATTCCTTTTTGAAGAATTATGAGTACGATTCTCTCTATATTGATTGTTCCTTCCACGCCCACGACCACGACCACGAACATAATTTCCTCTATGTTTATCAAATGAGGTTCCATTCGCTTTAGGGAATGGAGTAGAGCCGATCGGGCAAGATTGGTGGTTTTTCAATAAAAGCTCATTATTTTGTTCAGCCACTAGAAGACATGATATCAGTTCAGAATATTTTGTGAACTTACACTCTCGATATTGCTGCTGCACGAGCATATTTGAGGCATGAAATGTAGTAAATGTTTTCTCCAACATGTCTTCGTCAGTGATTTTTCCCCCACATAATTTTAAAAGTGAGATTATTTTAAAAGTGTAGAATTGTACTCACTCACACTTTTAAAATCTCGCAACCTCAGGTTCAACCAATTATAACGAGCTTTTGGGAGGATTACAGATTTTTGATTCTCATATCTTTCCTTTAAATCATTCCATAAGACAAGAGGGTCTTTTACTGTAAGGTACTCAGATTTTAATTCTTCATGGAGATGACGGCGAATAAAAATCATTGATTTTGCAAGATCTTGCGGGGATGCTTGATTGCCAACCTTAATTGTATCTCCAAGGTTCTTTGCCTCTAGGTGAATCTCAGCATCAAGAGTCCATGACAAGTAATTTATACCCGAGATGTCAAGGGTAGCAAATTCAAGTTTTGTAAGGTTCGACATCTATATAAATATATAATTATGTAAGGAATTAAATAACTAAATATAATTATTATTTTTTTTATCGTACACAATTATAATGAAACAATACTATGCATACATATTCAAACTTTGATTGTAATGAAACAATACTTACATATTTAAATTTTATCCAAACACATTACATATAGCTATAGGTATGATTGAGTTGTTTTATCACTAACCATTTTTAACAATATATTTTTAATCAATTAAACGTGAATCTCATAACAATATATAACAATAGGATAACGTAAATCTCATAATATTTTTTTAATCAATTAAAAAATGTTAAAAAATATAAGCATAAAATGTAGTGACAAATAAATAGGATAATTACTAATTCCTTAGAAAGAAAACTTACAGTGAGTTGAGAGAATTGTTAGGACATAAGTGATTCACTTGTTAGGAAAATATGTCACTATTTTATGTAATTGGCTAATCCTTTGATAAAATGCATTTTACTTATATTTGGGTAGATCTAGGATGTGTTTAATACTTCAAGAAACTTTGTTTCAAAATCAAGTGTTGAAACCATGCAAGTATGTCCAAGTTTCAAGCCAAGAAAGTGTCTGTCATTAAGCTCGACAGCTAGCTTGACAGCTAGCCATCTGTCAAGGTTTAAAGAGCTGATCAGCCCCGTGGCTCAACAACAACTCAACAGCTAGGCATCTGTTGAGGTTTAAGAAAAACAGATTTTCAGTTTTGTTTTGACTCAAATCCGTGATTATGTGTTTGGGCATTCTTTTCTCACAACCCTAGACATATAAAAGGATTATTTTAAGGGCCATCAAAGTGGACACAAGTTGAACAAGTGTTGAGCGAAATTTGTTCAAGCAAATTGTGACCAGAGACAGAGTTTTGCCTTAGTTCATCATTCTTGTGAAAAAGTTATTGTGTTTGTACACCACAGGGTTTTGTAACCAAGCATCTTCTGGATTGTCATCGTATGGATGAACTAAAGAACTTTGCAACCACAACCTTCTCTAGTTGGTGATTGAAGTTGCGTACTGGGATCTGCGCAATTGGTTAGTCACGTACTGGGAGCCGTGCATCAAAATGAGAGATTGTCACTACAAAACAAGTTCAATTAGGTATTGGGGTAAGGGTTCAACTGTAGGTTGGTATAAGGTACTGGGATTCCTTTACTTGTAACTGCTTGTTGTGATAATAGTGAATTCTTGGGAGTGGTGACCTTAAAAACACCCGGTGGAGTTTTTGCCGTGTAGGTTTTTCCCATTCGTAAACAAATCACCGTATCAATTTATTTTCCGCTACGTACTTAGTTTAATTGGTGATTTGTTTGTGCTACCACGCGTTTGTACGTTAATTTGATTAATTAATAAATTTGGCTAATTAATCAATTAAATTCATCACAATGGGTCAACTTGTTTTTGGCCTATCAAGTGGTATAAGAGCAGGCACACTCTGATTAGGGTTAATCTTTGTTGTGTTGATCCATTGATCCCTATTTGTCATGGATAGAGGACAGTCTTTGATTATACCTCCTTTATTTGATGGCACTAACTATGCATACTAGAAAGTACGCATGAAAGCTTTCTAGCAGTCTTTAGATGAGAAAGTGTGGCAAGCTGTTGAGATAGGCTGGACCAAGCCAAAGGAAGTGCGAACCAATTGGGATGATGCTAAGATCAAGGCGGCAAACTTCAACAGCAGAGTATTGAATGCTTTATTCAATGCGGTCACTAATGAGGAATTCAAAAAGATATCCTCTACTAAAACTGCTAAGGAGGTATGGACCATTCTCTAGACAACCTATGAAGGAACCAAGGCTGTCAAAGATTCAAAACTTCATAGGCTCACTACAAGCTTTGAAGAAATCAAGATGGAGGAGGATGAGTTGTTCAATGAGTTCTATGCCAAGCTCAAGGACATAGTGAACTCAGCTTTCAATCTTGGAGAAACCATTCTTGAACCCAAGATTGTGAGAAAGGTGCTCAGATCTCTACCCGAGAGATTACATGCAAAGATTACTGCTATTGAGGAATCAAAGGACATCGACAAGATTCCTCTAACAGAGCTGGTTGGTAATCTACAAACCTACAAGCTAGGGTTAACAGGAATTGGCAAGTCGGGTAAGGGCAAAAGCATGGCATTGAAGGCCAAGAGCAGTGATACTAATGAGTCTTCAGACGATGAAGATTCTAAGATGAAATCCTACATCACCAGGCAATTCAAGAAGTTCATGAAGAATGCTAATGGGAAGGGTTTTGACAAGGACCATAGGCAATCTAGCTCCTCACAGTTCAAGAGCCAAGATAAAGGAAAGAAGGATGCTAGGGATGGCGGTCAGTATACTATTCCTGTAGGACCTAAGTGCTTCGGGTGTCAAGGTTTTGGTCACATGAAATAAAAGTGTCCTACATATCTCAAGAGCATTGGGAAGAGCAAGGCACTTGCTGCTACCTTGAGCGACACCGAGCCTGAGGATGATTTCGACAATGAGGATGACGGAATCTTAAATGCCTTCACTACCACTATCATTCCTATTGATGGGATTGTTGAAGATATGGACGAAGAAGAGGAATTGGTAGAGTCCAAGTTTGAGAAAATGGATGAACAAGATGACATCCACACAGCCTATGCAAAGTTGTACAAAGTCTCAGAAAAGTATGAGAAGTTGTATAGGTTGACCACCAAGAAGCTCAGTGATGTGGAGCTTGAGCGTGAAGAGCTTTACACAAAGTTTGATGAATCTAATCAGACTATTGAAGCTCTGAGGCTTGAGAACAACTTTTTGGCTGAGAAGATTAAGAAGTTTGAGGCAGAACTGTTCCAAGTTAGAGCTCAGTTGGAAAGGACTTCAAGTGCGAAGCTTGACGAGATGCTCAGTATTCAGAAATCTGCTTCAGATCGAACCGGTTTAGGGTATGATTTCTCTTCTCCTAGTATTGCTTCTACTAGTTCTACTATTTTTGTTCCTCCTGCTAATAACGTTGAAATTGAGAACACTAATGTTAAAAATGATTTAGCTAGTGAGAACATAGACAAGGCCAAATCTATCTTATGAGCACCCCCTAAGCAGGATAAGAAAGAAGCTAAAAACCCTAGGGGTAAGAAGGCTAACTCTCAAAAGCCTAAACAGAAGAAGCAGCATCTCTGTCATCATTGTGGAGTTGCCAGTCACACTCAACCAAATTGCTATAAGTGGTTAGCCACTCAACAGAGCAACGGCATGATAGCATCTAGAAGCCAGAATCAGCTTCAATCCTCTCTTGCTCCCCTTGGAGATCTTCTCAAAGCCCTCATGTTCCTTTCGAACTTGAACAGTTTCAATTCTTCTCCCTCGCCACCGGATCAAGGATTTGCTAGACGGAAAGGTTCTTCCAAGTTGTGGAAGGAAAATGGCTCTAAGTGATTCTATCACTTTCTTCTCTCTCTTCGTGTTTTTGTTTTTGCATAACTTGTGTGTTTTGCTTTTATTTTGAGTCAGTCTAGTTTTATGTTTTGCTTTGTTTAACATGTTTTTGTTTGTTTGTTTTCAGTTTTGTTTATTTTGTTTTTGATATAAAAATAAATAAATAAATTTTGAAAAATCAAAAAAATACAAAAACTGTGTATGTTTGTGTACATTTGTACTTGTGTACCTTGGATGACCATTGAAACAAAGTTTTCTAAACTTTGTAGCTTTTGTAGCTTAGATGAGCATCTCTATACACAACTAAGTAAGTGAGCTTTGTGGCTCATATTTGTGATGAGTAAGATTAAGTAATCTCTTGTACTTAACACTCGTATCACTCTTTTTTACAGGAAGGACTTGAAAATCCTAAGAGAAAGGCATAAATAACCATCTCACCACTATTACTCGCCAATCATGATATGATATCTGTATGCTTCGGCATAGCAAAAGTGTAATGTCAAATGCTTAACATCGTTGGATATTTCTTTTTTTTCTCTTATATGCCCATGCATGATTTGCTTAAAAATAAAAATATGCAAAGAAAAATAAAAAGCAAAAAGAATAAAAATGTTTTAAATATGATTGCAAGTGTGTATTCTAAGAGATGTGGGAGTTATAGGATGTACCTTGAAGGTGATAGTCCCCATCAAATAGTTATGATTATGTGTGAGTTAAAGTAATTTTCTCATATCCCAAATCGTCATAACTAGTTGACACTTATGCAATCTTGCGATATTTTTCACACACAACACGCAATATTCTTTGCTACTCTTGATACATGTGCAGGTATAATGTAATTTGGCCATCACAAGGTTTACATGTGTTAATGTATGCTCACTAAACTGTCTTGACTTATTTTTGAAATATAAAATTGGTTTAGTGTGTTTGTGTGTTTTTGGGATCTATGTGCTTAAAATTGTTGTTGAGAGATGATTTTAAGAGCTTAAAATGTTGATTGGATCATTGGTTGAGCTGCATGCTTGATTGCATTCATATCTATGTTTTTCTCTTCTTGAAAAACTGTTTTTAAGCAATCTCGACACCTACCTATCTATCGAGCTTTTCAACTTCTTCTTATCACAATCTTGATAGCTTCTCAACAGTTGGTGGATCGATTGAGTTTCTTTTATCTTTTCTGTTGTTTCTCGACAGATCCTCGACAACTGCATCTGTCGACGTCTATTTTCTCAACACCTGGCTCGACACCTGTCTCGACACCTTTCAACACCTCTATTTGTCAAGATTTACTAAACTCCTATATATATCTTCAGTGCAATCTGCTTCTCACTTTTCTCGATCTCTCTCTCGACAGATTCATCTTTTCACCTCCCAAACCTCTCTCACTCACTCCAAACTTCTTCCTCAAGGTTTCTTCAAGGTTTTTCCAAGTTTTTCTTCACTTGGAGAGTTTCTAATCTCTCATTTTCATGCATTTTATGTTTTCAAACCTAGGTTTTGGGGTTTTTCAAAATTGTTAAGTTTTTGTTGAAATTTTGGGATGGGTTTTTGCTTAAATGAGTTTAAAATCTCATGCATTGCATCACATAAGCATCATAACAGTATTATCATGCATTTAGATGTGTGCAAATTGATTATGTGCTAGTAGGATTGGATTGGGCTGAGCCCATAATGCTTTTTATATTGCATGCCACATGTTCATGCATTTCCCATGCATACGTACTCTCTTTTTAATATACTTGTTATATTTGAACTGTGTTAGGACTTTTCTGATTGTCTCTCTCTCTCCCTCTCTTTTTCGTTTATGTTAGTCATGTATATGGCACCTAAACGTAAGTCTGCTCTGTCCCTGAACCCTCTTCATTCCGAGGCATCCACTTCCTCTGATCCTACTCCATCACATATTCGGTTCCCTGATGAGGATGCCCGTAAGGTCTTCTTGGAGAACTTTTCTCAACAGGCATTCATTATGAACACCGAGTCATGTTGGCGGACTTCGCCGACACTAACCTACCCACTGTCATTCACAGTCGGGATTGGGAGTCACTGTATAACGTCCCGGTCACTTGTCCATTCGTGCTGATCCAGGAGTTTTACTCCAACATGCATGGATTTCATTTTTCAGTACCTCTCTTTCATACTTGCGTTCGAGGTACGCGCATTGCTGTCACACCGCGTAGCTTATTGCAGATGTGCTTCGTGTCCCTAGGGTAGAGTTTCCTGACTACCCTAGTTATGAGTGGCTGAGGACTCTGTCCAAAGATGAGCTCAAATCTGCTTTTTGTGAGCGCCCTTCTGATTGGGGTGAGCGTCAGTTCACTTACTGTTCGGACTTTGCAAAAGGTCCTCGGTTTTTTAACATGATTATGACTTTTGTTCTTCACCCTCTCTCTCACTATAACTCTATCACAGAGCCTCATGCACGGTTTTTGTTATCCCTTCTTGAGCATCTTACCATAGATTTTCCTTCTCACTTTATTCTTTCTATCTTAGATGTCTATAGGGATTCGGCGTCCTGTGATAAGCTCATCTTCCCCTCCGCTATCACGAGGATCTTACACCATTTTTCTATTCCCTTTCTAGCGTCCGACCACTTTACTCATATTTGTGCCATAGACGCCGCTACCATTAAACATAGTGAGGCACAGTTTAGGTCGAGGTAGTCTGGGTCAACAGCTCCTCCCTTCCGTTCGACTCCATCCTGATCTACTCCATCCACATCTGCTCCCTCCTCTTCTACAAGCGATGTGACTCTAGGAGACATCATGACGTAGCTTCAGCGCATGGATGCTCGCCTTGATACACTCTGCACTAAGCTATATTAGGTGAACATTCGTGTTGGCCGTATTGCTCGATAGTAGGCGATCATGTGTAGCTTTGTTGATTCTCCTCCACGTACTCCAGAGACTTCTGATGCTGAGGATGATGATGATGATGATGCCACTACTTCTGAGGATGATGGTGATGGAGATGCTAGCTCTTCCGGTACAGATGAGATATCTACTTAACACTCTTACCCTTTGTCACCACTCGTGACAAAAAGGGGAAGTAGTTTTGTATATGAGAGTAGTCATACTTGGGGGGAGAGTTAGTATAGGACCATTTTGATAGGGGGAGTGTTGATATTTTGAGGGATGTAGTGAGAATTACTTGTATCTTTTTCTTTTCTCTACTTTAGATACATTTATTCTTGTACTTTAGGTCTTGTGGCCATTATTGACATAAATTGTACTTATCTTCTTTATATGTTGATGTATGTTTCTTTCACTTATCCTTACATGTATTGTTTCTTTTCCCTCTTTATGCACATGCTTCTTATTACGTGTATGCAATATATTATTTCTGTTTCACACAAAAATGCCTTGATGAGTTTCGTTTAAAGTGTTTCAAAAATACAGGTTGCCAAAGTATACTTGCCATAAACTCTCTTCTTGCAAAATTTTTCAAGAGTTTGTAGTAGGATAGATTTTATTGTATTTAACAAGTGAATATGACTTGAGTGATTTACGACTTCTCTCATATGTTCATTTGTTTGTTGTGGTTTTGTCACGGGTTGCCAAAGGGGGAGATTGTTAGGACATATGTGATTCACTTGTTAGGAACATATGTCACAATTTTATGTAATTGGCTAATCCTTTGACAAAATGCACTTTACTTGTATTTGGGTAGATTTAGGATTTGTTGAATAATTCAAGAAACTTTATTTTAAGATCAAGTGTTGAAGCCATGCAAGTCTGTCCAAGTTTCAAGCCAAGAAAGTGCATGTCATTAAAGCTCGACATCTAACCATCTGTCGAGGTTTAAAGAGCTGATCAACCCCGTGGCTTGACAGTAACTCGACAGCTAGGCATCTGTTGAGGTTTAAGAAAAACAAATTTTCAGTTCTGTTTTAACTCTAATCTGTGATTATGTGTTTGGGCTTTCTTTTCTCACAACCCTAGACATATAAAAGGATTATTTTAAGGGCCGTCAAAGTGGACACAAGTTGCACAAGTGTTGAGCAAAGTTTGTTCACGCAAATTGTGATTGGAGACAGAGTTTTGCCCTAGTTCATCATTCTTGTGAAGAAGTTGTTGTGTTTGTACACCGTAGGGTTTTGTAACCAAGCATCTTCTGAATCGTCATCGTGTGGATGAACTGAAGAACTTTACAGCCAACAACCTTCTCTAGTTGGTGATTGAAGTCGTGTATTGGGATCCGCGTAATTGGTTAGTCAAGCACTGGGAGCCGTGCATCAAAAGGAGAGATTGTCACTACAGAACAAGTCCAATTAGGTATTGGGGTAAGGGTTCAACTATAGGTTGGTATAAGGAACTGGGATTCCTTTTCTTGTAACCGCTTGTTGTGATAATAGTGGATTCTCGGAAGTGGTGACCTTAAAATCACCCGGTGGGGTTTTTGCCGTGTAGGTTTTCCCCATTCATAAACAAATCACCGTGTCAATTTATTTTCCGCTGCGTACTTAGTTTAATTGTTGATTTGTTTGTGCTATCACGCGTTTACATGTTAATTTGATTAATTAATAAACTTGGCTAATTAATCAATTAATTCATCACAATGGGTCAATTCGTTTTTGGCCTATCAAGAACTACACAAATAATCTTTGAGTTTGAAGAATAGTGGGAGTACAACTTCCTTTCCAAAATTGGGTAGAAACTCATGCTGATAACGTGTTGTGAAATAATAGAAATAGATAAAATAAAGTAAGAAGAAAACAAAAAATATATATTGATAAACTCTTGTATTCAAGTGGTCATCCACAATCCTTTTTATATCTCTTAGATGTGTACAATAACAGTAAAGTAATCCCACATATATATAAAACCTTAGAATGCTTGTAGAATTCATGGGATAAGGTTGCAATAATGAGTACAATTATGAATATATATCTCTCCTATAGACTTTACACATTCCAAATTACCCTTTCATTACCCAAACTTTACATATTCCAATCAGACTTTATTTCTAACAAAAATCATGTATTATTCGAGAAGTTAAAGCTAAATATTTCGCAACTACAATAAACTGATATAAATACCAATTGACTGTAGCAAGTTGTTAAAAAGAAAATACAATATTTTATTAAGACTATATCTCTTCCTTCAATTAAAAACTTAAATTCTCTTTCTTCATTTATTATTTTAATAAGTTGTTTAAATTATTTTAAATGAAGTGATTAAAAAAACATTTGGTATTTGGCGTATTGTAAAGTGAGGTAGTAAAATAGATAAAGTAGCTTTTTGAGGTACTAAAAACTAAAATTTTTAGCACCACCATTATGAATGCTCTAACTTCAACCAAAAAAAAGGCAAAAACACCATTTTGATTCCTACATTTTAAGGTCACTTGCGTTCGAGGTACGCGCATCGTAGTCACTTCGGATCTTATATACATGTCCCGAGGGTAGAGTTTGCTGACTACCCTAATTGTGAGCATCTAAGGACTGTGTCCAAAGACGAGCTCTCGACTCGCTTTTGTGAGACACCTTCATCTTGGGGTGACCGTCAAAACACTCCTTGTTCGGGCTTTGCAAAAGGTCCGAGGTTCCTTAACATGGTGATGATATTTGTACTTCATCCATTGTCTCACTATAACTCCATCACAGAGCCTCGTGCTCAATTTTTGTAATCCCTTCTTAAGGGACTCTCTATTGATTTTCCCTCTCACTTTATTTTATCTCTCATCGATGTCTATAGGGATACGGCAACCTTTGGCTATCACGTGGATCCTTCGTCATTTTTCTGTCTCCTATCCTGAGTCTACACACTTTTCAGTGATGTGTGCCATAGACGCTGCTACCACCATATAGAGCGAGGCCCAGCTTCGACCAAAGTGGGGTGGTGTGACACTCGAGGCAGTCATGGCGCAGCTACAGCACATGGATGCTCACCTTGACACACTCAGTGATGAGTTGTGTCAAGTGAACACCCGTGTTGGCCGTATTACTAGATTGCAGGCTCGCCTTGGTGGCTTCGTAGAGTCTCCCTCTCCTTCTCCAGAGGCATCTAAGGATGAGGACAATGATGGTGACTCCGACGACAATGATGATGATGAGTATGAGGATGCTAGTTCATCCAATGACGACAAGATGACTGCTTGATTTACTTACCCTTTGTCATTCGTGACAAAAAGGGGGGAGTAGTTTTGGGATGAGAGTAGTCATGTACATAGGGGGAGAGTTAGCATAGGAGATTTTTGTTAGGGGGAGTGTTTTCTATTTAAGGGATGTAGTGAGGACTTATGTATTTTTTCTTCTTTAATAAATACATTGTTCTTACTTTGTGATAGCAAACCTTGTACTTCTGATGTTATATATATATATATGATGAGGTTGTTATTACAATTCTTTCTACAGTTCTTTCACCTATCTCTACATGTGTTGTTTTTTTTCTCTCTTTATGCACATGCTTCTTATTTATTGTATGCAATCTTTTATTTCTGTTTCACACTAAGATGCCGTGATGAATTTTGTTTAAAGTGTTTCAGAAATACAGGTTATCAAAGTCTTCTTGCCATGAACTCTCTTCTTGCAAAGTTTTTCAAGAATTTGTTTTAGGATAGATTTTATTTTATTCAACAAGTGGGTATGAGTTGAGTTATTTATGACTTTTCTCATATGTTCATTTGTTTGTTGTGGTTATGTCACGGATTGCCAAATGGTGAGATTGTTAGGACACATGTGAATCATGTTAGGAACATATGTCAATATAGAATTGGCTAATCTTTTGACAAAACGCACTTTACTTATAATTGGGTAGATCTAGGATGTGTTTAATGCTTCAAGGAACAAGGTTTCAAGTTCAAGTATTAAAGCCATACAAGTCTGTCCAATAATCAAGTGAAGAAGTACTGGATTTTAAAACTCGACAGCTAATATCTATCAAGGTTTAAAAGGTTATTTAAGCCCGATGCTCGACAGCTGCTCGATAGATTGGGTATTTGTCGAGATTTAAGAAAATCAATTGTTCAAATTGGGAGATTGTTAGGACATATGTGAATCATGTTAGGAACATATGTCAATATAGAATTGGCTAATCTTTTGACAAAACGCACTTTACTTGTAATTGGGTAGATCTAGGATATGTTTAATTCTTCAAGAAACAAGGTTTCAAGTTCAAGTGTTAAAGCCATGCAAGTCTGTCCAATAATTAAGTGAAGAAGTGCTGGATTTTAAAACTCAACAGCTAGTATCTATCGAGGTTTAAAAGGCTATTTAAGCCTGATGCTCGACAGCTGCTCAATAGATAGAGTATTTGTCGAGATTTAAGAAAATCAGTTGTTCAGATCTGATTTCACTCCAATCCGTGTATAGATGTTTGGGCTTTCTTTTCTCACAACCCTAAATATATATAAGGATTGTTTTAAGGGCCATCACAGCTAATGCACCCCAATGCAAAAAAAATTTCACAAGCATATTATAAACTGGAGACATATGCCCTAGTTTCTTTTCAAGAAGCTACTGTGTTTGTACACTATAGGGTTTTGTAACCAAGGAGTTTCGTGATCTTCATTATGTGAATGAACTAAAGAACTTTGCAGCCAACATTTTTCTCAAGTTGGTGTGTAAGCTGCGTACTGGGATCTGCACATAGAATTGGTTAGTCAAGTACTGGGAGCCGTGCATTGAAAATGAAAGATTGTCACTACAGAACAAGTCCAATTAGGTATTGTGGTAAAGGTTCAACTGTAGATTGGTATAAGGTATTGGGATTCCTTTACTTATAACCGCTTGTTGTGATAATAGTGAATTCTCGGGAATGGTGACCTTAAAATCATCCGTGGGGTTTTTGTTGTATAGGTTTTTCCCATTCGTAAACAAATTACCATGTCAATTTGTTTTCCACTGCATTTTAACTTAGTTGGTGATTTGTTTGTGTTACCACGCTTATTACATGCTAATTGAATTAATTAATTAACTTGGCTAATTAATTGGTTAATTAATCACAAGGGGTCAATATATTCTTGGCCTATCAGTTTCAAAGTCATACTTTCTTTACTTCCTTAATTGACATGTCCTAAACTAATCCCTCCTCTCCCCTCCTCTCCCCTCCATGTCCCTCAATCCCTCTCCGTACTAAATAGACCCTAATGAACATTATCGATAATTACATACAATGGTGAGGCAGATCCACATCTTTAGTAGTGACACATGCAAATCGTTAATTCCGCGAGTACCTTTACAAAAATCTTAAAATACTAAAAATTAGTTCACTTAGTTACTAAAATCTATAACATGCTCATAAAAATGAACACACACAAAGTAATGTATGAAAATCACTAATCCTTAATTTAAAGTTTTAAACCAATCCACTCCAAATGCACATCAATTATTGGAATCTCAAAGCTCATACAATTTACAAGAAGATTAGGTCTCATTGTTTTTTCCTTTCTCATTGGAGGGTTTTTCCATGTAAAAATTTGGTCTTATTTTGTTTTGTGTTGTTGTTGTATTTTTTTTTTTGTTTTGTTGATTATTATTGCATTTGCCTAATTTATTTGAAGTGTCTATTAAATTTGTATAAAGAAAAAAAAAAATATATATATATATATATATACACACACACACAAAAGTATGATCGGCCTTATTTATTATATTAATTGGCTATTTTTCCAAACACTTTTTTTTGTTTGGGGGGGGGGGGGGGGGGGGGGGGGTGGTGGTGGTGTGGGAGGTGGGTGGCTACAAATGGATACTACTCTTTTAACCCTTGAGGGGTACCGCTTGCCCCCACTTTGGAGCCACCCCAAGGAATGCCTTCCTCTTATTGGATAATAAACCGATCGTCTAAAAGATTTTTGGTAGCAAAAGTTCTCCAATTTAAACAGGAAGTGTCTTGCTTGTTTTTATTTTTGTATGCTATTAGTGAGATGCATCCAGTTATAAGCGAAACATACACATGTTGCTATGGGCAGCAAAACAAAAAGATTGTTATCTAATTGTTATAATAATAAAAAATAGTAAACTTCCAATTGTTAATTTGATATATTGTGCGGAAAAGTGCACCCATAGATTCTATAATGCATGTTTTTGATTGATGATGCAAAAAGAGACCATTGCAGATTTGAATTTCACAAACTTAAACCCTATAGTAGAGCTCGTTCCTATATTTACTTAATCTTATATCATAATATACTTTATTTTTTGGCTCACAAATTAACCTAATCCTCATGAGCCAAGGATAATAAGGGTTAAAATAGAATTTGGTTTCATAGTTTTTTTTTTTTTTTGATGAAAAGGTTTCATAGACTTAGTACAACTAAGATTAGTACTATTTATTTATATTTGATAATCAAGATTAGATTTATATTCCAAGTATGAAATGGTATTCCTTTTCCTAGTAGTAAACTAGCAATTACACGTACAATTCACACATTGAACTCAACTATTTAAACAAACCACTACTACTTTCAAAATCACAAACTCATAATATCTTTCTATCATCCTCTCCAACTCAACACTCTTGTCAAGATCAAGCTTTTTTTTAAAGTTTCTTACCATCTCAAGGTTCAAAGAAGAATCGTGAATTCAGTCCTTATTCAAGTAACTTCAACTCTATCATCAACAAGTTACACCCAAACCCAAGCCATTCCAAGAATATAAAGGCTAAAAAAGCAGCAAAAAATAATCAAGTTTCAAGAAAAGGCTACATACCATTATATGTGGTGTACAAAGTACAAAAGAAGAGATACGAAGTTCCAGTGAAGTATTTCTCACATCCAACTGTCCAAGAATTGCTCGTGCAGTCACAACATGGCGATCTAAAAACTAAGATTGATGGGCCAATTATGCTGACTTGGAAAATTGAGTTCTTCAACCATATAGTATCGAAGTTAAGCACAAGCATGGAGTTGATGAATTAAGCCCGAGAGAGACTATGATTCAAGAATTGTGGTTTTTTTTTTTTTTTTTTTTTTTTGCTAATCTCTAGCCTTTTTTCTAGAGAAAAATGTTGTAAACCTAATATTTGATAGTGAAAGATTTTACTAGACCGTGGTTTTTTCCCTTCTATTTGAAGGGTTTTTTCATGTTAAAATACTGTGTCTTGATTGTATGTGATTTTTTATTTTTCTATTTCTATTGGTTAATATTATTGTGTTTGTATAACTCATTTATTTGAAGTGTCTATTGAATTTGTGCAAAGAGAAAAAATTAAAATAATTGATTTGTTATTTTTCCAAACACTTTATATATATAATTTGTTACAAGATCCTTCCAATATATATATTGTTTCTATTTCGTTTGTTTGCGGCGGCAGCAAGTAAATTTGTTTTTATAAAGATGTTTTAGGGTTAATTCAACATGATTGTAATCTATTTGTTCAATTGGAGACTTTTTGTTTGCCAGAATAATTATGTAACGAACACAATTTTGTATTATTACTACTTAATTTTCTGTTTATGTTGAGTGTTTAGTTCCTATTGAATTTTACATAGAGATAAAGACTAAAGAGAGAATAATTATGCTCGGTCAATTTCTTTTGTTGATAAGGTAGCAATCTATTTTTAATTTTTTTATTAAAATGTTTTAGGGTTTCAACTTTCAATATATCATAGACTATATAATAGAAGTTAAAAAAGAAAGCTATTGTTAATTGATTTTACATTGGGTTAATAATATTTTGGTAGACACAATAGTATTCACATTTTTAAAAAATTAAAATTTTATCCTATTTTATTATTATTATTTTTAATATGTAATTATGAACTTTTCTTAAAACAAATATACATTAGCATCAACTCAAAATCTATTTTACATAGTTTTTTTAATAAATTCAGATTTAGAATAGGTACTCTCAAGTCTCAACCATGATTTTAAAAATAACTGGACCATTTTTTAGTTATTTGAACATTTTAGTTTTTAAAATCATGCACTCAACCCAAACTTGTCTTTTACCATTCTTAACTCTTAAGTAAGAATACCGAAATAGTCCAAAGTGGATCAAATTAACTGAATTAGATCCAATAGACCGAAATGGACCAAAATTAGACCGAATGAACTAAATTAAACTAAATTGTCGACTGAAATAGATCAGAGTGGACCGAAATGGAACGATTGGACCAAATAGGCCAAATTGATGGTTTTGTCACAACATGGAGAGCTAGAAACCAAGATTGGCCACCAATCGTACATGCAGAAAGCAATTCTTCAACAATTTACTTTTCTTGCTCAAGGAGTATTTCGAAGTTAAGCCAGAGAGAGACTATGATCCAAGATTTTTGTATATATATTTTGGTAGCCTCTAGTATCTCTTCTGGTTAAGGAATATTGTTGTAAACTCATTATTTTTTTTGTCAAGGAGTGTTTCAAAGTCATACTTTCTTTACTTTCTTAATTGACATGTCCTAAACTAATCCCTCCTCTCCCCTCCATGTCCCTCAATCGCTCTTCATTCCAAACAGATCCTAACATTATCAATAACTACGTACAATGGTGAGGCATATCCACATCTTTAGCAGCGACACCATGCAAATCATTAATTCCGCACTTACCTCTACACAAATCGTAAAATACTAAAAATTAGTTAAAACAGTCACTAAAATCCATAACATGCCCATAAAAATTAACACACACAAAGTTATGTATGAGAATCACTAATCCTTAACTTAAAGTTTCAGACCAATCCTCTCCAGATACATATCAATCATCGGAACCTCTGAACTTTACAATTTTCAAGAAGAAGCCACAGAATCAGAAATTTTTTCTCTTCCAATTAAATTTTTGTTTTTAATATTAAAAATAAATAAATAAATAAAAGGCCTTTACTGATCCCATACTTTTACTGATCTAAGGAAAATTTGAAAAGGAGTAAAAATTGCTCTCATTTTGTACAGATCAGTTCTAGCCTAGCCTAACCCATGGGTTTCCGTATTGGAATCAAGACCTTAGAAAACACAAAAACCGACTTTTGATAACGTGAATTTAAGGACCTAAAAAAATTAATTAATTGATTGAATTCGAAGGGTTACCTCATGATTTATAGCCAAGACGGGTCTTTTGGAAAAAACTCACAAAGGTTGTTTCAGCCAAGCCACCAAGCATATAAAACTCTCGGCTTGACTGGGTTTTGGTTTTGTTTGGATACTTTTTGTTTTGGCTATGGCTGAATAAGGTAATACTTTACTTGTAAATTGTTTGGTTATATTCAACAAAATTCTATCTTTTATCTCAAAAAAAAAAAAAAAAAAAGTGTTATGACTTGGATTAAGTTTTTTTTACCAAAAAGACTTAGATTAAGTTTCTTAATCCTAGTGAAACACTGTTACGTTCATATATTATATTCCTATTCCTGGTAGTAAATTAATTACTAATTGACGTACTTGGTACGCAGTTGAATCTCCTATTTAAACAAATCCTACCCTACCCTAAGTTCCAATTCATCACTCCCTCTCAAAGTTCAAACAAAACCATGCATTATTATTCAAAGCTCGTTCACTCCATCGTCAACCACTTAAACATGAAAGATGAGAAAGCAAGAGGCAATCACCTTTCAAGAAAAGGTCACGTTGCAGTTTATGTGGGCAAAGAGAAAAAGAGGTACGAACTTCCTGTGAAGTATCTCTTGCATCCAACTATCCAAGATTTGATGGTTCAATCGCAACATGGTGACCTCGAACCCAAGATTGAAGGGCCAATCGTTCTTGCATGCAGAACCCAATTTTTCGACGGGTTGCTTTTATTGTTCAAGGAGTATCATCGAAGTTAAAGCCGAGTTAGAGACTCTTATTAAAAATTGTGTAGATATATTTCCGTAGTTTCTCCTAGTTTTTTCGAGCTAAGAATATTGTTGTAAACTCATTATTTTACAGTGAGAGATTTTACTGGACCATAGTTTTTTCCTTGGAGGGTTTTTCCATGTAAAAATTCGGTGTCTTATTTTGTTTTGTGTTGTTAATTTTTTTTTATTATTTATTTATTGCGTTTGCCTAATTTACTTGAAGTGTCTATTAAATTTGTATAAAGATAAAAGGAAGATAAGTATGATCGGCCTTATTTATTTATATTAATTGGCTATTTTTCCAAACTAGTGGCATGCAAGTCAGGTGGTCACAGGACCACCCTGACTTGTAAAAGAAAAAAAAAATATATATATATATATATATATATACTTGTCAAAAACATATTATATGCTAAACTAACCTACTGTGATTATCCTAATAAAAATTATGAACACCTTGAGTTAAGAATTACAAAAATTTAAGTTCAAAAAAAATAAGAGTAGTGCTACTACTATTAATATTATTTTTTTTACTCACTAATAACAGTTTTTGCATTAGATTTATTGTAAAAATGTTGTTGACGTAGTATTACTCCAAAATTAATTCTGCCTCCAAACATAATTCTTAATCCTTGCTTTTTTTTAAAGCTTAAATAACGACAATAAATATTAGCTCAAATAACAACAAACATAAACCAAACAAAAACAAGACAAGACCAAACAACAACAAGCGAAAAAATTATTCAACAAAAAGCCTATTATAAAACAAAAGGATAAAATTTATAGTTCGTTTAACCTATTCAATAAAAATATTTTTTTTTTCTTTGAAAAATGCTACCAAAAAAAATACTGTGGTAATTTAATTTTTTAGTGACTACCTTAGAAAAAATTTCCTAGAGTTGCTACTGTTCCAAACCTTTTTTTATTTTGATTTTTTTTTATTTGTTACAAATGGATACTACTTGCCCCCACTGTGGAGCAACCCCCAAGAGGGATGCCTTCCTCTAATTGGGTAATAGATCGTCTGGTCATTCCATTTTAACCCTTGAATGGGTACCGATCGTCTAGAAGATTTTTGATAGCAAAAGTTCTCCGATTCAAACAGGAAGCGTCTTGCTTGTTTTTACTTATGTATGCTATTGGTGAGATGCATCAAGTTATAAGCGAAACATACACGTTGATATGGGCAGCAAAACAAAAAGATTGTTATCCAATTATTAAAAAAAATAGTAAACATACACGTTAAAATACTGTGTCCTGATTGTGTGTGGTTGTTTATTTTTCTCTTTCTATTGGTTGATATTATATATTTGTTTATATAACTCATTTATTTGAAGTGCCTATTGAATTTGTACGAAGAGAAAAAATTAAAATAATTGATTTGTTATTTTTCCAAACATTGTAATTTTTTTTTAAAAATTTGTTTCCAGATCCTTCCAATATATATTGTTTGTTCATTTAGACTCCTTAAACCAGATTGTTTAATGTAATATATTAACCAAGTGATTACTTAGATTAATTATTCAGATCTAGGTTAAACACAAATAAATCATATCATGCAAAGCAGCGAAAAATAAATAACACCACGATATGATGATCCAGGAAAATCGATGAAACGAATCGTTTCAAGATAAAAACCTGAAGAGGATTTGACCTGGTTATCCTCAAGGTAAAACAAATCCACTATAAGATAATTGAAGTTTTTACAATCAGATTTAACCATAAATCTATTGCTACTTCTAGTAGTAACTTACTGACACGACCACGTGCAAACTCCAAATCTACAGACTCCTTCTCTTCTTGGATTTACAGCAACATAAACCTCCTACCTTGTGACTTTGAGATCCCACTCAAAAGTTTCAGATCACCATTAGTAATGATCCTGATGCAGCAACTAAGTTCTACGAAAACTCTTGATTGTAGATTTTGCTCTGATAGATTATTGTGTAGTTAGAAGGTACAAAACCTCTTAGATCTCACAAAGAGTAAAACACAAGTCTTTTCAGCACTCCAAAATGTGGCTAGGGTTTCCCTTTTATATGTGGTGAAGTTTAAATGAAACCCTAAACGTTTTCGCGAGCTTTGGCCCTGTTTAAAAATTCTGCAAAAAACTGTGCTTGCGATTTTTGATCGATCGGGCCTAATTCTCAATCGGTCGAGCTAGGCAGATTTCTACAATCAGCTGGACTTGAACCTTGAAATAACCATATTTAAGTATTGCCTAAAAACCTAGACTAAACATGTTTTGTTCTCGGTTTGCCAACACAATACAAATGTGATTCTAAATATTTAAACCTAAATCTTTAGAACCTAACATATATGTTATTTCTATTTCGTTTGTTTGATGCAGCAGCAAGTAAATTTGTTTTTACAAGGATGTTTTAGGGTTAATTCAACATAATTTTAATCTATTTGTTTAATTGGAGATTTGTTGTTTGCTAGAATAATTATGTAACAGACACAATTTTGTATTATTACTACTGTAATTTTATGTTTCTGTTGAGTGTTGAGTTCCTATTGAATTTTACATAGAGATAAAGACTAAAGAGAGAATAATTATGTTGGGTCAATTTCTTTTGTTGATGTGGTAGCAATTTTTTTTTTTAATTTCTTATTAAAATATTTTAGGCAAGGATGGGCACTCCCGTCCAATTTTTTTTTTACATATAGTTATTATATATTTCATTTTTGTAGTTGGGTCTCCCTTTCTCCCTAATCAGCCTAAATAGCCTAATCCAAATAGTAACTATCCAACCTAAAATCTTAACAAAAATAATAAAAACATTTAACATGGTGATTGTATTTTAGCAAAAAAATTATTTTACCACCAAAGAACCAAAAAATCATGTATTATTCGAGAAACTAAAACTAAATTTTTTGCAACTACAGTAAACTGGTATAAATACCAATTGACTATAGCAAGTTGTTAAAAATAAAATGCAATATTTTATTAAGATTACATCTCTTCCTTCAATTAAAAAACTCAAATTCTCTTTCTTCATTTATTACTTTAATGAGTTGTTTAAATTATTTTAAATGAAGTGATAAAAAAAAACATTTGATATTTGGCGTATTGTAAAGTGAGATGGTAAAATAAATAAAGTAGCTTTTTGAGGTGTTAAAAGCTAAACTTTTTAGCATCACCACTGTGAATGCTCTAACTTCAACAAAATTTGAAAAAAAATAATAAAAAAAAGGTGAAAACACCATTTTGGTCCCTACGTTTTAAGGTCACAGTCAATTTAGTCCCTACATTTTAATAGCAGTCAATTTGGCCCATGTTATTTTCAACAGACAGTCAATTTAGTTCTTACCGTTAACTCACTAATGAAAAATGCTTACGTGGCAAAAGGTTTGCCTTATTGGCATACATGTGGCTAACATAATAAAATCAAATCATCTTTTAGAATTGGTTTCCATGGCTAGACCCCTCAGGAGCTCTCTAGAGCTCTCTTGTGAAGAAGAAGCTGAACTAAGCCGTAGTACTAAAAAAGTCAAGGAATACCACGCAAATGAACCTCCCGCTGAACCCAGACAACAAGGGAACGGTGCCGTCACTCCTCCTGGAGTTAATGTGACTAGATTATCCTTCAAGGAAAAGCTGATAGGTGAAATACCTGGAGCTTATATCCAGGCATTTGATTTTTCTGAATTTATTGAAAATTAGATGGAATCAGAGTCATCAGTTGAGGTTATCCAAGATGGGTTTGCTGCTGTTAACCTCTCTAAAGAAACTAAACAACATATCCGAGCTCTGTGGACAAATGCTCTTATCATTAAGGTTTTTGGAAGAACGATGGGTTTCAACTATCTTCAGTCCAAGTTACTTACCTTGTGGAAGCCCACAGGGAGGATTGATTGTGTAGACCTGGAATGCGATTTCTTCCTCATTCGTTTTTCTTGTAGAGAAGACCATGATGCAGTTTTGAAGAAAGGCCCCTGGTTTATTGGGGAGCACTTTCTCTCCATAAGACCATGGGTTCCTGATTTTAGACTAGATACTGCTAATATATCTTCAGTAGCTGTTTGGGTGAGGCTTCCTAAACTTCCTATTGAATATTATGATGCAGAAGCTCTTAAGGAAATTGGACAAGCCATCGGCACAGTCCTTCGCATCGACACTCACACAGCTTTGGAGACCAGAGGACGTTACACCAGGCTCTGTGTTCAAGTTGACGTCAATAAACCGTTAATCTATACCATTCTGATCGGCGGCTTCCATCAAGCTGTGGTCTACGAGGGAATAAACAACCTCTGTTTCTCATGTGGCCGACTTGGTCATCGCCGGGAGGCCTATCACTATACGATTCTATCCCCAACGGGTGGCAAGTCTGAAAATATCGTACCTACAAGTAAGGACGATAAGAATGTGCAGGTTGATAGTACAAATAGTACAGATAATGGTCATGCATCAGTGAATGGAGACAATTCCTTAGCGGGACAGCAGGACACAGACGGTTACGGGCCTTGGCTTGTAGTATCACGCAAAAAGCAAGGGACCAGGTACAACAAGAGGAGTGGTGGGGACGGCATGCTCAGCACAACGCCAAATGAGTCCAAAAATACGAAAGAGATTACCAATCCTTATCACAAAACTAGCGTGGGCCTCACCTATGAAGGTAAAAGGAAATCTAGTGGGCCTTTGGAGCCCAATAAACTAGAGTCTTCAAGTTCTCGGCAAAAACTTTTTCGGGACCAAGGCTTAGGAAATACTAGACATTCTCAAGGACAGAAAGGTATTTCTCGCAAAACATTACCTAAAGCAAAAGCTCAGGACCACAAACACAAACCTGCCACCGCTCAACCAAGTTCTTTCCTCGTCCCCAAATCCTCAAATTTCAGTTTTGGTGATCAGCTCCCTATCTCTAATAGAAGCTTCAAGTTCTCTAGTGAATCAAGTAAGATTGTGGGCGATCACAATGGAGGGCAGCAGCTTTGTGACCCCACAATTTGCAATAGTAGAGATGGGATTTTTCAGTCCGATCCTAGCAAAAGCAGTGACCGATCTGACATGGCTTCAAAAGGAGCAATCGTGGTGGGCGTTCAAGTCGGACACCCAGGAAGGAGTGGAGACCAGAGTAGTAACATGGAGAAAGCTATTGCAGCTATATCCAACACCACTCTCATGCGAATTCGAACTCAGACCTCAACTGATGGAGAAAAGGGTACCACAAGTCAAACTGATATTAACTCTAGTGATGGGGAATGTCAATACCACGAAGCCGAGTCAGATGGTTTACCCCAAGTGCAAGCTCAGTCTAAATTCGGGGGTGAAGGAGTTGATGTTGGGAATGGTTCAGCTTTGTGCAATGTTGGTTCAGCTTTGTGCAATGTTGATGCCACGGACAGGATGGAATATGAGGGAGGAGGAGAGGCTCCTGATACCCTCTGATGTCTGCTCTTCTTTTGATCAACCAATAATGATGAACATCATTATTTGGAATTGTCGGGGGGCCCTGAAGCCCTCCTTTCAATCAAATGTTCATGATCTGGTTGCTAGGCACGACCCAGCTATTCTAATTATTATGGAGACTCGCCTTGGTAAGGATAAAGCTAAGCAAATCATAGACAGGCTCCCATTCCAGGGAGAGATTCACACTGACACAATTGGCTTCGCAGGTGGCCTCTGGTTTCTTTGGGATCCTAACAGAGTTGATATCACATATCTCACTAGCACAGAGCAGGAAATCCATGCGCTGGTGAAGGTAAGATCTTCTTCTCTAAACTGGATTTTAACTGCTGTTTATGCTAGTCCGAGACATAGGGAAAGGTGTATGCTCTGGAATAATTTAGCTACTGTTGCAAATTCTCATAACTTGCCTTGGATTATTACTGGTGATTTTAATGAATTGTTGTCTAGTGATGATAAGCTGGGTGGTAGGCCAATTAACCTGTACAGAGCCAATATCTTCAAAGATTGTCTTGATACTTGCAACATGGCCGACCTCGGTTTTCAAGGGCCTAGGTATACATGGACAAATAAGAATGATTTATGCTCTCTTATTCAAGAAAGACTTGACAGATTCTTTGCTAATCCGGATTGGTGTGTCCTCTACCCAGAAGCCCAAGTCACTCATCTTCCAAGGTGCTCATCAGACCATTGTCCTGTTTTGATGGAGCTAGAGCCCCAACCCAGTATCAGACTTAATAGGCCTTTTAGATTTCATAGTTTTTAGCTCTCAGACACCTCTTTCCCAAAAATTGTTCAAAATGCCTGGTCCACTGAATCTGGTCTGTACGGTTCTATTGCAAAATTCAAAAGGGAGGTCTCAAAATGGAACCGGGTCCACTTCGGGAATATTTTTGCAAAAAAGAATTGTATTCTGGCTCGGCTTGGTGGGATTCAGCGATCTATGGCAGAGAGACCCTCAAGTTTCCTCATCATTCTTGAAAAAAAACTTCAAGCGGAACTTTTAAACGTGATGAATCAGGAAGAGGAATTGTGGTCCCTCAAATCTCGTGCTAACTGGATGGTGCAGAGGGATAGGAACACTTCTTTCTACCATGTTTCTACACTCATAAGAAGGAAGCGAAATAAGATTCTCAATCTCAAAGATTCTCAGGGTGAATGGATAAATGATCTAACTGCAGTTATGGAGCATGTTCGGAATAGCTTCGCTAAGCTATTTTCAACTGAACTCCTGTCCTCACCTCTCTCTTCTCCCTCGTTTGATATAACCTTCCCTCAATTATCCTACTCTAAAAGTCACAACATCTCCTTACCAGTGACTGATGAGGAAATAAAACATGCTTTATGGTCTCTAAAGGCCTTCAAATCCCCTGGGCCTGATGGGTTGCACGCAGGATTTTTTCATCGATTCTGGCTAGTGGTTGGTAGATCAGTGTCAGAAGAGATTAAGAAGATCTTTAGTGATAGAAAGATTCCTTCGGACCTGAATCAAACGCACATTGCTCTCATTCCTAAAATTAAGGGTCCGGAAACCATTGGGAATTTCAGACCTATTAGCCTCTGTAATTCTGTTTACAAGATAATAACAAAAATTATTGTAGCCAGAATTAGACCGCTCCTTGATAAGCTCATATCCCCATATCAATCAGCCTTTGTTCCGGGTAGAAAAGGTGTCGATAATGTCATTATTGCGCAGGAGCTAATTCATACTATCAGCAGGAAAAAAAGGTAATGTGGGATACATGGTTATTAAGATCGACTTAGAAAAAGCTTATGATAGATTGGAGTGGTCCTTCATCAAGGAAGTGCTTGCTGCAGCAAATTTCCCTCCTGACCTTATCCAGCTCATAATGAGCTGTGTTTCTACAGTCTCTACCTCCATTCTCTTTAATGGGGGTGTCCTCGATCCTTTTCTACCATCAAGGGGTATTCGGCAAGGGGATCCCCTTTCCCCTTACCTTTTCATTCTTTGTATGGAAGTGCTTGGTAGAATTATTGATGACAAATGCTCTAACAACCTCTGGAACCTGGTTAAAGCCTCTGCTGGTGGCCCGGCCTTCTCCTACCTTTTCTTCGCTAACGACCTCCTTCTGTTTGCAAAGGCTAACTCGCTGAACTGTGAAAGTGTTAGGGATGCAATTGAGGAGTTCTGTATGATCTCGGGTCAAAAAATTAACGCTGCCAAATCTAAAGTTTTTTTCTATCCTAACGTTAACAATGAGAAAAGGGCTGATTTTTGCGAGATCCTTGGTTTTAACTCTACTCCTAAGCTGGGTTCTTACCTTGGATTTCCTCTAAAGCATGCTGGAGCTTCGAACCAAGACCTGAATTTCATTGTTGACCGTGTTAACCAGAAACTTGTTGGCTGGAAAGCCAACCTATTGTCTTTTGCTGGCCGTAAAGTGCTCATCCAAGCAACTACTTCTGCTGTTCCCTCCTATGTGATGCAAACCAATTTTCTCCCTTGCAGAATTTTGGATAATTTGGATAGACTCAACAGGAACTTTCTTTGGAGATCTAGGGAACCAAAGAGAAGAATGCATTGGGTTGGATGGGAAAAAGTTACCCAACCTTTGGATAAGGGTGGCCTTGGCCTCCTAAGTGCCAAAGGAAGAAATCTGGCCTATCTTTCAAAGCTGAATTGGAGGTTCCATGCAGAAAAAGACTCACTTTGGGCTCAAGTTTTAAGGAAAAAATATATGACCCGAAGAAGAATGGCTTCAAGTAATGAAAACTCTCTTCCTAGCTCCCGAACTTGGAAGGCAATGAAAAAAGGAATGGATGTTTTCAATAGGGGCACGAGATGGAGTCTTGGCCGGGATAGCACCTTGAGGTTTTGGTATGATTCTTGGACTTCGAATGGCCCTCTCAGGTCTATTATTCAAGGTCCCCTTTCTAGGGAAGAGGAGGAGATAAAGGTTAAAGATCTTGCTTCACTTGAAGGCTGGGATTGGGGAAAGCTTTCTCTGATTCTTCCTCCAAAAATCTGCCTGGAAATTCAGGCGATGCCTCGCTCTCATTTTGCAAATGAGGAAGATAGAATTATTTGGAACGTAACAGCTAATGGGAATTTTAATCTCAGTTCTGCATATCTCCTTGCTAATGGGGAAGCCTCTCAATTTTTTAATGGTAAATGGATATGGAAGCTAAAGGTGCTGCCAAGGATTCAATCCTTTATATGGATGTGTTTTCATAATAGCATAGCAACCCGAGAAAGGCTAGCTTATAGAGGGCCGCAAGTGGACACAGTCTGCCCGATATGCAACCTCCATCCAAAGACTATTCTTCACTTGTTAAGGGACTGCCATGTTGCTGCAAATTGTTTGCAGAACCTCGGAATGGGGGGCCTAAACACTGATTTTTACTCTTTGGACCTTCGTAGTTGGCTGGAAAACAACTGTAAAACGACTTCAGCTTCAAACCACCTTCAGATCTCTTGGAGTGTCATTTTTGCCGTTGGTATATGGACTCTTTGGAACCATCGTAACAAGGTGGTTTTTAAGAATATGCCTGCTAGTGAAGCCATTCACAAAAATGTAATTCATAAGGCAGTGGAATATGCCCTTGTTGCTCAGAATACCATAACCAGACAGCCTCGGATTGAAAGGAATATTCGTTGGGAGAGGCCAAATAGGGGTTGGCTTAAACTAAACACAGATGGCTCTTCATTAGGTAATCCTGGAATGGCTAGTGGATGCGGCATTCTTCGCAGTGAGTCGAGTACCTGGATTAAAGCCTTTACAAGGAAGATTGGGATAGCCACAAGCTTTGTTGCAGAGCTTTGGGCTCTTAGAGATGGACTCAACATGTGTCTGAATATGCAGATTAGTGCTCTAGAAATCGATTTGGATGCAAAAGTAGTTGCTGACTTGACGTGTAATGCTGAAACCTTGAAGAATGATAATGCTGCTATTGTATCTGACTGCAGGCTTCTCCTCTCCCAGTTTCCTTAAGTCAAAGTGTCCCACTGCTATCGTGAAGCTAACCGGTGCGCTGATGCTCTAGCTAGACTAGGTGCCTCCCTTGTCACTGACTTTATGTACTTCAATTCCCCTCCCCCCTTGTATTTTGAATGCTTTTCTTTCGGATTTGTATGGGCTGGCTCAATTGAGGCTCTGTCCTATTTCCAATGTTTCAGGTTCTTTTTAGTTGAATAAAATTCCCAGTTTACCAAAAAAAAAAAAAAAAATCAAATCAAATCAAATAATTAAACATTAAAAAATCCACATAAGAATTTTAATAATAAAATAAATCTATGTTAGGCACAAAATTTCTGAAAAGATTAATTAAAAATATATATAATTAATTTAAAAAAAATCTCACTTTCTTTTATTTTCTTTAGAATTCTTGCACTTTCTTATTTTCCAAACACAATTCACCACAATATGAAATCAAATCCCAATACCGAGTGTTTAGCCAAAAAAATCCCAATACCAAGCACTTGCTTAGTTTCCCTCACCTCTCCTTCTCTCTCATTCTCTCACAGACTCACACACACAAATCTCAATCTATAATTTCCAATAACCATGGTTGAGTGTGGTGGAGCAGGAGGAGATCTACAGTGGCTTTGAGTGAGGCTTTGGCTGAGGATGTCCAACGATAGACATTAGACGAGGAGGATGCCGCCGTGGGTGATGCAAGATCTACCTTCACTCACTTCTAACCAGTTGCAAAACTACATCTTCAGTGCACTGACCCATTGAATCGATCCCATGCTCCACGTACACCACCTCCCAAAACTTTGCATGTATTTGGTTCCCACACTGGCATCCCTGGATGTGAAGAATCTCACACATTTTCACTTTCTTTTTTGTGAATTGTTTTTCTTGGGAAAGTGACGGAAAGTTGGGAGGGAAATTTTGCAAAGTGTGAAGAGAGTTTGTCAGTGTTTGTAATTAGGAATTTAGGAGTTTATAGTGAGGGTTCAGCCTTCGGTAGTTCTGATATTGATGGTGGTTGTTGGTGGTCAAATCTGTGGTGGTTTTTATAGTTGTATGACTATTATGTGGCTGCTAAGAAAATAGATTAATAGAAAAGATTTGAAAAGAAAATAGCAATCACACGTACAATTCATGCATTGAGCTCATAATATCTTTCTATTATCCTCTCCAACCCAAAACTCTTGTCAAGATCAAGCGTTTTTTTCCCCAAGTTTCTCACCGTCTCAAGGTTCAAAGAATCATGAATTCAGTTTGAAGGAACTTCAACTCAATCATCAACAAGTTACACCCAAACCCAAGCCAAAGCCATTCCAATCCTTACAAACAGAAGGCTGAAAAAGCAGTAAAAAATAATCAAGTTTCAAGAGAAGGATACCTATCATTATATGTGGGAAAAGCACAGAAGAAGAAGAAGAAAAGATACGAAGTTCCGGTGAAGTATCTATCGCATCCAACTATCTAATAGTTGCTCATGCGGTCACAACATGGCAATCTAGAAACCAAGATTGATGGGCCAATCGAGCTGACTTGCAGAACAGAGTTCTTCGACCATATATTATGGAAGTTAAGCACAAGCATAGATGAGTTAAGCACTATGAATCAAGAATTGTGCTTTTTGATATTTTGATAATCTCTAGCTTTTGTTCTAAAGAAAATTGTTGTAAACCATTGTTGGAAATATTTTAGTGAATAAATAAGTTTTGATACAAAAATAATATCCCAAATAATTAGCAAGAACATAAAATAAAAAAGGAATTTAGAACAATCTCACAATGCCATAGAATCAGGCTGTGAAAGCGTTGTCCTTAAAAGTTGATTCGTGCCACCCAAAGTAAAACTTGGTGCGATTGCTTTTCTTGGCCAAACAACCCTCCAGGATTAGACTATAGCGTCGACCTTTGTGATGTACGCACTTCCACTCACAAAAGGTTTAAGAACAACCCTCTATTACCTTTCCTTAGAACAAATATTCTTGTAGAAAAATATGTGGTAGAGAAAGATAGTAGAATTGTGTATCTAAAACATAGAGTAGTAAAAAGACTCTTTAGAAAATGTGTTATGATGAGTATTATATAGGCTACTTATGAAGATAATAGTCTATAATTATTAGTTACTAATAACCCTTAAAAGCCCAACGGCTATATTATCAATTATTGTCTAACGGCTATTTTTGTCATAATTTCCCAATGGCTATTTTACTCATAATTACCCAACAGCTATTTTACTCATAAATTTCCAATGGCTAGAAAATAAATAAGAATAAAAGTGTTTGGAACACACACCCACACCAACAACCTAATCTTTGATAGTGGAAGATTTTACTAGGCCTATGGTTTTTTCCCTTCTAATTGAAGGGTTTTTCCGCATTAAAATACCGTGTCTTGATTGTTTGTTGTTGTTTATTTTTCTATTTCTATTGGTTAATGTTAGGACATATGTGTGTTCACTTGTTAAGAACATATGTCACTTGTTTATGTAAATTGGCTAATCCTTTTGACAAAACGCACTCTACTTGTAATTGGGTAGTTCTAGGTGTTTTTAATACTTCAAGAAACAAGGTTTCAAGATCAAGTGTTGAAGTCATCAAGTCTGTCCAAGAAAAAGCAAGCTGAAGTGCAGTTTCATTAAATCTCGACACCTGCTCGATAGCTACCTCGACACCGGCTATCTGTCGAGATTTACAAAATCAGTTTTTCTGATTTGATTTACTTGGGATCCGTGAATATGCTTTTGGGCCTTCTTTTCTTCTAACCCTAAACATATAAAAGGATTGTTTTAAGAGCCGTTAAATTGTACACAAGTTGCAAAAGCATTGAGCAATCCTTGTTCAAGCAAATTGTGATCAAAAGACGAAGTTCTTAACCTAGTTCATCTTCTCTCAAGAAGTTGTTGTGTATTTGCACCATAGGGTTTTGTAACCAAGCATCTTCCTGATCTTCATTGTGTATGATGAACTGAAGAACTTTGCAGCCAACATCTCCTTCTAAGTTGGTGTTTGAAGTCGCGTACTGGGATCCGCGCATTGGTTAGTCACGTACTTGGGAGCCGTGCATCAAAGGTGGAAATTGTCACTACAGATCAAGTCCAATTGGGTATTGGGGTAAGGGTTCAACTGTAGGTTGGTAAGGTACTTGGGATTCCTTTACTTGTAACCGCTTGATTTGATAATAGTGGAGTTTCGGGAGTGGTGACCTGAAAATCACCCGGTGGGGTTTTTGCCGTTAGGCTTTTCCCCATTCGTAAACAAATCACCGTGTCATTTATTTTTCCGCTGCATATTTAGTTGTTTGGTGATTTATTTGTGCTTCCACGTATTTGCATGTTAAATTGATTAATTAATAACTTGGCTAATTAATTAATTGATTTTATCACAAGGGGTCATTCAATTTGTGGCCTATCAAGTGGTATCAGAGCAGGCACACTCTGATTAGGTTTAATCCTTGCTGTGTTGATCCATTGACCCCTGTTTGTCATGGGTAGAGGACAATCTTTAATCATACCTCCTTTATTTGATGGCACTAACTATGCATACTGGAAAGTACGCATGAGAGCTTTCTTACAGTCTTTAGATGAGAAGGTGTGGCAAGCTGTAGAGATTGGCTGGACTAAGCCAAAAGAAGAACCGTCCGATTGGGATGATGCTAAAATCAAGGCGGCTAACTTCAACAGCAGAGCGCTAAACGCCCTATTTAGCGCAATCACCAATGAGGAGTTCAAGAAGATATCCTCAACTGAAACTGCTAAGGAGGCTTGGACCATCCTCCAGACAACCTATGAAGGAACAAAGGCTGTCAAAGATTCAAAATTTCAGAGGCTCACTACAAGTTTTGAAAAAATTAAGATGGAGGAGGATGAGTCGTTTGATGAGTTCTATACCAAGCTCAAGGACATAGTGAACTCAGCCTTTAATCTTGGGGAAACCATCCCTGAACCCAAGATTGTAAGGAAGGTGCTCAGATCTCTACCTGAGAGATTTCATGCCAAGATTACGGCAATTGAGGAATCAAAGGATATAGACAAGATTCCTTTGACTGAGCTGGTTGGAAACTTGCAGACCTATGAGATATGGTTATCTAGGATTGGCAAGTCAAGTAAAGGCTTGAAGGCAAAGAGCAGTGACACAGATGAGTCTTCTGATGATGAAGATTCCAAGATGAAGTCCTACACTACCCGGCAGTTCAAGAAGTTTATGAAGAATGCCAATGGAAGGAGCTTCAACAAGGACCGCAGGCAATTCAGTTCTTCTCAGTTTAAAAACCAAGACAAAGGGAAGAAGGATGCTAAGGAGGGCGGTCAGTATACTGTTCCCGCAGGACCAAAGTGCTTTGGGTGTCATGGGTTCAGACACATGAAACATGAGTGTCCTACATATCTCAAGAGCATTGGGAAAAGTAAGGCACTTGTGTAACCCTAAGTGACACTGAGCCTGAAGATGATTCCGACAATGAGGATGACGGAATCTTAAATGCCTTCACTACCACAGTCAATCCTACTGAAGGGATTGTTGAAGAAGTGGATGAAGAAGAAGTACTGGTGGAGTCCAAATTTGAGAAGATGGATGATCAAGATGATATCCATTCAGCCTATGAAAAGCTTTATAAGCTCTCTGAAAAGCATGAGAAATTATATAGGCTGGCCACCAAGAAGCTCAGTGATGTGGAACTTGATCGTGAAGAGTTGTCCACGAAGTTTGATGAGGCGAATCAAACTATTGGAGCACTGAGATTTGAGAACAACTTTTTGGCCGAGAAGACCAAGAAGCTTGAAGCGGAGCTGTTTCAAGTCAGAGCTCAACTGGAGAGGACTTCAAGTGCAAAGCTTGATGAGATGCTTAGCATTCAGAAATCTGCTTCGGATCGAACTGGTTTAGGGTATGGTATTTCTTTCTCTAATACTGCTTCTACTAGCAATACTGTTTTTGTTCCTCTTACTAATAACACTAAAATTGAGAACATTGATGTTAAAACTAAATTAGCTAGTGAGAACTTAGACAAGGGTAAATCTATCTTAGGAGCACCCCCTAAGCAAGATAAGAAAGATGCTAAAAACCCTAGGGCCAAGAAGGCTAACTCTCAAAAGTCTAAATAAAAGAAGCAGCATCTCTGTCATTACTGTGGGGCTACTGGTCACACTCGACCAAATTGCTATAAGTGGTTAGCCACTCAACAGAGCAATAGCTTGATAGCATCTGGAAGCCAAAATCAGCTTCAATCCTCTCTTGCTCCTCTTGGAGATCTTCTGAAAGCCCTCATGTTCCTTTTGAACTTGAACGGTTTAAATTATTCCCCCTCACCACCTTTTCAAGGATTCAATCAAAGGAAAGGTTCTTCCAAGGTGTGGAAGAAAAAGGACTCTAAGTGATTTCATCACTTTCTTTTCCCCTCTTGTTTTTCTTGTTTGTTGCATTACTTATGTGTTTTTCTTTTCTGCGAAGTCAGTCTAGTTTTTGCTTTGCTTTGATAACATGTTTTTATTTGTTTATTTTCAGTTTTGTTTATTTTGTTTTTGATATAAAAATTTAAAAAAAAAATTGAAAAATTGAAAAATACAAAAACAGTGTGTGTTATGTGTACTTTGGTATTTGTGTACCTTAGATGGCCAATGAAACAAAGTTTTCTAAATTTTGTATCTCTTGTAACTTAGATGAGCATCTTTATGCACAACTAAGCAAGTGAGCTTTGTGGCTCTTGTTTGTAATGAGTAAGATTAAGTTTTTTCTTAAACTTAACACTCATATCACTCTTTTTGATGGGTAGGACTAGAAAATCCTAAGAGAAAGGCATAAATGACCATCTCACCACTGTTGCCCGCCAATCATAGTATGACACCTGTATGCTTCGGCATAACAAAAGTGCAATGTCATAGACACCTGTATGCTTCGGCATAGCAAAAGTGCAGTGTCAAAGACATCCGTATGCTTCGGCATAGCAAAAGTACAATGTCTATGCTTAACATGTTGGGTATTTCTTTTCTCTCTTTCTATGCCCATGCATGATATGCTTAAAAGAAAATATGCAAAGAAAATATAAAGCTAAAAGATTAAAAATGCTTTAAACATGATTGCAAGCGTGTTCTCTAGGAGATGTGGGAGTCATAGGATGTACCTCAAAGGTGATAGTCCCCATCAAACGGTTATGATTGTGTGTGAGTTAAAGTTATTTTCTCATATCTCAGATCATCATAACATGTATACACATATGCAATCTTGCGATGTTTTTCACACACAACACGCAATATTCTTTGCTACTCTTGATACATGTGCAGGTACAATGTGATTTGGCCATCACAAGTGCTTACATGTGCTAATGTATGCTCACTAAACTATCTTAACTTGTTTTTGAAAAATAAAATTGGTTAGACTTGTTTAGTGTATGTGTGTGTTTTTGAGGATCTATGTGCTTAAATTATTGTTGAGAGTCGATTTTGAGAGCTTTTTATGTTGAGTGGATCTTTGGTTGAGGTGTATATTGAATTGCATTCATGTCTGTGTTTTTCACTTCTCAAAAAACTGCTTTCACTGATGTCTCGACACCTCCTCGACACCTAGTCATCTGTCGAGCTTCTCAAGCCTTTTCTAATCGCAATCTCGACACCTGATGGATCGATCGAGAAAGTTTCTGTCTTCTCGATAGCTTATCGACACCTTGTCGATCAATTGAACTTCTTATATCTGAATTTGGTCTTGCACCTCGATACCTCTCGATACTTGCATCTGTCGAAGACAAATTCCTCAACAACTTCCTCGATACCTCTCGACACCTCAGCTGTCGAGAATTATTGAGGTGCCTATTTAAGCTCCTGTCGCGATTTTCACTCATCTCTCTCGATCTGTCCGAGGCGTTTCATCTCCCAAACACTTTTCTCTCACTCAAATCTTTAAATCTTCATCACTTTTGGTCTTCCCTTGATTTCCATCACCTGGTATGTTCTTTTTCCCTTCCTTTTTCATGCATTTCATGTTTTGAAACCTAGGTTTTGGGAGTTTTTGAAATTTTGGGGTTTTTCAAATTTGACGAGTTTTTCTTCAAATTTTGGTTTGGGTTTGCACTTAAATGTTTTCAAAATGTCATACATTGCATTTCATGTGCATTATAATGATATTTACATGCATTTAGATGTGTGCTCTATGTTTGTGTGTTGCTAGGATTGGATTGGGCTGAGCCCATGATGTTTTTTTTTCCTTTGCATGTCACATGCTCATGCATTCCTATGCATACGTACTTGTTGTTCAATATATTTGATCTATTTGAACTGTTTTGGGACTTTTCTGATTATCTCCCTCTCTATCTCTTTCTCATTCTTTTACGTTAGTAGTGTCTATGGCACCTAAACGTAAATCCACTCCTGCTCGGAACCCTCTGCGTTCTGGAGCTTCCTCTTCTTCTGACTCTGCTCCTCTTAACTTTCGGTTCCGTGATGGAGATGCCCACAAGGCATTTTCGGAGAACTTTTCTCGACAAGGTGTTCATTTGGAACGCCAAGTCATTCTGGCGGACTTCGCCGACACTAACCTTCCCTCTGTCATTCACAGTAAGGGATGGGGGTCACTGTGTGACGTCCCGGTCACTTGCCCTCTCGTGCTGATATAGGAGTTTTACTCCAACATGCATAGGATAGATCGTTCAATACCTCTCTTTTTCACTCACGTTCGAGGTACGCGCATTCCTTTTACACCGCAGCTTGTTGCGGATGTACTTAGGGTACCTAGGATAGATTTTCCTGATTACCCTTCCTGTGAGCGTCTGAGGACTGTGTCCAAAGATGAGCTCATCTCTGCCTTCTGTCAGCGTCCTGCTGATTGGGGTGAGCATCAATACACATCATGTAGGCCTTTTGCTAAAGGTCCCAGATTTCTTAACATGGTGATGACCTTTGTACTCCATCCACTCTCTCACTACAACTCTATCACAGAGCCTCGTGCTCGATTTTTGCTATCACTTCTAGAGCATCTTACTATAGATTTTCCTTCTCATTTCATCTTTTCTATCATAGATGTCTATCTAGATTCGGCGTCCCGTGATAAGCTCATCTTTCCTTCCGCTATCACGAGGATCTTACGCCATTTTTCTATTCCCTTTCCTGTGTCTGACCACTTCACTCACATCTGTGCCATAGATGCCGCTACCATAAAACATAGTGAGGCTCAGTTCAGGTCGCGACAGACGGATGCCACTCTTCCCTCCCGTTCAGCTCCATCTAGATCAGCTCCATCCAGATCCACTCCTTCTACATCTACTCCTTCTTCCTCTATGGACGATGTATCTCTTGGAGATATTATGACGCAGCTGCAGCACATGGACACTCGCCTTGATACACTCTCTGCTAAGCTGTATCAGGTGAATGTCTGTGTTGGTCGTATTGCACGACGGCAGGCGACCATGGGTGGTTTTGCTCCAAAGGCTACTCCTTCACCACCTACTCCAACAGCTTCAGATTCTGAGGATGATAAGGAAGATGAGGATGATGATGATGATGATGGGGATGCTAGCTCTACTAATGAGATGTCTACATGACACTCTACCCTTTGTCAGTCGTGACAAAAAGGGGGAGTAGTTTTGGGTTATGAGAGTAGTCATCTTAGGGGGAGAGTTAGTATAGGACATTTTGATAGGGAGAATGTTGATATTTTTTAGGGATGTAGTGAGGTTTTGATGTATCTTTTCTTTTCTATTCTTTATAGATACATTGATCTTGTATATGAGGTCTTTTGACCAGTTTTACATACATTGTACTTATTTTCTATATATGTGGATGTATGTTTCTTTCATCTCTCTATTCATGTGTTGTTTCTTCTCTATCTTTATACACATGTTCTTTATACTAGTATGCAATCTATTTATTTTTGTTTCACACAAGATGCCTTGATGAGTTTTGTTTAAAGTGTTTCAGAAATACAGGTTGTCAAAGTCTACTTGCCATAAACTCTCTTCTTGCAAAGTTTTTCAAGAGTTTGTGTTAGAATAGATTTTATTGTATTCAACAAGTGAATATGAGTTGAGTGATTTATGATTTCTCTCATATGCTCATTTGTTTATTGTGGTTTTGTCACGGATTGCCAAAGGGGGAGATTGTTAGGACATATGTGTGTTCACTTGTTAAGAACATATGTCACTTGTTTATGTAAATTGGCTAATCCTTTTGACAAAACGCACTCTACTTGTAATTGGGTAGTTCTAGGTGTTTTTAATACTTCAAGAAACAAGGTTTCAAGATCAAGTGTTGAAGTCATCAAGTCTGTCCAAGAAAAAGCAAGCTGAAGTGCAGTTTCATTAAATCTCGACACCTGCTCGATAGCTACCTTGACACCTGCTATCTGTCGAGATTTACAAAATCAGTTTTTCTGATTTGATTTTCTTGGGATCCGTGAATATGCTTTTGGGTCTTCTTTTCTTCTAACCCTAAACATATAAAAGGATTGTTTTAAGAGCCGTTAAATTGTACACAAGTTGCAAAAGCATTGAGCAATCCTTGTTCAAGCAAATTGTGATCAAAAGACGAAGTTCTTAACCTAGTTCATCTTCTCTCAAGAAGTTGCTGTGTATTTGCACCATAGGGTTTTGTAACCAAGCATCTTCCTGATCTTCATTGTGTATGATGAACTGAAGAACTTTGCAGCCAACCTCTCCTTCTAAGTTGGTGTTTGAAGTCGCGTACTGGGATCCGCACATTGGTTAGTCACGTACTTGGGAGCCGTGCATCAAAGGTGGAAATTGTCACTACAGATCAAGTCCAATTGGGTATTGGGGTAAGGGTTCAATTGTAGGTTGGTAAAGTACTTAGGATTCCTTTACTTGTAACCGCTTGATTTGATAATAGTGGAGTTTCGGGAGTGGTGACCTGAAAATCACCCAGTGGGGTTTTTGCCGTTAGGGTTTTCCCCATTCGTAAACAAATCACCGTATCATTTATTTTTCCGCTGCATATTTAGTTGTTTGGTGATTTGTTTGTGCTTCCACGTGTTTGCATGTTAAATTGATTAATCAATAACTTGGCTAATTAATTAATTGATTTTATCACAAGAGGTCATTCAGTTTGTGGCCTATCAGTTAATATTATTGTGTTGATACTTTATATAGCTCATTTATTTGAAGTACTTATTGAATTGTACAGAGAGAAAAAATCAAAATAATTGATTTGTTATTTTTCCAAACACAGTGATTTTTTTTTTTTTAATTTGTTATAGGATCCTTCCAATATATATGTTGTTTCAATTTTGTTTGTTTGATGCGGCAGCAAATTAATTTGTTTTATAAAGATATTTTAGGGTTAATTCAACATAATTGTAATCTATTTGTTTAATTGGAGATTTGTTGTTCGCCAGAATAATTATGTAACGGGCACAATTTTGTATTATTACTGCTGTAATTTTCTGTTTCTGTTGAGTTCCTATTGAGTTTTGCATAGAGATTAGAAATAAAGACTAAAGAGAGAGTAATTATGCTCGGTCAATTTCTTTTGTTGATGAGTTAGCAATTTTTTATTTTTTACATTTTTTATTAAAGTATTTTAGGGTGTCAACTTTCAATATATCATATACTGTATAATAAAAGTTAAAAAATAAAACTATTCTCGATTGATTTTACATTGGGTTAATAATATTTTGATAGACACAATAGTATTTACATTTTTTTTTTAATTAAAATTTTATCCTATTTGATTTTAGGTATTTTTTGTATGTTATTAGCAACTTTTCTTAGAAAAAATATACATTAGCATCAACTCAAAATCTATTTTGCAACTAAACAACAAAACTACTTAAGCGCTTCAATATCTTTACGTAGTTCTTTTAATAAATTCAGATTTAGAATTGGTCTCCTCAAGCCTCAACCATGGTTTTAAAAATAATCGGACCATTTTTCAATTATTTGACCGTTTTGGTTTTTAAAACCATGCACTCAACTCAAACTTGTCTTTTACCATTCTTAAGTAAGTATACTGAAATAGAGCAAAGTGGACCGAATGGACTGAATTGGATCCAACAGACCAAAATAGACTATATTAGACCGAATGGACCAAAATTAAACTAAATTGTGGACCGAAATAGATCAGAGTGGACCGAAATGTACTTATTGGACCATTTAGGCCAAAATGATGGTTTGGTCATAACATGGAGAGCTAGAAACCAAGATTGGCCGCCAATCGTGCAAGCAAAATGCAATTCTTCGACTATTTACTATTCTTGGTCAAGGAGTGTTTCGAAGTTAAGTCAGAGAGAGACAATATGATCCAAGATTTTTGTATATATATTTTGGTAGCCTTTAGTATCTCTTCTGGTTAAGGAAGATTGTTGTAAACTCATTATTTTCTTGGTTAAGGAGTGCTTCGAAGTCATACTTTCTTTACTTTCTTAATTGATATGTCCTAAACTAATCCCTCATCTCCCCTTTATGTCCGTCAATCACTCTTCATTCCAAACAAACACTAACAAACATTATTGATAGTTACATACAATGGTGAGGCATATCCACATCTTTAGCAATGACACCATGCAAATCGTTAATTCTGCGAGTACCTCCACAGAAATCGTAAAATACTAAAAATTAGGTAAAACAGTTACTAAAATCTATAACATGCTCATACAAATTAACTAACACAAAGTTACGTATGAGAATCACTAATCCTTAATTTAAAGTCTCAAACCAATCCTCTCCAAATGCACATCAATCATCGGAACCTCAAAACTCTTACAAGAAGAAGCCTAGGAATCAAAAAAAAAAATTATCTTCCAATTAAAAAAAAAAATTAATGTTATCACTAATCTAATTAGAAAAAAAAAATTCACCCGATCCCTTTTTTATACTAATCTGAGGTAAATTTGAAAAGGACTAAGAAATATTGCTCTCATTTTTTTAAAATATTTTAGGCTTTCAACTTTCAATATATCATATACTATATAATAAAAGTTAAAAAAGAAAACTATTGTTAATTGATTTTACATTGGGTTAATAATATTTTGGTAGACACAATAGTATTTACGTTTTAAAAAAAATTAAAATTTTATCATTTTCGATTTTAGGTTTTTATTTATTTATTTATTTTTATATGTAAGTAACAACTTTTCTTAAAACAAATATACATTAGGATCAACTTAAAATCTATTTTGCAACTAAACAACAAAACCACTCAACCGCTTAAATATCTGTACGTAGTTTTTTTAATAAATTTTGATTTAGAATAGGAACTATCAAGTCTCAAACATCGTTTTAAAAATAATCAGACCATTTTTCAGTTATTTGACCGTTTCGGTTTTTAAAATCATACACTCAACCCAAACTTGTCTTTTACCATTCTTACATAAGTATACCGAAATAGTCCAAAGTGGATCAAATTAATTGAATGGGATCCAATAGACCGAAATGGACCAAAATTAGATTGAACGAACTAAATTAAACTAAGCAGACCGAAGTGGACCGATTGGACCAAATAGGTGGAATTGATGGTTTGGTCACAAAATGGAGAGCTAGAAACCAAGATTGGCCACCAATCGTGCATGCAAAAAGCAATTCTTCGACAATTTTCTTTTCTTGCTCAAGGAGTGCTTCGAAGTTAAGCCAGAGAGAGACTATTACCCAAGATTTTTGTATATATATTTTGGTAGCCTCTAGTATCTCTTCTAGTTAAGGAAGATTGTTGTAAACTCATTATTTTTCACTAACAAAAACGTGGGCCATAGCTGCGTTTTTAAAACGCGGTTGTAGCTTCGAAAAACGTGGCTATAGGTCCATTTGGTCTATAGTCGCGTTTTCAGACGTGGCCTATGCATCATGACTATAAGTCTGACAGGTCTATAGCTGTGTTTTTTCAAACGCAACTATAGGTGTAGAACATGGCGAGCTAGAAACCAAGATTGATGGTGCAATCGTGCTTGCATGCAGAATGCAATTTTTCGACAATTTAATTTTCTTGGTCAAGGAGTGTTTCGAACTTAAGCCGGAGAGAGACTATGATCGAAGATTTTTTTATATATATTTTGGTAGCCTCTAGTATCTCTTATGGTTAAGGAAAATTGTTGTAAACTCATTATTTTCTTGGTCAAGTAGTGTTTCAAAGTCATACTTTCTTTACTTTCTTAATTGACATGTCCTAAACTAATCTCTCCTCTCCCCTCCATGTCCCTCAATCGCTCTCCATTCCAAACAAATTAACCCTAACAAACATTATCAATAACTATGTACAATGGTGAGGCATATCCGAATCTTTAGCAATGACACCATGCAAATCATTAATTCAGCGAGTACCTCTACACAAATCGTAAAATTCTAAAAATTAGTTAAAACAATCACTAAAATCCAAAACATGCCCATAAAAATTAACACACACAAAGTTATGTATGAGAATCACTAATCCTTAATTTAAAGTTTCAAACCAATCCTCTCCAGATGCCTATCAATTATTGGAACTTCTAAACTTTACAATTTTCAAGAAGAAGCCACAGAATCAGAAATTTTTTCTCTATCTTCCAATTAAATTTTTGTTTTTAACATTATCACTAACATAATTAAAAAAAATTAAAAAAAATTATTTATAAAAAAAATTAAAAAAAAACCAACCTTCACTGATCCCATAATTTTACTGATCTAAGGTAAATTTGAAAAAGGAGTAAAAATTGCTCTCATTTTGTACGGATCAGTTCTAGCCTAGCCTAACCCATGGATTTCCGTATCGGAATCAAGACCTTGGAAAACACAAAAACCGACTTTTGATAACGTGAATTTATTGATTGAATTCGAAGGGTTACCTCGCGATTTATAGCCAAGACGAGTCTTTTGGAAAAAATCACAGAGGTTGTTTCGGCCAAACCACCAAGCATAAAAAACTCTCGGCTTGACTGGGTTTTGGTTTTGTTTGGATACTTTTTCTTCCCCTGTTTTGGGGTAATACTTTACTTGTAAATTGTTTGGTTATATTCAATAAAATTCTATCTTTTATCTAAAAAAACAAGGATAGTGTTACGACTTAGATTAAGTTTCTTAATCCTAGTGAAACACGGTTACGTTCATATATTATATTCCTATTCCTTGTAGTAAATTAATTACTAATTGACGTACTTGGTACGCAGTTGAATCTCCTATTTAAACAAATCCTACCCTACCCTAAGTTCCAATTCATCACTCACTCTCAAAGTTCAAACAAAACCATGCATTATTATTCAAAGCTCGTTCACTCCATCGTCAACAACTTAAACATGCAAGACGAGAAAGCAAGAGGCAATCACCTTTCAAGAAAAGGTCACGTTGCAGTCTATGTGGGCAAAGAGAAGAAGAGGTACGAACTTCCTGTGAAGTATCTCTCGCATCCAACTATCCAAGATTTGATGGTTCAATCGCAACATGGTGACCTCGAACCCAAGATTGAAGGGCCAATCGTTCTTGCATGCAGAACCCAATTTTTCGACGGGTTGCTTTTATTGTTCAAGGAGTATCATCGAAGTTAAAGCCCGAGTTAGAGACTCTTATTAAAAATTGTGTAGATATATTTCCGTAGTCTCTCCTAGTTTTTCCGAGCAAAGAATATTGTTGGAAACTCATTATTTGACAGTGAAAGATTTTACCGGACCATAGTTTTTTCCTTGGAGGGTTTTTCCATGTAAAACTTCGGTGTCTTATTTTGTTTTGTGTTGTTGTTGTTGTTGTTGTTTTTTTTTTTTTTTTTTTGGTTTCCGTTGATTATTTGCGTTTGCCTAATTTACTTGAAGTGTCTTTAAATTTGTATAAAGATAAAAAGGAAGATAAGTATGATCGGCCATATTTATTTATAGGGATAATTACCGTAAACCCACCTGTGATATGGCCCGTTTTCACTTTGCCTACCCGTGGTTCAAAGTTTATCATTTTGCCCACCTGAACTTCAATCCGTTACCCACCTCACCCTCAGACGTTAGAAAAACATATTTTTAAGGAAAAACAAACATAACAAAGATAAAAAAGTTAAGGTTTTTTATTACTTAAGAACTTCTATGAGAACAAAGTGGAGGTACTCTTAGTTGTTTGGATCTATTGAATGGGTTATTCAAACATGTATTGGTTTGGATCTGTACACTTAGTTGTTTCTTTTCCTAAAAAGCAACCTCCTTTTTATCAAAACAGCACCCATATACTCAAAACCCACAAGCTAATGACCAACACGTGCACAGAGCTCCCAAAGGGAGAAAGTATTGAAGTGTTCAAGAGCAGATTCAGCTTAGTCTTTATCACAAACACTATCTTTGATGAGATATTAAGAATAAGAACACACCAAAACCACAGCAGCCCACGACCAAATCCCAGAAAAGAATAACCTCAGAACCCGAAAGCAAGTCTCATGGTTTCTAGAGTGGAGGGAACTGCGTGAGGCTGGTTTCACAGAGTAGCGACTACCTCCCGCCCATGGCAGTGGAAGGATTACGTGTCGATGCTTACCTGTGCCCATCAAGACCCGTTGAGTTCATCCTAAATGAATCGTCACTTTTTTTATTTTTTTGTTCTGGGTTTTGCTGTCTAGACTTTCATTTCTTATTTGATCTGGGTTTTACTGTGAATGTTCAATTCTTTTGTTATATTATCTGGGTTTCTGTGAAAATTTAAGATCTAAATGAACCATCACTTTATTTTTTTTGTTCTGGGTTTTGCTGTCTAGACTCTCATTTTCTTATTTCATCTGGGTTTTGATGTGTGAATGTTCAATTCTTTTGTTATTTGTTCTGGGTTTTGCTGGAGGAGAGGCAGAGCGACTGGGCGTACTCAAAGTCTGTTTTGGTTTTGGATATGCTTTGGAACTTTGCATTTATTGGGGTCGGGTTGGTGGTGTTGGGGCTGAGCGTGGAGAAGAGGCCGATTGCGCTGTTGAGGGTGTGGGTTGTTGGATAGGATTGGAAGGAAGTGGGGTTTGGGGAAAGTGGTGCAGATTTGAATTTGAATTCAAGTTCAACTTCTGGGTCTAGGAGTGATGGTGAAGATTATGGGATTGAGAAACCAGGTTGGGGGAGAAACCAGGGAAGGCCAGTTTTGACAATGTTGTCCTTTTCCTTGCTGTTTTTGTTGTTATTTGCTTCAATATATCTTTTGTTTAACATGGGCTTAGTTAAAAATTCATTTTGCATTGAGAAAATTTGTTCTCATAGAAGTTCTTAAGAAATAAAAACCCTAACTTTTTTATCTTTGTTATGTTTGTTTTTCCTTAAAAATTTGTTTTTCTAACATCTGAGGGTGAGATGGCTAACGGGGGGGGGTAACGGATTGAAGTTCAGGTGGGCAAAGTGATAAGTTTTGAACCACGAGTAGGCAAAGTGAAAACGGGCTATACCACAGGTGGGTTTACTGTAATTATCCCTTATTTATATTAGTTGGCTATTTTTCCAAACCAGCGGCAGCTCTACATGCAAGACAGGGTGGTTATAGGATCACCCTGACTTGTAAAAAAATGTATATATACACTTGTCAAAAACATATTATATGTTAAACTAACTTACTGTGACCATTCTAACAAAAATTATGAACACTCTGGCTTGAGAATTACAAAAATTTGGGTTAAAAAAAAAATTAAGAGTAGTACTACTACGTTTACAATATTTTCACAATAATTTTACAACAAATCTAATATAGTAAGTTGTTACTGATTCTAATTTGAACCAAATACTAATATTATTTTTTTACCCACCAATAACAGTTTTTTGCTTAAGATTTATTGTAAAAATGTTGTGGACGTAGTATTACTCCAAAATTAATTCTACCTCCAAACATAATTCTTAATCCTTGTTTTTTTTAAAACTTAAATAATGACAATAAATATTAGCTCAAATAACAACAAACATAAACCAAACAAAAACAAGACATGACCAAACATATGGTACCAAGAAAAATATTGTGCTAATATAATTTGTTAGTGACTACCTTCAAAAAAGTTCCTAAAGTCACCACTGTTCCAAACCCTTTTTTATTTTGATTTTTTTTTATTTGTTACAAATGGATACTACTTACCCCCACCGTGGAGCCACCCCCAAGGGATGCCTCCCTCTAATTGGGTAATAGATCGTCTAGTCATCCTATTTTAACCCTTGAATGGGTACCGATCGTCTAGAAGATTTTTTATGGCAAAAGTTCTCCAATTCAAACAGGAAGCGTCTTGCTTGTATTTATTTATGTATGCTATTGGTGAGATGCATCAAGTTATAAGCGAAACATACACGTTGATATGGGCAGCAAAACAAAAGGATTGTTATCCAATTATTTAAAAAAAATAGTAAACATACACGTTAAAATACTGTGTCCTGATTGTGTGTGGTTGTTTATTTTTCTCTTTCTATTGGTTGATATTATATATTTTTTTATATAACTCATTTATTTGAAGTGCCTATTGAATTTGTACGAAGAGAAAAAATTAAAATAATTGATTTGTTATTTATCCAAACACTGTAATTTTTTTGTTTAATTTGTTTTCAAAACCTTCCAATATATATTGTTTGTTTGTTTAGACCCCTTAAACTAGATTTTTTAACCTAATATATTAACTAAGTGATTATTTAGATTAATTATTCAGATCTAGGTTAAACACAAATAAATCATATCATGCAAAGTAGTAGAAAATAAATAACATCACGATATGATGATCCAGGAAAAGTAATGAAACGAACCATTTCAAGGTAAAAACCTGGAGAGGATTTGACATAACTATCCTCAAAGTAAAACAAATTCACTATAAGAGAATTGAAGTTTTTATAATCAGATTTAACCCTAAATCTATTGCTACCTCCAGTAGTAACTTACTGACACGACCACGTGCAAGTTCCAAATCTACGGACTCCTTCTCTTCTTGGATTTACAGCAACACAAGCCTCCTAGCTTGTGACTTTGAGACCCCACTCAAAAGTTTCAGATCACCATCAGTAATGATCTTGATGCAACAACTATATTCTACCAAAACTCTAGATTGTAGATTTTGCTCCGGTAGATTCTTGTGCAGTTAAAAGGTACAAAACCTCTTAGATCTCACAAAGAGTAACACACAAGTCTTTTCAACACTCCAAAACGTGGTTAGGGTTTCCTTTTTATATGTGATGAAGTTTAGATGAAACCTTAAACATTTTATTGAGCTTTAGGCCTGTTTAAAAATTCTACAAAAAACTGTGCCTGCAATTTTCGATCGATCGGGCCTAATTCTCGATCGGTCGAGCAAGGCAAAACTTCACCTTTTTTTTTTTTTCCTGCAATCAGCTAGACTTGAACCTTGAAACAAAGATGTTTTAGGGTTAATTCAACATAATTTTAATCTATTTGTTTAATTGGAGATTTGTTGTTTGCTAGAATAATTATGTAACAGACACAATTTTGTAATATTACTACTGTAATTTTATGTTTCTGTTGAGTGTTGAGTTCCTATTGAATTTGACATAGAGATAAAGACTAAAGAGAGAATAATTATGCTCGGTCAATTTCTTTTGTTGATGTGGTAGCAAATTTTTTTTTATAAATTTTTTATTAAAATATTTTAGGCAAGGATGGACACCCCCGACCAATTTTTTTTATTTTTTATTTTTTACATAGAGTTATTATATATTTCATTTTTGTAGTTGGGTCCCCCTTTCTCCCCAATCAGCCTAAATAGCCTAACCCAAATAGCAACTATCCAACCTAAAATCTTAACAAAAACAATAAAAACATTTAACATGGTGATTGTATTTTAGCAAAAAAAAACTATTTTACCAGCAAGAACCAAAAAATCATGTATTATTCGAGAAGTTAAAACTAAATTTTTTGCAACTACAGTAAATTGGTATAAATACCAGTTGACTGTAGCAAGTTGTTAAAAATAAAATACAATATTTTATTAAGATTATATCTCTTCCTTCAATTAAAAAACTCAAATTCTATTTCTTCATTTATTATTTTAATGAGTTGTTTAAATTATTTTAAATGAAGTGATAAAAAAAACATTTGATATTTGACATATTGTAAAGTGAGGTGGTAAAATAGATAAAATAGCTTTTTGAGGTGCTAAAAGCTAAACTTTTTAGCACCACCACTGTGAATGCTCTAACTTCAACAAAACAAAACAAAAAATAGCTAAAACACTAATTTGGTCCCTACATTTTATGGTCACAGTCAATTGGTCCTTACATTTTGATTGCAGACAATTTGGTCCCTGTTTTTTTAACAAACAATCAATTTAGTCCTTACTGTTAACTCACTAATGAAAAATACTTACATCGCAAACGGTTTGCCTTGTTGGTGTACATGTGGCTAACACAATAATATAAAATCATAAAATTAAACATTAAAAAATCCACATAAGAATTTTAATAATAAAAAGAAATCCATCTCGGGCACAAAATTTCCTGAAAGGATTAATTAAATATATATATATATATATATATATATATATATATATATATATATAATTAATTAATTAAAAAAATCTCACTTTCTTTTATTTTCTTTAGAATTCTTGTACTTTCTTATTTTCCAAACACAATACCCAGCACCACCCAACACCCAGCAACACCACAATATGAAATCAAATCCCAATATGGAGTGATTAGCCAAAAAAATCCCAATGCCAAGCACTTTCTTAGTTTGCCTCACCTCTCCTTCTCTCTCATTCTCTCACAGACTCACACACACACACAAATCTCAATCTATAATTTCCAATAACCATGGTTAAGCGTGGTGGAGCAGGAGGAGATCTACACTGGCTTTGAGTGAGGCTTCGGCTGAGGATGTCCAACGAGAGACAGTAGACAAGGAGGACACTGCTGTGGGCGACACCAGAACTACCCTCACACGCTTCTAACCAGTTGCAATTCTGCATCTTCAGTGCACTGACCCATTGAATCGATCCCATGCTCCGCGTGCACCACCTCCCAAAACTTTGCATGTATTTGGTTCCCACACTGGCCTCCCTGGATGTGAAGAATCTCATGCATTTTCACTTTCTTTTTTGTGAATTGTTTTTCTTGGGAAAGTGACGGAAAGTTGGGAGGGAAAATTTGCAAAGTGTGAGAGAGTTTGTCAGTGTTTGTGATTAGGAATTTAGGAGCTTATAGTGAGGGTTTCAGCCTTTGATAGTTCTGACTTCTGATATTGATGGTGGTTGTTGCTGGTCAAATCTGTGGTGGTTTGGATAGTTGTATGACTTTTATGTGGCTGCTAATAAAATAGATTAAAAGAAAAGATTTGAAAAGAAAATAGCAATCACACGTACAATTCATGCATTGAGCTCATAATATCTTTCTATTATCCTCTCCAACACAAAACAGGCAAAACTCTTGTCAAGATCAAGCGTTTTTTTCCCCAAGTTTCTCACCGTCTCAAGGTTCAAAGAATCATGAATTCAGTTCGAAGGAACTTCAACTTAATCATCAACAAGTTACACCCAAACCCAAGCCAAAGCCATTCCAATCCTTACAAACAGAAGGCTGAAAAAGCAACAAAAAATAATCAAGCTTCAGGAGAAGGCTACGTAACATTATATGTGGGCAAAGCACAAAAGAAGAAGAAGAAAAGAGACGAAGTTCCGGTGAAGTATCTATCGCATCCAACTATCTAATAGTTGCTCATGCGGTCAAAACATGGCGATCTAGAAACCAAGATTGATGGGCCAATCGAGCTGACTTGCAGATCCAACAGAGTTCTTCGACCATATATTATGGAAGTTAAGCACAAGCATAGAGTTGATGAGTTAAGCCCTATGAATCAAGAATTGTGCTTTTTGATATTTTGATAATCTCTAGCTTTTGTTCTAAAGAAAATTGTTGTAAACCTAATCTTTGATAGTGGAAGATTTTACTGGACCTACGGTTTTTTCCCTTCTAATTGAAGGGTTTTTCCACGTTAAAATACCGTGTCTTGATTGTTTTTTGTTGTTTATTTTTCCATTTCTATTGGTTAATATTATTGTGTTTATACTTTATATAACTCATTTATTTGAAGTACCTATTGAATTTGTACAGAGAGAAAAAATCAAAATAATTGATTTGTTATTTTTCCAAAAACAGTGATTTTTTTTTTTAATTTGTTACAGGATCCTTCCAATAGATATGTTGTTTCTATTTCGTTTGTTTGATGCGGGCAGCAAATTAATTTGTTTTCATAAAGATATTTTAGGGCTAATTCAACATAATTGTAATCTATTTGTTTAATTGGAGATTTGTTGTTCACCAGAATAATTATGTAACGGGCACAATTTTGTATTATTACTTGTAGGGATAAGGGCCCAAGTTCATGTACTAGGCCTTGGGCTTGGCCAAGAACCTTATCTGTCTGAGGAGGAAAAACAACAGCAAGGGTGTCAGGCTTAGAGCCCCATAAGTAAAATACAAATAGAAGGGCTGAGAAAGTTGGTCCGAGGAGGATCATCTCCTCGGACAAGCAAGGTATGGATCAAACGTATACCTTATCATTCAAGATAAACCTTCCAGGATGATCTACTAATAGAGACAGGCTATATGATCGTGCAAGAGGAATGGGAGCTCAGAGGAATTTAAAGAGAAGCTGCTACCACCGTATTAAATACACGGTAGCTACTTTTCTGGCCATATTTATATAGAGAAGATCCCTAAACAGTGCTGTCTTGACTACTACGACTCACAAAGAGCCAAATGGGGTGTCTGATGGGACAGACACTCAAGTGAGGGCTCAGATGATCAACAAGTGTAGGATCAAGATGGTCTAAAGTGAGCTATATAATGTAAGAGACTCTCCATGAGAAAGGGATTGAGAAAAGAAGGGCAACGAACACTATAGCAATTACAGTTGCATGGGTAATCAGTTCTATGAAAGTATACCAAGATTTGTCTCCTCGGACAGTGAATTCAGTTAATCCCACGTGCCTTGTTCTCGCTTGATCGTCTTTTGAACCCATACTAGCCGTTGTTAAATTCACTAAGGCCCAGTTATTTGACCCATTCTCCACAAATTCATTGTACAGGATTCATTGGGCCAAAGACCCATACCTCTTGGGCTTGGGCTGCATAACGTATCTTTACATTACTGCTGTAATTTTTTGTTTTTGTTGAGTTCCTATTGAATTTTGCATAGAGATTAGAGATAAAGACTAAAGAGAGAGTAATTATGCTCGGTCAATTTATTTTGTTGATGAGTTAGCAATTTTTTATTTTTTACTTTTTGATTAAAATATTTTAGGGTGTCAACTTTCAATATATCATATACTATATAATAAAAGTTAAAAAATAAAACTATTCTCGATTGATTTTACATTGGGTTAATAATATTTTGATAGACACAATAGTATTTAAACAAAAATACCTAAAGTTAGAAAAAATATACATTAGCATTTACTCAAAATCCATTTTGCAACTAAACAACAAAACCACTTAAGCGCTTAAATATCTTTACGTAGTTCTTTTTATAAATTCAGATTTGGAATAGGTCTCCTCAAGTCTCAACCATGGTTTTAAAAATAATCGGACCATTTTTCGGTTATTTGACCGTTTTGGTTTTTAAAACCATGCACTCAACTCAAACTTGTCTTTTACCATTCTTAAATAAGTATACTGAAATAGAGCAAAGTGGACCGAATGGACTGAATTGGATCCAACAGACCGAAATAGACCAAATTAGACCGAATGGACCAAAATTAAACTAAATTGTGGACCGAAATAGATCAGAGTGGACTGAAATGTACCAATTGGACCATTTAGGCCGAAATGATGGTTTGGTCATAACATGAAGAGCTAGAAACCAAGATTGGCCGCCAATCATGCAAGAAAAATGCAATTCTTCGACAATTTACTATTCTTGGTCAAGGAGTGTTTCGAACTTAAGCCGGAGAGAGACAATATGATCCAAGATTTTTGTATATATACTTTGGTAGCCTTTAGTATCTCTTCTGGTTAAGGAAGATTGTTGTAAACTCATTATTTTCTTGGTCAAGGAGTGTTTCAAAGTCATACTTTCTTTACTTTCTTAATTGATATGTCCTAAGCTAATCGCTCCTCTCCCCTCTGTGTCCCTCAATCACTCTTCATTCCAAACAAACACTAACAAACATTATCGATAATTACATACAATTGTGAGGCATATCCACATCTTTAGCAATGACACCATGCAAATCGTTAATTCTGCGAGTACCTCTACACAAATCGTAAAATACTAAAAAATAGTTAAAACAGTTACTAAAATCTATAACATGCTCATACAAATTAACTCACACAAAGTTACGTATGAGAATCACTAATCCTTAATTTAAAGTTTCAAACCGATCCTCTCCAATTGCACATCAATCATCGGAATCTCAAAACTCCTACAAGAAGAAGCCAAGGAATAGAAAAAAAATTTCTCTTCCAATTAAAAAAATTAATGTTATCACTAATCTAATTAGAAAAAAAAGTTCACCCGATCCCTTTCTTTTACTAATCTAAGGTAAATTTGAAAAGGAATAAAAAATATTGCTCTCATTTTTTAAAAAAATTTTAGGCTTTCAACTTTCAATATATCATATACTATATAATAAAAGTTAAAATAGAAAACTATTGTAAATTGATTTTACTTTGGGTTAATAATATTTTGGTAGACAAAATAGTATTTACGTTTTAAAAAAAAATTAAAATTTTATCATTTTTGAATTTAGGTTTTTATTTATTTATTTATTTTTATATGTAAGTAACAACTTTTCTTAAAACAAATATACATTAGCATCAACTTAAAATATATTTTGCAACAAAACCACTCAACCGCTTAAATATCTTTACAAAGTTTTTTAATAAATTTGGATTTAGAATAGGTACTATCAAGTCTCAAACATCGTTTTAAAAATAATCAAACCCTTTTTCAGTTATTTGACCATTTCGGTTTTTAAAATCACACACTCAACGCAAACTTGTCTTTTACCATTCTTATGTAAATATACCGAAATAGTCCAAAGTGGATCGAATTAATTGAATGGGATCCAATAGACCGAAATGGACCAAAATTAGATTGAACAAACTAAATTATGAATTGAAATAGATCAAAGCAGACCGATTGGACCAAATAGGCAAAATTGATGGTTTGGTCACAAAATGGAGAGCTAGCAACCAAGATTGGCCACCAATCATGCATGCAAAAAGAAATTCTTCGACAATTTACTTTTCTTGGTCAAGGAGTGTTTAGAAGTTAAGCCAGAGAGAGACTATTACCCAAGATTTTAGTATATATATTTTGGTAGCCTCTAGTATCTCTTCTGGTTAAGGAAGATTGTTGTAAATACATTGTTTTCACTACAAAAAACGCGGGCTATAGCCGTGTTTTTAAAACACGGTTGTAGCTCCTAAAAACGTGGCTATAGATCCATTTGGTCTATAGTCATGTTTTTAGACGTGGCCTATACATCGTGACTATAGGTCCGACAAGTCTATAGCTGTGTTTTTTCAAACGCGACTATAGGTGTAGAACATGGCGAGCTAGAAACCAAGATTGATGGTGCAATCGTGTGCATGCAGAACACAATTCTTCGACAATTTAATTTTCTTGGTCAAGGAGTGTTTCGAAGTTAAGCCGGAGAGAGACTATGATCGAAGATTTTTGTATATATATTTTGGTAGCCTCTAGTATCTCTTATAGTTAAGGAAAATTGTTGTAAACTCATTATTTTCTTGGTCAAGTAGTGTTTCGAAGTCATACTTTCTTTACTTTCTAAATTGGCATGTCCTAAACTAATCCCTCCTCTCCTCTCCATGTCCCTCAATCGCTCTCCGTTCCAAACATACCCTAACAAACATTATCAATAACTACGTACAATGGTGCGGCATATCCGAATCTTTAGCAATGACACCATGCAAATCATTAATTCCGCAAGTACCTCTACACAAATCATAAAATTCTAAAAATTAGTTAAAACAGTCACTAGAATCCAGAACATGCCCAAAAAAATTAACACACACAAAGTTATGTAATTAAATAGTGAATTTTTCCCTGCCCTAGTCTCTGCCGCCACTCACAGGGTCTAGCCAGTGGAATCTCCCTTGTCCTCCTCGAAGTGATAAGTTTCTTCCCTCTTGTAACACGGTTACAGGTAGGGCTCGTGGGTCTCCTTTTTGGGGTGGGGAAATAGTCTATAGGTAGTTCTCGTGGGTCTTCTTTTTAGGTAGTTCTCTTTTCTATTCTTTTCTTTCTGTGGGTACTCAATCCACTAAACTTGGTGTGCGTGCTTCCCACACCATGGAACGTATTCTTGAAGGTTGGAGTAGATTCTCGCTTTCAGATAAAGAAGGAGATTGAGTAATGCTTGAAAAAAAACAGCAATCATCTGACAGTAACGAGGTTGTTCTAGCAGTGAAAGTTCTTAATAGAAGGGTGCTTAATGTGGATGCTATTGGTCGAACCTTCAGGGCAGTTTGGAAGACTCGTAAGAGTTTCGATATTCGGCAAGTCGGGGATCACTTATTCCTTTTTGTTTTTGAGTTGGAGAATGATGCAAAGAGGGTTCTCACTAACGAACCCTGGAGTTTTGATAAGCACTTAGTTCTTTTCCGTCATTTGGAAAGGGCTCGGTTTGTGCGAAACCTGAATTTTTCAACTATCAAATTTTAGGTACAGATGCATGGGTTGCCAGTGAACAGGCTTGACATATCTACGGCTAAACAGATAGGTAAGACTATTGGGGTTTTATCACCAAGTGGCCGAGAGGCAGAGATGATAGCAAGTGATTTCTTGAGAGTTAGGGTGGATGTTGATGTCTCAAAGCCACTATGTCGAGGCAAAAGGGTGATCTTGGACAATGAAGAGGAGGTTTGGGTAGCTTTTAGATATGAGAAGCTACCAAATTTCTGTTATTGGTGCGGAATGGTTTACCATGATGATAAGGATTGTGACATTTGGCTCTCGAGCAAAGGGTCACTCCCTCAAGAATCACAGGAGTTTGGAGCATGGATGCGAGCAACCCCTTTCAATTTGGGAAGGAAGACGTTCTGTTCGGTTCCGAGACTAGAAGTCTGTCAGGAGAAGGAAACAAGACAACAAGACCGGAATGAGACGCATGGTGATCAAACCTCTCCGCCAACACCCTCCTCCAGTGTCCACGGTGAAGGCAGGTTGACGGAGCCAATCCTTAATTTGGAAACAGCAGTCTTGGTGGAGAAAAATTCCTTGGGAAGCTCTACCCAAAATCTCACCCCAAACTCAGGAGTTATTATTAATCCCGTATCTGACACTTCCCATATGAAGCATGATTCTTTTGAATTTCAAATTCAAGAGATTGATACGGAATTAACTAAATTTGACAGATTGGGTGAGGTAAATCAGGAGGCAGAAATACAGGAGCCTGTTTCTTATTCCAATACCGAACCTAATGATGGGGTGGTAAGTGCAACAAGTGATGAAACAGCCACTACTCTTCCCCCCTTAAAAACAACTCAGCCAAACCCTACTTCAAGAAAATGGAAACAGCTAGCACGACAAGTCCACTTGGGAGATTCATCCATGCAAAGTACGTTGGCTAGGAAAAGATCTGGAGAGGAATGTGGGTGGGGCCAAACTGATGAACCTAGCAAAAAAATCCAACTCTCTAAGGACTGTGATCTTTCAAATTCAATGGTGGAGGCAGCGAAGCAGCCCCGCCAAGATCAATGAGTTGTTTAGTGTGGAACTGTCGTAGGCTTGGGAACCTACGTACAGAGAAGGAGCTTGGTGTTTTAGTCCGGGCAAAAGATCTCTCTGTCCTGTTTATAGCCGAAACATAGATGGATGAAGCAAGGCTAAAAGATATTAAGAGGAACCTAGAATTTGATAATGTGTTTGTCATGCCCCGAAACAATAGAGGTGGAGGATTAGCTTTATTTTGGAAAAATTCTATGGATGTAAAAGTTGAAACTTTTTCCAAAAATCATATCGACTCCATTATTAATAAAGGGAAGGAGGATGCTTGGAGATTCACAGGTTTTTATGAGGAACCTGTAACACACTTGAGACATGAATCTTAGTTGAAACTTAGACAATTAAATTCTTGTTTTAATCTTCATTGGCTTTGTGCAGGTGATTTCAATGAGATTCTGAAAAGTAATGAGAAGCATGGGGGAAGTAGTCGTTCACAATCTCAAATGTAACTTTTTCGACATGTGGTCGATGAATGTGGCTTCCTTGATCTTGGGTTTGTTGGTCCACAATTCACATGGAGTAAACACTTTGCAGCGGGTCACTCAGTGTGGGAAAGGCTTGATCGGGGTCTAGCCAATTATGATTGGCTTACAAGATTTGCAGGGGCAAGGGTTCACCATCTTCAGTCGGACTCCTCGGATCATCACCCTATTTTGATTGTCCTCGCAGGATTGAAGGTGGATAGAAAGAAGAAACTCTTCAGATTTGAAGAGATGTGGCTCTCCGATAAGGGTTGTGCTGAAACGGTAGAATCAATGTGGCTGTCACGGAATTTTGATCACTCAAATTTTCGGGTTATGGCCAAAATAGAGAAGTGTGGAGATGAATTAATGAAGTGGAGTAGTGAGCACTTTGGGAGCGTGAAAAAGGAGTTGCTGCTGAAACGTAAAATGCTAGCCGAAGCAGAAATAGAAGCCATGCAATTTGGGTGTAATGAACGTGTTAGACAATTGAAGCTAGAGATAGATACGTTGATGGATAAGGAAAATAGGATGTGGCTGCAGCGGTCAAAAACTCATTGGGCCACTTAAGGGGATCAAAACACACGCTATTTTCACTCTAGAGCCACAAAACGGTACCGTAAAAATTATATCCACAGATTGAGGAGGCCGAATGGACAATGGAGCTCTTCTAACGACGAGGTGACTGATATCCTTGTCAAATACTACACTGAGCTTTATACTTCGGCAACACCTATTGATTCTGAAGAAATGTTGCTCTCTATTCACACGTTGGTCAATGCCCAAATGAATGAAAAGTTATCGGCGGAGTTTAAAGCATAGGAAGTTCATACCGCAGTAAAGCAAATGGCTCTTTTGAAGGCACCTAGCCCGGATGGGATGCCTCCAGTCTTTTTTCAGAAATTTTGGCCTTTGATTGGCGATGAGGTAACAGATTCTGTCCTTCACTTACTCAACACAGCCACCTTTCCACCCCACTTGAATCATACTTTCATCTCCCTAATTCCTAAAGTTCAAAATCCGGAGTTGGTCTCTGAGTTTTGACCTATTAGCCTATGTAACGTATTATATAAAATTTTCTCTAAAGTATTGGCTAATAGGTTGAAGAAAATTTTACCTAAACTTATTACTGAACATCAGAGTGCCTTTACAAAGAGTCGCCTTATTTCAGATAATATTTTAGTTGCTTTTGAAAGTCTTCATAGCATGCAGAATCATAAATCCGGCAAAGAAGGCTATATGGCAATAAAGTTAGATATGAGCAAAGCTTATGACCGAGTGGAGTGGTCCTTTTTAGAGGCTGTCATGCGAAGAATGGGTTTTACAGAAAGGTGGATACAACTGATGATGGTGGGGGTAAAAACGATGTCTTACTCTATTTTGGTGAATGGTGAACCTAAAGGCCTGATCAAACCTTCCCGAGGAATCAGACAAGGAGATCCTCTCTCTCCTCTCTTATTTTTGTTCTGTACTAAAGGGTTGCATGGTCTTATTTCCCAAGCAGCAAGACAAGGAGAATTAACTGGTTATTCCCTGTGTAAAAATGGCCCCAAACTAACTCATCTTTTCTTTGCAAATGATAGCTTGTTGTTTTGCAAATCCACTCCTCAGGAATGTGAGAAAGTTTTGGCGATCTTGGATACTTACAGCAAATGCTCGGGGCAATATATAAATAAGAGTAAAACCACAATCTTCTTTAGCAAGTCTACCTTTTCGGAAAGGAAGCAATATATTAAGGAGGCTCTTGGTGTTCCTGAAATCAGAAGTTATGAGAAATATTTGGGACTGCCATCTCTTATTGGTAGAAGAAAAAGAGCAAGCTTTGACTACATTAAGGAAAGAGTGTGGAGAAAATTACAAGGATGGGAGGAGAAATTGCTGTCACAAGCTGGGAGAGAAATTCTCATTAAAGCTATCATTCAAGCCATTCCTACCTATACGATGAGTTGCTTTAAATTATCGGTAGGGCTTTGCAATGAGCTTGAAAGTCTTATTAGAAAATTTTGGTGGGGACAAAGGGGTGATCGAAGAAAAATACATTGGGTGAAGTGGAGTACCATGTGTAAACCCAAGGGGGAAGGAGGTATGGGTTTTAAAGACTTAGTTTTGTTTAATGATGCACTCTTGGCAAAAAATCTTGGCGGCTCCTGCACAATGATCGATCTCTCTTTTACCGGGTTTTTAAAGCAAAAAATTTTCCGCATTGTTCACTCTTGGAGGCCTCAGATTCTGCCAAGGGGTCTTATGCTTGGCGAAGTATTTTGCATGGAAGAGAAGTGTTGAAGAAAGGAGCAAGGTGGCGAGTGGGCAATGGAGAAGATATTAGCATTTGGGGTACTGCCTGGCTTCCATCAACCGCGGACCCGAAGGTTAATAACCCCATGGGAATTGATTTCCCAGAAATCAAGGTTAGCACTTTGATCAATACACATACACGCAGCTGGGATGTGGATTTGTTTAAGGCTTTATTTAGACCAGAGGATGCACAGTTGATCAGCGGCATCCCACTAGGAAGTGCCTCTGCCAGAGATAAGGTGATCTGGCCTCATACTCAATATGGGGTATACACAGTGAAGTCAGGTTATTATTTCCTTTCCAGGGACCGAGATTTGTTGGATGGCAGATCAACCACTCCTACCCCTCCCAAGAAGCTTTGGAAATTTATTTGGAGTATGTCGGTCCCAAGTAAGGTCCGGAACTTCTTGTGGAGGGCAGCAAAGAATGCTATACCAGTCAAGACCAGCTTAGTTCAGAGGAAGATATTGACAAAGGAGACTTGTGATCAGTGCAAATTGCAACCCGAGAATGTATTACATGCTCTGTGGTCGTGCTCTTGCCTTGATGAGGTGTGGATGTCCGATCAAGTCTGGAGTTTCAGGAACACAAGGACTTTTTTAAACTTCCAGCAGCTCATACTTCACGTTATTGATGCAGACCTGGACCTGGAAGTGTTCTCCATGGTGGTGCGGTCCATGTGGCATAGACGGAATCAAGCTAGAGTTGGTAATGCAGTCCTTCCACTTGGGCAGACTCTCCCTCGGGTTCAGCAGCAATTGCAGGACTTTTATCGAGCCCAGCCAGTGAAATCAACCCCTTCACAAACTACTTCCCACTTAAATACTTGGTGGACCCCTCCCTCTGGCCCCATGTTGAAAGTAAACTACGATGGAGCAGTTTTTCGTGAAACCAATGAGGCTGGATTAGATGCTGTCATCAGGAACAGTGCAGGCCGAGTGGTAGCATCCAGTGTTGAAAGGATTACCCTTCCTCAGTCAATGGCAGAAGTGGAGGCAGCAGCAGCTCGACGGGCCATTCTCCTTGCTAAGAAGCTGAATCTTAGCTCCATTACTTTGGAAGGTGATTCAGAGATCATTACCCGTGCCCTTCAGGATGCAGAGCAATCCTTTGCTACCTTTGGTAACCTTATTGACGAAATAAAATTTCATGCAGACTCTTTTCTTAATTGTAATTTCTCTTATGTTAAGCGAAAAGGGAACTCTGTAGCTCACAGCCTTACTAGACATGCGAAACATGTTAGCGGCTTAGTTGTTTGGAGGGAGGATGTTCCCCCTCCCATTGTTTCTGTTCTTTTAGCCGATTCTGGCTAAGTTTTTTTTCTTTAAATGAAATTCAGTTTCTTTCTCCCCAAAAAAAAAAAAAAAAAAGTTATGTATGAGAGTAACTAATCCTTAATTTAAAGCTTCAAACCAATTTTCTCCAGATGCATATCAATTATTGGAATCTCTGACCTTTACAATTTTCAAGAAGAAGCCACAGAATAAGAAATTTTTTCTCTTCCAATTAAAATTTTGTTTTTAACATTATCACTAACCTAATTTTAAAAAAAAAAAAAAAAAAAAAAAAAAAAAAAAAAAAACACCTTCACTGATCCCATAATTTTACTGATCCAAGGTAAATTTGAAAAGGAGTAAAAATTGCTCTCATTTTGTATGGATCAGTTCTAGCCTAGCCTAACCCATGGGTTTCCGTATCGGAATCAAGACCTTGGAAAACACAAAAACCGACTTTTGATAACGTGAATTTATTGATTGAATTCGAAGGGTTACCTCGCGATTTATAGCCAAGACGAGTCTTTTGGAAAAAATCACAGAGGTTGTTTCGGCCAAACCACCAAGCATTAAAAAACTCTCCGCTTGACTGGGTTTTGGTTTTGTTTGGATACTTTTTCTTCCCCTGTTTTGGATATGGCTGAACAGGGTAATACTTTACTTGTAAATTGTTTGGTTATATTCAATAAAATTTTATCTTTTATCTAAAAAAACAAGGATAGTGTTTCGACTTAGATTAAGTTTTTTAATCCTAGTGAAACACGGTTACGTTCATATATTATATTCCTATTCCTTGTAGTAAATTAATTACTAATTGACGTACTTGGTACGCAGTTGAATCTCCTATTTAAACAAACCCTACCCTACCCTAAGTTCCAATTCATCACTCACTCTCAAAGTTCAAACAAAACCATGCATTATTATTCAAAGCTCGTTCACTCCATCGTCAACAACTTAAACATGCAAGACGAGAAAGCAAGAGGCAATCACCTTTCAAGAAAAGGTCACGTTGCAGTCTATGTGGGCAAAGAGAAGAAGAGGTACGAACTTCCTGTGAAGTATCTCTCGCATCCAACTATCCAAGATTTGATGGTTCGATCACAACATGGCGACCTCGACCCCAAGATTGAAGGGCCAATCGTTCTTGCATGCAGAACCCAATTTTTCGACCGGTTGCTTTTATTGTTCAAGGAGTATTATCGAAGTTAAAGCTCGAGCAAGAGACTCTTATTAAGAATTGCGTAAAATATATTTTCGTAGTCTCTTCTAGTTTTTCCAGACAAAGAAGATTGTTGTAAACTCATTATTTGATAGTGAAAGGTTTTGTTGGACTAGGTCCTGTGATTTTTTCCCTTCTAATTGGATGGTTTTTCGATGTAAAATTTCGGTGTCTTATTTTGTTTTGTGTTGTTAATTTTTTTTGGTTTCCGTTGATTATTATTGTGTTTGCCTAATTTATTTGAATTGTCTATATTTGTATAAAGATAAAAGGAAGATAAGTATGATTGGCCATATTTATATATATAATTTGCTATTTTTCCAAAGAATCCATATTCTTTTTTTTTTTTCTTTTTTTTTTTCTTTTTTTTGTTACAGAGGAATACTTCTTGCCCCCACCTTGGAGCCACCCCCAGGGATGCCTCCCTCTAATTGGGTAATAGATCGTCTAGTCATTCTATTTTAACCCTTGAATGGGTACCAATCGTCTAGAAGATTTTTGATAGCAAAAGTTCTCCAATTCAAACAGGAAGCATCGTGCTTGTTTTTATTTGTGTATGCTATTGGTGAGATGGATCAAGTTATAAGCGAAACATACACGTTGATAAGGGCAGCAATACAAAACGATTGTTATCCAATTATTAAAAAAAATTGTAAACATACACGTTAAAGTGTCTTGATTGTGTGTGGTTGTTTATTTTTCTCTTTCTATTGATTGATATTATATATTGTGTTTACATAACTCATTCATTTGAAGTGCCTATTGAATTTGTACGAAGAGAAAAAATTAAAATAATTGATTTGTTATTTTTCCAAATACTGTAATTTTTTTTTAAAAAAAATTGTTTCAAGATCCTTCCAATATATATGTTGTTTCTATTTCGTTTGTTTGATGCGGCAGCAAGTAAATTTGTTTTTATAAAGATGTTTTAGGGTTAATGCAACATAATTTTAATCTATTTGTTTAATTGGAGATTTGTTGTTTGCTAGAATAATTATGTAACAGACACAATTTTGTATTATTACTACTGTAATTTTCTGTTTCTTTTGAGTGTTGAGTTCCTATTGAATTTTGCATAGAGATAAAGACTAAAGAGAGAATAATTATGCTCAGTCAATTTCTTTTGTTGATGTGGTAGCAATTTTTAAAAAAAAAATATTAAAATATTTTAGGCAAGGATGGACGCCCCCGTCCAATTTGTTTTTTATTTTTTATATATAGTTATTATGTATTTCATTTTTGTAATTGGGTCCCCCTTTCTCCCCAGTCAGTTTAACTAGCCTAACCCAACTAGCAAATATCCAACCTAAAACAATAAAAACATTTACAATGGTGATTGTTGTTAGGAATATATTTTTATGTAATTGGCATATCCTTTGACAAAACGCACTTTACTTGTATTTGAGTAAATCTAAGTAGGTTCGAGATAATCATTACAAGTAGTTAAATTGAAGACATAAAAACTACTCAAGAAAAGTGCAATTTGCAAGTCTCGATACCTCATCGACAGAAGTTCGATCTGTCAAAATTCATTAAAGCTCGACAGATGTCTCAATCTATCGAACTTACGGAATTCAATCTATAGCCAGCAACGTTTTTATTCTAAAAGGCTATTTGTTTATGGGTTTGTATAATCCTTATTGGACTAGGAAAGCTCAAGGTTTGTGTAAACCTATTTGAAATAGGAGAGTTCATTAAGCTCCTATTTAAATGAGGTGGAAAAAGAAAAACATAACCCTAGAGAGTTTCATAAGATTTTCTTTTTGAAACCCTAGTCTTCTCCTACAGAAAAAAGAGTTCTTGCTACGTTTCTTGTACGCTTTTGGGTTCTATAACCAAGCAAAATCTGTTGCACCAACATTGAAGATCTTATTGGTGTTTCTATGTGAAGTTGTTGCAAATCAACTACAACAATCAAAGGGTTGCTGTGGAGTTAGTCACGTACTGGGATTCGTGCAAAGAAATAAGCAGCATACTGAGATCTGCACAATTGGTTAGTCACGTACTGAGAGCCGTGCATCAAAAGGAGAGATTGTCACTACAGAACAAGTCCAATTGGGTATTGGGGTAAGGGTTCAACTGTAGGTTGATATAAAGTACTATGATTCATTTACTTGTAACCACTTGTTGTGATAATAGTGAATTCTCGAGAGGGGTGATCTTAAAATCACCCGGTGGGATTTTTGCCATGTAGGTTTTTCCCATTCGTAAACAAATCACCGTGTCAATTTAATTTCCACCGCATTCACGCATATTGCATGCTAATTTGATTAATTAATTAAACTTGGTTAATTAATCAATTAATTCATTACAATGAGTCAATACATTTTTGGCCTATCAATTGTATTTTAACAAAAAAACTATTTTACCACCAAAGAACCAAAAAATTGTTGTGAAATAATAGAAATAGATAAAACAAAGTAGAAAGAAAACAATAAATATATATTGATAAAATCTTATATTCAAGTGGTTATCCACAATCTTTTTGATATCTCTTAGATGTATACAATAACAGTAAAGCAATCTCACATATATATAGAACCTTAGAATGCTTGTAGAGTTCATGGGATAAGGTTGTAATAGTGAGTACAATTATGAATATACATCTCCCCTATAAACTTTACACATTTCAGATTTTACACATCCCAAATAACCCTTTCATTGCCCAAACTTTACACATTCCAATCAGACTTTATTTCTAACACTCCCCCTTGGATGACCACTTTCTAAGAACATGCCTCATTAAAACCTTACCAAAGAAAAACCCTATGGGAAAAAATTTTGGCTAAAGAAAAAGAGTACAATATTCTTGTATAACTTCTAGTGCCTTAGGATTACCTCATTAAAATCTTGCAAATGAAAACCTAGTGGGAAAAAACCTTAGCAAAGGAAAAAGAAGTACAATCAGCACACCTCCTTTAGAAAATTTACCCCCCCTCATAAGTACATATAACCTCCATTGTTCATGGTAAAAATATCTCTAAGTCAACGCATGCCAATGTTGTACACCATCTTCTTAAAAGTCGCAGTTGGTAATGGCTTAGTGAACATATCGGCCCAATTATCATATGATCGTATCTACTTGACATCAATATCGCCACTCTTCTGGAGCTCATGTGTAAAAAAGAATTTTGGTGCAATATGCTTGGTTCTATCACCCTTGATATAGCCTCCTCTAATTTGAGTGATACAAGCGGCATTATCTTCGTATAATATTGTTGGACTATTTTTGATTGATGATAATCCACAGTTCTCACAAATATGTTGAATTACCGATCTCAACCAAACACATTCACTACTCGCTTCATGAATTGCAATAATCTCTGCATGATTTGAGGAAGTGGCAGAAATTGTTTGCTTAACAGATCTCCATGAAATAGAAGTATTTCCATAAGTAAATAAATATCCTGTTTGTGATCGGCCTTTATGTGGATCAAAAATGTAACCTGCATCAGCATATCCAACTAACTGTGGTTTTGATCCATTTGGATAAAATAATTTCAAATCAATAGTCCCACTAAGATAATGTAATATATGCTTAATTTCATTCCAATGTCTTCGAGTTGGTGCGAAACTATACATTGCTAGTAAGTTAACTGCAAATGCTATATCAGGTCGTGTGTAATTTGCAAGATACATCAAAACACCAATTGCACTAAGATATGGTACTTCAGGACCAAGAGTTTCTTCATCATCTTCTTGTGGTTGAAACACATCTTTCTTGACATCAAGTGACTGACCCACCATTGCTCAAAGGATGAGCTTTATCCATGTAAAATTGCTTCAAGACTTTTTCTGTGTACGTTGATTAATTAACAAGAATTCCATTTGGAAGATGTTCAATTTGTAGGCCAAGACAAAACTTTGTCTTACCAAAATCTTTCATCTTAAATTCATTATTTAAACAATTTGTTGTTTTTGTTAACTCTTTTGGAGTCCCTACAAGATTTAAATCATCAACATATACTGCAACAATAGCAAATCCGGATTCTAATTTTTTGATAAAAATGCATGGACAAATTAGATTATTCTCAAATCCTTCTTTCAAAAGATATTCACTAAGGCGATTATACCACATGCGTCCGAATTGCTTTAACCCATATAAGGATTTTTGTAACTTGATAGAATACATACTTTGGGATGTAGGATTATATGTTTCAAGCATTTTATATCCTTCAGGGATTTTCATGTAGATATCATTATCTAATGATCTATACAGATATGCTGTAACAACATTCATTAATCACATATCCAAATTTTCTTTTGCTACCAAGCTAATCAAAAATCTAGATGTAATTGCGTCCATTACAGGAGCATATGTTTCTTCATAATCAATACTAGGTCTTTGCAAGAAACCTTGAGCTACAAGTTGCGATTTGTACCTTATAATTTCATTTTTCTTATTTCGTTTACGTACAAATACTCATTTGTATCCAATAGGCATTACACCTTTAGGTGTTTGGACTACAAGTCCAAAAACTTAATGTTTAATTAAGAATTGTGTAAAATATATTTTCGTAGTCTCTTCTAGTTTTTCCAAGCAAAGAAGATTGTTGTAAACTCATTATTTGATAGTAAAAGATTTTGTTGGACTAGGTCCTGTAATTTTTTCCCTTCTAATTGGAGGGTTTTTCCACGTAAAAATTCAATGTCTTATTTTGTTTTATGTTAGTTGAATTTTTCTGCATCTGTTGATTATTATTGTGTTTGCAAAGTGTCTATTAAATTTGTAAAAAGATGAAAAGAAAATAAGTTTGATTGCTTGCCTCCACACCTTGGTGCCACCCCCAAGGGATGCTTCCCTCTAATTTGGTAATAGACTGTCCAATTGTTCTATTTTAACACTTCAATGGGTACCGATGATCTAGAAGATTTTTGATAGCAAAAGTTCTTCAATTAAAACAAAAAGATTCGTCATCCAATTATTTTAAAAAAAAAAAAGTCAACTTCCAATTGTTAATTTCATATATTGTGCAGAAAATTGCACCCATAGATTCTATAAGAGCATTCTCATTAGGTGTGCCAAATGCCAAAACATTTGGCACATATGAACAGTTCCATTCTAAAAATGCAACGGTACGGTAGAAATGTTATATGCAAATATTAATTTTTTAATAATTTTCTCTCTCCTCTCTGCCATTTTATATCCCTTTTTCTCTCTCTCTCTCTCGTCCGCCTCCCTCACTTTTCTCTCAACCCTTCTCTCTCCTCTCTCTCTCTATCTCAGCCTCTCTCACAATCCGCCAGTAGCTCACCTCATCCACTCGCCAGTAGCTCACCTCCTCCACTCACTAGCAGCTCGCCTCTCCTCCGGAACCAACGTCGCCCGCCTCCACTGACGCTGCTCGCCTCCGCCGATGTCGCTCCAAGCAACCTGCCTCCGCTGAAATCTGCCCAATCTCACTAAGATCCGATTCCCCTTATTTGTTTGGATTGTTTATGGTTGATTTTGGGGGTTGGATCTTGTTAGGTTCTAAGGTCTTAGGATTTTATGTATTTAGAACTCTAATTTGTAATGTTGGCAAACCATGATCAAAACATTGTATTGAGTCTTATTTAGACTTGCTCAAAGTTGGTTTATTCTTGTAAAGTTGGAATCGAGTGGCTGCAGAAGTACTTGGGACTTTCGGCCTGGCTCGATCGATCGAAGAATAGACTCGATCGATCGAAAATCGCACAGGTTGAATTTTCTGCAGAATTTCCAACTCAGCCCTACTTCATTAAACGTTTAGGGTTTTATGTTTTTACCCTAGGTATATAAATAAAACCCTAGTCACGTTTTTGAAGGTTGTCCATATTGTATTGTTGCTCATACATTGCAGTTTTGTGTGAATCTCGTGTGAGATCTTTGAGGAGCTTTCCTTTACACAAAACTTAGGGTTTTCATGGTAGAGATGATTTCAACATCTTGAAGATCATTACTGTTGCAACCATTGGAACTTAAAAGAAAAGCAAGCGGGGAGCTTGTAGCTGATTGAGGAATTCAAGAAAGAAGTAGTCCGTGGATTCGGAGCCTGCGCGTGGTCGTGTCAGGAAGTTCTACTGGTGGGTAGCATTAGGAAGTCGAGCGGGGAGCTTGTAGTCCTTTTGTATGAACTTCAATTCTTTCATAGTGAATTCAGGTTAGCCTTGAGGATCGGTGGGTCAAATCCTCCCCAGGTTTTTACCGTGTGGTTTCCTGGGTGATCATATCTTGTGTTATTTATTTTCCGCTGCATTATTATTCTTGATATGATTGTTTGATTGTTTTAACCTAGAATTGCTTAATTTGACTAAGTAACAACTTGGCTAATTAATCTAGGCTACGCAATCTGGTTGTTTTAGGGGTCTAAATAACCTGTCAAGTGGTATCAGAGCGGGTTGCTCTTTCTGTTTGAGATTTTTAATCTCTGAGCTGATCCTTGACCCCTGTTGTCATGGAGCATGGACACTCTCTGTTTGTTCCTCCTCATTTTGATGGGAACAATTATGCCTATTGGAAAGTAAGGATGAAAGCATTCCTGAAATCCATTGATGAAAGGGTTTGGAATTCCGTTGAATACGGATGGGTGAAGCCCGCTACTCCTGTGAGTGAGTGGCAAACTTCTGAAAAAGAAGCAGCAAGCTTCAATAGCAAAGCTATGAATGCTATCTTTAATGCTGTTTCTATGGAGGAGTTTAAGAGGATCTCTAATGTTGAGGTTGCTCATACTGCTTGGAAAATCCTCCAAACTGTGCATGAAGGCACAAAGGCAGTTAAGATAAACAAACTGCAGCAATTAACTTCTAGGTTTGAAAGCATTAGGATGTCTGATGATGAATCCTTTGATGAATTTTATGCCAAACTGAATGATATTGTTAATTCTGCCTTTAATTTGGGTGAAATCTATGATCAACCTAAGATTGTTAGGAAGATACTTAGATCTTTAACTGAAGATTTTAGACCCAAAGTGACTGCCATAACTGAAAGCAAGGATGTGGACTCCATCCCTGTTGATGAGCTTGTAGGATCTCTTCAATCCTATGAGTCTGACCTACCTAAAGTGAACAAATCCAAATCAATGGCTCTTAAGTCAGTTGATGATGTTGATGGTGGTGGATTTGATGATGAGCTCTCTGCTACTGAGATTGCCTATCTTGCCAAAAACTTTAAGAACTTTCTTAGAAATACAAATAGAAAGGCAAGAGGTACTTACACTGCTGAACCTAGAAATTTTAGGAAGAATGATCCCACTAAGGTTAACAATTTTGAAAAACCTAGAGAAAATTTTGGTCAATCTTCTAATAACTCTTTGGGTCCTCAGTGTTTTGGCTGTCAAGGGTATGGTCATATGAAATCTGAATGTCCTACATTCTTGAAGACTAAGGGTAAAGCTATGGCTGTAACCCTTAGTGATAATGAGGTTTCTGATGATGAGTCCGGTGGTGACGAGGATGGAAACTTCATTGCTTTCACGGCTACTGCTATAGTCAATGAAAGCATATCTGCTGAAGAGAACCCTTCTGATGGGGAACTCTCTGAAGATGCAGATCTCCAAGAGGCCTATAACAAACTTTGCAAAATTGCTGCAAAGGATGCTATGAAAGTTGAACTTGGCCTAAAGAAAATTGATTCTCTTGAGCTTGAAAAGAAAAATTTGCTTGTTAAACTGTTTGATGCTAATGAGCTTTTGAATAATGTTAAATCTGAGAACATGCTTTTGCTTGATAAAGTTAGAACTTTGGAACTTGATTTATCTGTTGCTAGGTCTGCTAGTTCTAAACTTGATCACATGCTGAATGTTCAAAAGTATCCTTCTGATAAAACTGGGTTAGGATATGTTGAAAGCATCTTTGAGTCTGGACCTCATTCCACTACTTTTGTTCCTTCTTCTTCTACTGAGCCTTATGTGAGTGAGGTTGTGAGTGAAACTGTCAAACCACCTGTGAGTGAGGTAGCTAAACCTGTAGAAGTTTCACCACCTAAGAAGATTAGGGTAGACCTAAGAGAATCTAAACCTAAGGAGCCTACCAAATCTAAGGACAAGATGCATGGTAAACCTGTTTGGGTTTGTCATTATTGTGGTAAGTCTGGACATATTCGTCCTAACTGTTACAAGCTTCAAGCTGATAAGAGAGCAAATAAACCAAAAGTGCCTGTGCCTCAAGCACAAGATCCTATGGCATTAATTGGTGAATTGGTAAAGGTGTTAAACCTTTATTCCAATCATGGAGTTGGGAATCACTCAAATGTGAATAAGAACTCCAATGCTCGTGGTGCATCTAAAAAGTTTTGGATGCAAAAGACTCGAACTAATTGAGTCTTTCTGACATGGTCCTTGTGCTTCATTGCTCTATTCTTTTGTGACCATTGTTCTTTGTTTTTTTTGTTTTTGTTCTAGGACTTGCATTGCATTACATTCATGCATTTCATTCTAGGATTTATTTGTTTTCTCTTTTAATATAAAAAAAAAAAAAAAAAAAAAAAAAAAAAAAAAAAAAAAAAAGAGGAAGCAAAATTTATGTTGAACATGATGTTTCTTGATTATTGAAAACAAGGTTGGTCAATTTATTTACACATAACATGTCTTATGTACCTTGTTTAGCTTTGATGAGCTTATTTATTGCACTTGACTAGCTGAAACTTTGTAGTGCATGTTGTGTGGGAAAGATGTTTGTGGTTATTAATCACTTTGTCTTGATCTTGAAGTCACATGTTTTTGACTGTCGGACTTGATTCTTTTGAGAAAGGCATAAATAACCATCTCACCACTGCTCACTAGCCAATCATGAACACCTTAGTGCATATCATAAGATTTTGTGCTCGAGAAAGTGTAGCACATGCACAAAAAGAACATAAGGTGTTGCCTCTGCTAAATGATTAATAATTAAAACTGGTGTGTACTATTAGGCTTGATGCCAATTCACTTAATTCAAACCGGTGTGTACTATTAGGCTTGATGCCAAAATTCACTTAATTAATGGGGCAAAAATACAAGAAACTTACATGATTGCAAGCTTTTGTTTTAGGAGATGTGAGAGTTATAGGATGTAACTCTTTAGGTGATAGTCTCTTTTGAATTCTATGTGATGAATTTTGTAGACTTTGTGATTAAATGCTATTCACATATCACCTCACATGTATCTCAAGTTTTTACTAGTATCACACACTACACAAGTTACTCTTTGTTAAACACTGTACATGCTAGTGTGTGTTTCTGGTCTGACCAACCAAGTTTGAAAATATCTTGAGATTTATGCACAACATATTTGTTGCTTAAGAAAATTCAATGAGAGAATGATTGAAATTTGTTTTGAGAAAATTGGGTTTAAATTTTGGGTTTTTGAAAAAGCATTCCATCTCATACTCATGCATTTTGTTTTTCAATTTAATGCTTTGAGGAGTTATTTCAAAATTAGGCTTGTATTTTCAAAAACTGTGATTTTCGATCGATCCAGCCTGTTTTTCGATCAATCGAAAAAGTGCTCTCATTTGTCTTAAAATGACTGTGCTTTTCGATCGATCGAATGTAATTTTCGATCGATCGAATATCGGGGAAAAGCTTTTTTAAAAGATCAGATCTGACTTTTTCAAACATATTTCAAAGCTTTTTCAAACTTTTTCTCTCTCTCCGCGTTGGCAAGGCTCCACCTTAGAGAATTTTTGTCGTTTTTCTCCGAAATTTTTGCACAATCTCTCTCTCCCCAAGCCGGTAAGACCCTTTTACCCTTCCTTTTGATTATATTTTCATGATTTCATGCATAAATCCATGCTTTTAAGGGTAATTTTCGGACTTTGCTACTTTGGGATTTTCTGTTGATTCAAGCCTTCTTTTATGCAATTGATCATTGGGTTTTTGTGGGGACACTACATAAACATGATTCTTACCTGTTAATTTGATCAATTTTGAGTTTGATGAAAAATTGAAAATTCTAGGGCTTGTTCTTGATCCGAATTGGGGATTTTGTTAATTTGAGTAGAATTTGCTGAAATTGGTTTGTTGCATTGATGAAATTGGTTATTCTAATATGTTTTCAAACTTGTGTACTGATCAATTCATCAATTTGTTGCAAAATTTGTCAAGTGGTTTTCAAATTTTTGGGATTTTTGATAAAACATTTTTTTTGCTCAAGCCAATTTTGTCAATTCAATCTCAATTAAACTTAATTGTTTACTGCATTAGATCATGCATCACAACATTATAAATGTTCATGCATCATATAGATTTTTGGTCTATATTTTTTATTATACTAATTTGCAGTCTGCCTTTGGTTTTGATTTCTCTTGTTCTGTTTGGTTTTCACTCTGTGTCTCTGTCCTTTCCTTAGCACTATGCCTAGGAAAACTAGAGCCCGTAGGAATGTTCCCTCACCTTCTCCTTCACCCCCTCCATCCTTTGATAGTGAGAAGTTTTCGAGTGAGAAAAATCAAGAGATTTTTGAGACGCTAAACCTTAAGAGAAAGATTTGGGCTGAGCGTTCTGTGCGGTTAGATGAGCTTGATCCTGCCATTAGGGCAAATTTTGAGCGTCGGGGTTGGTTACCCTTGGTGGATGTTTCTGATCCTCCTCCACCTTCTGCCTTGATTAGAGAGTTCTATTCGAACATCTCTATCCGCATCTATGATTCCAACACTCTAGTTAAGAGTTGGATACGAGGCGTAGAGTACACCATTACTCCTCGGGTAGTGGCTGATGCTCTAGGGGTACCATTGGTCCAGCATCCTGTCTATCCATATGCTGAGTCTCCCGAGATTAGCGATGTTTTGTCTTACATCACTGGTACTGCTGTCCAGTGGGGTTCTGATCCTCGGATCACTTCTGCTGAGCTCTCCGGGTTACATTATCTATTCTTTAGGATAGCTTGTCATTCGATCTGGCCCATTTCCCATGTTCACACCATTCCTCTTGAGAGGTGTGTATTTTTGTACGCTCTTGTTACTGATGCTCCTATCAGTTTTCCCCATCTTTTTCTTCGTTCTTTGAACGAAGTTTATAGGAGTTCATCTACTGCTCATGCTCTTGTTCATCCTATTTTCATTCATAGGATTCTTCTCTATCTTGATCTTAGTGGCTTTCCTTCCTCTGAGCCCGTTCATGTGATAGCTCCTATAGGTGCGTCTTTTCTTAGACAAAGGGCCGCTCATCTTCGAGCTGGTTCTAAACACCCTAGGTCTGAGCCCTCTAGTAGCGCACCTCCTCCTTCTTCTTCTGCAGGTCTTGCTGGTGAGGATATTCCTGTTCCAGTTGGTGATGATGATGCTGCTGCTGATGTTCCTCCACCTCCTTCGGCCGACTTCGATGTTCGTCGTACTTTGGAGACTGTCATGACCGTTCAGGCGGCTCATGGTCAGATTTTGGTGGACTTGATGGACGAGATACGTGCTCTCCGTGCTGATTTTGCGCGTCTTCATTCACCCTCACCACCTCCTTTTGATGGCGACTAGTGATTGCCCTTTGGCATTCCGTCACAAAAAGGGGGAGTGGAGTTAGTTTTGTCTTGTAGAGGAGTTTTTGTTGTTAGGGGGAGATTTTTTGTTTTAGAGGAGCTTGTGGAGTTTTTAGATTGTATCTAGGTGCTTCACTTTGTATATCATTTTTGGGGATATTCATGTTAGGGGGAGTAACATTGATTGATATACATGATATTTTTGTTGATTCTTGTTGTGTTGAGATTCACTGCTTATTGATTTATATTTATGAGTTGTTCATTCATATATGTCTTTATTTTGTGTTGTGTGAATCTTACAAGAATGTTATACCTGTTGTTTTACTCTTTACTGTCACACATGCGTTTATGTGTTTGTTGAGTATTTCAGGATTATACAGGTTGATTCAACTAAGCTGCTGTCTACACTTGCAACTATGGATAGTAGTTAGGCTGAATTGAATTTTATGAGCATTATCTTTGTAAAGGGCTTTTCATTTGTAAAACTTTGAGCTGTTAATTAGGGTTTTGTCACGGATTGCCAAAGGGGGAGTTTGTTAGGTTCTAAGGTCTTAGGATTTTATGTATTTAGAACTCTAATTTGTAATGTTGGCAAACCATGATCAAAACATTGTATTGAGTCTTATTTAGACTTGCTCAAAGTTGGTTTATTCTTGTAAAGTTGGAATCGAGTGGCTGCAGAAGTACTTGGGACTTTCGGCCTGGCTCGATCGATCGAAGAATAGACTCGATCGATCGAAAATCGCACAGGTTGAATTTTCTGCAGAATTTCCAACTCAGCCCTACTTCATTAAACGTTTAGGGTTTTATGTTTTTACCCTAGGTATATAAATAAAACCCTAGTCACGTTTTTGAAGGTTGTCCATATTGTATTGTTGCTCATACATTGCAGTTTTGTGTGAATCTCGTGTGAGATCTTTGAGGAGCTTTCCTTTACACAAAACTTAGGGTTTTCATGGTAGAGATGATTTCAACATCTTGAAGATCATTACTGTTGCAACCATTGGAACTTAAAAGAAAAGCAAGCGGGGAGCTTGTAGCTGATTGAGGAATTCAAGAAAGAAGTAGTCCGTGGATTCGGAGCCTGCGCGTGGTCGTGTCAGGAAGTTCTACTGGTGGGTAGCATTAGGAAGTCGAGCGGGGAGCTTGTAGTCCTTTTGTATGAACTTCAATTCTTTCATAGTGAATTCAGGTTAGCCTTGAGGATCGGTGGGTCAAATCCTCCCCAGGTTTTTACCGTGTGGTTTCCTGGGTGATCATATCTTGTGTTATTTATTTTCCGCTGCATTATTATTCTTGATATGATTGTTTGATTGTTTTAACCTAGAATTGCTTAATTTGACTAAGTAACAACTTGGCTAATTAATCTAGGCTACGCAATCTGGTTGTTTTAGGGGTCTAAATAACCTGGCAGATCTGGTTTGAAAAATTGGATTGGAGGATAACAATGATTTGGGATTGGATTGTTTGATTTGGGATAGGTTTTGAGGTTTATGAATCTGGTGGGTTGTTATGGATTTTTTTTTTTTTTTTTTTTTTAAGGTGGCATTGGTGGATATAGATTTGTGCCGATGGTGGCTGTCGGTGATGTTGCTGCATTGGTTGTTGGTGGCCGTTGTTGCAGCAGTGGTGGTGGTGGTTGTACTGTTGTTGCTAGTGTTGTTGCTGTTGATGATGGGAGGAATTAATATATTATTTTATTGTGTTGTAAATATTATTTTAATATATAGAATTGAAAAATAGAACATCTGATAAATGGGAAATTGTAAAATGATGTGGTAAAATGATAAAATAGGTTTTTGGTGTGTTAAAATGGCATTTTTTATAAGAGAGCTGATGAGAATGCTCTAATGCATGTTTTTGATTGATGGTTCAAAAAGAGACCCTTGGGATTTGAATTTCACAAAATACGTACAGTTATCTCAAGATGAGATTTAAAAATCCTAATTACCTTAAAGAATCTTATCAAACATTACCCTAAACCGTCAAAAATATAAAACATTAATGACTTAAACCCTAGTAGAGCTTGTTTCTATATTTACTTAATCTTAGATCATAATTTTTTTTTTTTTTTTTTTTTTTGAGGGTGCTAATATATTTTATTTTTTGGTTCACAAATTAACACAGATTTTCTTTCCTCCTTTGGTGACATTGAAAGTAGAGAAAATGTTTAGAATTATGTTAGGCGGACCACTCTACCTAGCCCAGTTGTGATTTTGTTCATTTAGCATAAATGGGCTCATATTTTCATAAATCATGGGCCTTCCCCTAAAGTTTTAGAATTGAGTTAATTTTTATTTGCAAGTTTAATTTTCTGGGCTGATAAATTAGGTTATCTCCCATACATTTCTCAAACCTTAGGCGTTGTGATTTCCGAGTTTTATTATAAAAGGAAGAGGCAAAGGATAAGTGAAAAACTCTTACAAGTTAATTAATTTCCTTTATTATTATTATTATTATTATTATTATTAGAGTAAACAATAAACCTAATCCTCATTGCATCAAAAAAAAAAAAACCTAATCCTCATGGGACAAGGACAATAAGGGTTACAATGGAATTAGGTTTCATAGTCATAGTACAAGAAAGATTAGTTCTATTTATTTATATTTGATAATTAAGATTAGATTTATATTCCAAATATGAAATGGTATTCCTTTTCCTAGTAGTGAACTAGCAATCACACGTACAATTCACGCATTGAGCTCAACAATTTAAACAAGCCAATACTATGTCCACAATCACAAAGTCATACTATCTTTCTATTATCCTCTCCAACCCAATACTCTTGTTAAGATCAAGCTTTTTTTTCAAGTTTCTCACCATCTCAAGGTTCAAAGAATCATGAATTCATTAATAAGTAACTTCAACTCAATCATCAACAAGTTACACCCAAAGTCAAGCCATTCCAAGAATATGATGGCTAATAAAGTAGCAAAACATAATCAAGTTTCAAGAAAAGGCTACATACCACTATATGTGGTGTACAAAGTACAGAAGAAGAGATACAAAGTTCCAATGAAGTATTTCTCGCATCCAACTCTCTAATAATTGCTCATGCGGTCACAACATGGTGATCCAGAAACCAAGATTGATGGGCCAATCGTGCTGACTTGCAAAACAAAGTACTTCGACCATATATTATCGAAGTTAAGTACAAGCATGGAGTTTTTGTTTGAGTTAAGTACAAGCATGGAGTTGATGAGTTAAGCTCAAGAGACTACGATTCAAGAATTGTGTTTATTGATATTTTGCTAACATCTAGCTTTTGTTCTAGAGAAAATTGTTGTGAACCTAACATTTGATAGTAGAAGATTTTACTGGACCATGGCTTTTTCCCTTCTAATTGAAAGGTTTTTCCATGTTAAAATTTGGTATCTTGATTGTATGTTGTTGTTTATTTTTCTATTTCTATTGGTTAATATTATTGTGTTTACCTAATTTATTTGTAGTGCCTTTGAATTTGTACAAAGAGATAAAATCAAAATAACTAAATTTTTTTTCCAAACACTTGGTGATTTTTTTTTTTTTTTATAATTTGTTACAAGATCCTTCCAATATATACGTTATCTCTATTTCGTTTGTTTAATGCGGCAGCAAATAAATTTGTTTTTATAAAGATGTTTTAGGGTTGCAAAGTAATTTTAATCTATTTCTTGAATTTTAGTTTGGAGACTTGTTGTTCACCAAAATAATAATGTAACGAACATAATTTTTTAGGATAAATTACATAGTTGGTCCCTATTTTTACACCATATTTTAATTTAATCCTTAACCTTTCAATTGTGCTAATTTAGTCTCTAACCTTTCAATACTGTGTTAATTTGGTTTTTGCTGTTATCTATTGGATGGAAAAATTTTATGTGTCAAACAAAATAATAAAAAATAAAAAATTATGCCACATCAGATTAAATTTATTAAAAAAAAAAAAAAAACCAAATTTTGTGTTCCCACGCGAGTTCAAGTTTGGAGAAAATTCTATCTTCTCCCTCATCCTTACTTGCTTTGCAAATTACATTCCCTCTCTTCTCCCTCATCCTCACTAACTTTGCAGAATATTGCATTACATAATAAACGTATGAACTAATATCCATTCTCGAGATACGTAAAGAAAAGATAAACAATTTAATGCAAAATGAATAATATCGGTGTAAATTTATATGGTTACTGTAAGGGTGAAAGACCAAACACGTATGTTGGGCCTCAAGCCCCATTTGAAGATATAAGTATTTCCGAGGAGGGGTAAAGGATTGAGAAAGACCCCAAAATGGAGAATCGCGTAAGGAAAAGATAAGGGAGTATAGTCCGAGGAGTATACCCTCCTCGGACTTGAAGAATATCGGTCAAGTAAATACCTGGGCAGCTTAGGTGAACTTCTAGGAGGATCCAGCGATAAGGATGAACTCCTTACACGTCTGAAGATGATAGAAATAGAGAAATATCTAAAGAAAAAGCTGCTACCACCGTGTTTAATACACTGCAGCAACTTTTCTGGCCGCATTTATGTGGAGAAGACCCCTGAACAATGCAATCTCAGCTACCACTACTCATGGAGAACTAAAAAAGATACCTGATGTGACATGTACTCAAGTGAATGCTTAGATTAAGAAAAAGTGTACGATGAAGATAGTTTAGAATGAGGCTATATAAATGGAAGAGACCTCTGATGAAGGGGGATCAGAAAAAAGAGAAGAAGAAGAGGAAAAAGATTTTACTGTAACTCTAAGAACCGTACTAACCTTTCAATCAATAATATATCTCTTTGGACATCAATTTATTCAATGTTTAAATGTTTTTTCGCATTGGTTCATCCCTTGATATCTTGATTAACTGTTGTTTAATTCATGGACAGCCTAGTTCTTTCACCCACACTCTACAAATTTATTGTAGTGGACTTATTGGGCTTCAATCCTTTACCTTTCGGGCTTGGGCTACAAATCTTGACCCTACAGTTACTGTAGTAAACTTATATATTTACACAATTATACATAGACTTATGAGAGTCATTTTTAGATAACACTGTGTAAATTCTATATCCTTTTTTTTTTTCATCCACAAACTGATATGAGTGCTCGAATGTTATGTTTACACCCCAATAACATAATCGTCAGATTATTTCAAACAAAACAATATGATCTGCCACACACAATAACAACTCACGTGTGTAAATTTGGGGTGAAGTCGGTTTAAAAACCCTCCATCGACTATCACGACCACCATGTCCTCCGACCACCGTCAACTATCTCCTCAAACGAGATTGAGTGAAGAACTCAATGAAAGTGAGAAAAACTTTGGGTGAATTTTTGTTTTTTATTTTTTTCTCTATTGGTTCAAAAAAAAATGGCTGGTTTGTAAAAAGTTTGTTCTTTTTTACTTTTTTCCACTCAAGCCCGGAAGGATTTTGGGAGGCACTGGTTTCTTGTTTCTTCATTTCCTTTATGTTGTGATTCTAGGGCCTATATTACCAAAGAGATGCTAAAATGTCATCTTTCATTCATGGTTTTACCTTTACTCAATCAAGTCTGGGAGGATTTTGGAGGCATTAGTTTATTGTTTCTTTTTTACTTTATGGTGTAACAAAATATCAACCCAAACATTTCCAATCTTCTTTAATTTGTAAAAATATGAGAGAGAACTTATTGTATAGATTTTAATTGTGTGTGACATACCCTATTGTTTTGTTTGAAACAATATGAGGATTATGTTATAGAAGGTGTAAACATAAGATTTTACACCAAATCTTTATAAAATTTAAACTCATTTATTTAAGATTTTAATACTTTGTTTTTGTTTTTTTAAACTATTTTAGGACTTTGCATAAATGGTTTTAAATTCAATTTAGTCTCGGTGTAAAACGATGGTTTTAAAATCTGAACCTGATCGTACCCTAATCTATGGTCTGGTAAAAAACGAATAATTGGTATAAAATAAAAACCAGTCAACCATGTTAAACCGGAACTTTTCTAGTTCTTAGACCGATCCATGTTTTAAAACCTTGTATATACCCTCTAATGTGAGAACGCTGCATTAACATTTTACCCAAAAAAATTGAATACAACCGCCCATTCACAACAATAGCTCACGTGTGTAAATTTGTGCTTAGATTACGGTACATGTAAAATGGCACTATATTACATTATTACATACAAGAATGCTATCTTCATCAGCTAGTTAACATTATTAAATTTGTTTTAAATTATTGTTAAATCATGCAACCTGAGGGGAAAAAACAAAAACAAAAATGTGATTATTATTAAATCTTATCCCTTAGTCAAAGGAAAATGGGAATTGCTGCCAAGTATTAACCCCTGTTGTGTGGGTAGATGTTGATGAGGTACTTCTTATGTGAAAGATTAACACATTTGTATACACTCATTTAGGCCAAGTCTAATTTTAGTTTTAGAAAAACTAACTCCCAATGACTAAATTGTAACTATTGCCAAGAGAACCTTGGGTATTTGAATTTCACAAACTACCGTTCATATAAATATTTAGACATCAAGTAATAATGATCCTCTAGCTACAAGAAATAGTTGCATGAGACTTGTGTTTGCTGGTAGATGCCTTCCCCAAGAGATCACACGCTTCTTGAGACGATAAATTTGCACAAATGGATGGTATATTGAGACCTTTTAGGGTTCACATTACTACTCAACTTTTGCCACTCCTCCTTCAGGCATGCTGCTTTCAGCAACAGCCTCCCGTACAAACCTGGAAAGAATAGAAATTCCCTTTCTTAGGTGTAATAAAGGAAAGAGGAAAAAAAAATCAGGCTAAAATATTGTTTAAAGATCTATTTCAACATCACGAGGCACCAAATGTTTGGTCATAGTTTAGGAACAAAAACTATATTTTAGCCAATAAATAATAATGATCCTACAATTCTACCACGACATCTTTGTAGGCTAGCAGCTAATTTTAAGTCCTTAAGTTCATAGTTGATAGTAGAGTGGCTTGAGCTTCATATGATAGACACAAGAAGAGTACCTTGCTAATTTGTCCCGTGATGATTGCAAGATGTAGATTGAGAGGATAAATGACATCAAAAGCCCTGAAAATTGCATGAAGATATTTAGTAGCAATTATGATAATAAAGCATAAAACATTACTAACTGCTTCACAAACTCATGAAGATTCCACTAGTTGAGAGTCAAGGGAACTTTTAATTGAGTTCGCTCCCTCAAGTAATGAATCATATAGTCTGGCATTTCATTTTAGGAGTCATTACCTACATTATTGGTTCACAACAAGGATTATGGAGAGGCCATGCTGTACAATCAGCTAGTCCAATGTAGACTGAACTGAAGGACGCAGGTGGATTGGGTTTAAGAACTATTGAGGGCAGGAATAGGACTGCCATGTTAAAGCTTTTCCGGAGAGTAGTTAATAATAATGGGTCCATTTGGACTCAATGGGTTCATTTTAGATATCTCAAGAAACATTCTATTTGGGTGGCTAATATTCCATCCGACTGCTCTTAGCCTTGGAAGAGTGTTGGTAAGGGAAAATGTGACTAATGCTATCAAGCATCATATTTGTAATGGTGAAAAAGCAGCAGTTCACCAAATAAAAAAGGAAAGAAGAAAGGGGGAAAATGAAGCACCAAATACCATTGCTTCATAGGAAATATTTACATTTTATATATATATATATATATATAGCTCATCCCACAGCCTCTTGTTGATCCTTTAACTGAGGGGGATCTATGATGAATAAAAAAGACCAATTTCAACAATCATAAGATACATAACTAAAATTTTTACCCGATCCAAAAAGAACATAAAATCCAGAAGTCACGTCTATCTCTGAATTCTCCTCCCTGTCATCCATCACAAAAGAGACTAAAGAGAGGTTTGATATAATTTGCAGGAAACAAAAAGCTGATCATCCAATATGTTCATCATATGCTTGATAAGACAGCATGAGTAAGCACTGTATATGCCATTTGTTTTAAAAAAGAAGAAACTAAAATTCCATCAAGCCTCAAGAGATATTGTATTTGTCTCAGGAGCATCATAGCTCAGTGGCATTGCTTGCTCTTCTTTATGAAGAGAACTAGGATTCAAATCCCCCCCCCCCCCCCCCCACATAGTTGAAACTATTGAATTATAAATTTAAAAAATTATATAAAATGCAGATCAATCCAAGATTACAGCAGCCTTCCACATTTCCAAGAGTATATTAAAAAAATATATTCATGCTAATATGTGTAACTCACTGGAACCAACTTCCCACCCCCACCCCCACCCCCACCCCCCAAAAAAAATTCTGATTAACCAAAGGAATCTGCCCTGAATAGTTCAGCCAGGTTGTCTCACAATTGGTGGGGTTCATGACCTATACCAACACATTGGAAATGTCCTGTAAACACAAGAACCAATGTGCAAAATATTGGATATTTTATCCAAACTTTCAACTTAAAATCCAGAGAAGGCAAGCAAAGCCAAAAACTCATAAATACAAAGGTACTGGCAAATTGAATTTCTTCAGAGCACATCAACATAGAATTCACATATCATTACGGCAAAATCAGGAACTTTGGGGAAAACATAGATAATGCTAACCACCCAAAAAATAAAATAAAATAACAGCAACAACACGAACCCAGTAACCAAAAATATAACAGTCAAAACATGTAAATCCCAGTATACTAACCATGTGTATCTGACAAGCACGTGCTTTGGCCATTGTTGAGGATCCCAGAACTGTTTTTTAATGTCTGGATGGATTTCAACATCTGTTAAAGACAAAGATTATGGCATTAAGTTAACGAGCAAAATGAACTCTTAAAATTGACTACGTACACTTTAAATGACCCCGCCCGGGGGGGGGGGGGGGGGGGGGGGGGGGGGGGGGGGGGTGTTGTTGTTGGAGACAATTAGCAATGACACCACACTATACAATTAATATCTAAAATCAATCTTGTCAGTAACGTTTCTTCTACCCCCTACCAAGCATATCTCCCACTGATCCTAAACAAAACATAACTTTCATAAGTTTAAGCTATGCTCTCCTATATATTATAGCATAAAACAAGAGGGGAAAAAAAACAAAAAAATTATTCAATGCACAAGAGAAAAAAGATATAGCACCAGCCAAAGTTTCATGGAGAAATGTCCTGAATGAATATATTCAAAATATGTTTATCACCAACCAAAAAAAAAAAGTACAGAACAAACATCTTGAAGACTTGATGAAATAGCTAGGATAATACAGGACACAATCCCAAGGGAAATCATTAGGTTAAAGACAAGTACCGGTAAGAAATAAGCGATGTAAAAGTACTTTAAATTTTATTTCACCCATAGTACATTCCCTGTTACTTGGGTCTGTTCTTGTTTACGATCAAAATGTTGTTACTTATTAAAAAAAAAAAGAACTTTGAAATTTAAAGAAGAAAAATATATAAAATAATGGCAAAGAGAAGCCGAAGACTGCTCCCTTTCACAGTCTAGCCAAAAAAAAAAAAAAGAGAAAAGACTTTGACTTAATTTAGGCACCATTAAAGCATAGCAGAATGGCAAAGCAATATTCACATACACGATGCCAAAATATACTTACAAAGCTTGAATCAGCCACTAAACTCTATAACGAAACCATCAGAAACATCATGTGAATTTCAACACATTTCAAGGTCGACTAAAAAATAATGGATATACATATTAAGATAACAACAACAACACTTCCATTATTTTCGAAAGGCAAAATATGTTATAAAAGCTAAGAAAGTCAGATACACATTGCAAAATTTAGAGCAAAAACTAAATTAAACACACATATTTGGATCCCCCATAGAAATCACTTACCATTCTATCGGAAATGAATTGGAGTGAATAAACAATAAATACGAAAAGTATAATTACGTGTGCAACATGAGATTCAATCTTTTTTCGTTTAGCAAACCGATATATAGTACTAACATCAATTAATAACAAGCATTATCGATAACTACTTTTACACAAAAACACATACAATGGTGAGGCATATCCACAACTTTAGCAGTGACACCGTGCAAATCGCTCCCCGAGTACCTCTTCACAAATCAACAAATTCTATAAATCAGTTAAGACAGTTACAATCACCAATCCTTATAATTCAAAACAAATCCTCACCAAATGCACGTCGATCATCGGAACCTCGGAACTCTTACGATTTACAACAAGAAGCCATGGAATCAGAAACTTTTCTCTTCCAACTTGAAATGAACTACATACAATAACCAAAAAAAAAAAAAAAATTAATCGCTAACCTAATTCATATAAAATTTTTAAAATTCACAGTGAAAAAATCACTCACATTTTGTACGGATCAGCTCCAGTGTAACCGACCGGTTTCGGTATAGGAATCAAAACCTGTGAAAACACGAAAACCGAGATTTGAAAACGCGAATTTATCGTCAGAACAAAATTAAAGTGCTTGAATTCGAAGGGTTACCTCACGATTCACGGCGTAGATGGGACAATGACGACCAATCATATCGTGCCACACGGTTCTGGACTGAAATTGTTGAAAATTAAAAAATCGAGAAATTAATTCTGAAATTCAATATTATATGCACAGATAGAGAGAGAGAGAGAGAGAGGGTTTAAGAGTACGAACAGAGTGGTATTGACCCATTTTGCTCATGGGAACGAGGTCTCCAGGTCTGTAAGCAAGAGAGAACCATGGCAGAGATAGTGAGAGTAGCAACACCAAAAACGGCACCGTTTCATTTCGTCCCATTCTGAACCCACAGAGAGAGCTGTTTCCAGTTTCCGATTCTGCGAAGAAGGTAGTGGTAGTTTAACTTGGCTCCGTATGAGCATGGGCCGGACCATCGAGCCCAACTCGGGCCCAAGCACAGAATTTCCTTCTTCTTCTTTTTTTAATGTTTTAGATTTCGGGTACCCAAATTATGCGGGTTTACCCAACCCGGTAGGGAATTTGGGTATCAGGTGCGGGTTTCCTTGCATGCCTAAGGGGCTGTTTAGTTTTTAAAAAACCACCACTCATTACTCTTCATTCATCACTTAAAATACCCCAATTTTTTAAACTCCATACATTTGGCACACTATTTTCAGCTTCTCGTCATTCAAATATTTCTACTTTTTGTGGGACCCACTGCCTGAGCACCATGTTAGTGAGTATAGTTAGCCTACCTGCCTCACCTTCATTCCCCTCAATTTTCCTCACTGCTCATTTCCCCTTTCACCCCTTCAGCCCTATTACTCTTCCAAAACACAAACCCGAACTCAGCTAAAATCCAAACAGCTCGGATGCTGTTTTCAAGTCCGGTAATATTGTGATGCTCATGGTGGCAGTGAGTTATGGGTTTGTGGAAGTGGTGTGACACAGTGGCGGCGTGACCTAGTGGCATGACCCAATGGCGTGACCCAGCCTGTGAATAGATCTGATTTATGTTTTTGGCATTTGGGTTTTGAGGTCCAGTGATGCTCGCGGTGGTGGAGAGTTATGGATCTGCGGAGGTGGCATGTGATGCTCATGTGGCAGTGAGTTATGGGTTTGTGGAGGTTCGGTGAAGAGAGGAGATGAAAGCTGTGTTTAAAAAGGGAAAAAAAAATGAGAGAGAGAGAGAGAGAGGGGGGGAGAGCACATGCTCATGAAGTCAGATTGATGAGACAAGGCATAGGTGGGTCCCATCCGATTGAGTAAAATTACAAAAGTGCCACATAACCCAGTTTTCCATAACTTGAAAACATCTAAAATGTGTTTTCAATTTTCATAACTCATCACTCAAAATCAGAGAATTGAATAATAGAAAAAAAAAATGAGAGAGAGAGAGAGAGAGAGAGAGAGAGAGAGAAGGGGAGAGCACATTCTTATGAAGTCAGATTGATGAGACAAGACATAAGGGGTCCCATCCGGTTGAGTAAAATTACAAAAATGCCACATAACTCAGTTTTCCATAACTTGAAAACACTTAAAATGTGTTTTCAATTTTCATAACTCATCACTCAAAAATCATAGAATTGAGTGATGGAAACAAAAATTGAAAACAAATCCAAACAAACCCTTCAACCATGGGATCCACCAATTTTGAGTTATGGGTGATGAAAACAAAGTAATGGGTGATAGAAAACAACAAATCCAAACAGCCCCTAAACTTTCCGGATTGAGTATGGGTGTTACCTAACCTAACTTGTACTTTTTTTTTTAAATGAAAAAAATAAAATAAAACAAAATAGTCTGTTTTTGGAACACTACTCAACTAAAGAGAAACCTTGCTTGATAAGATTATCACAAGTTATAGTATTTTTCCAACCGCTATTCAAACTAAGAATAAGTTATGAGACCCTGAATAACTTCATAATAAAAGTGAACATTTTTTTCTTGTAAGTAATAAGAACGAACATCAAAGCTACCACTCCCTTTCGCTCTTAATCTCATTCTATAGGCTACCACATTTATGAGAATAATAGAGTAGAGAAGGTAGAGAAGATCTAAAAGAAAAATCAATAACTCCATTTCCTAAACATGAAAACCTTAACAAAATTCCATTTTCTATCTTCATCCTACCTAATCTAATCAACTATCCATTACTTAATGAACTGAGAGATTTTTGTCAACTTTTTTAGAGTAGAGAAGATCAAAAAGAAAAATCACTAAAAAGAAAAATCACTAACTCCATTTCCTAAACATGAAAACCTTAACAAAATTCCATTTTCTATCTTCATCCTACCGAATCTAATCAACTATCCATTACGTAATGAACTGAGAGATTTTTGTCAACTTTTTTAGAGAGTGATTTCCACGCCAAATATCATGCCAAATCCGGGCAACATCTCTCGCCTCAAAACACGAAAATTGAAGAAGACTATTCCAACCAACCCTAATACTCCTTCATGGACTACTCCCACGTGTTCCTCTAATTGATTTCAAACTCCAACCAACCCATTGATTTATGAGGTTTAACTTTTCAGTTTTCATTTATTTATGACAGTTACATGCAATTTAATGTTGCATTTCCAATCTCATCTCATTTTCAGGGAGTTTCTTCCTTTCGCCTATGTGCTTGCTTCATGTTTTGGTAAAATGCCCGTTAAATTTGAACTATTTGATTCTTTATTTGTATTAAAATTGAAAGGGGAAAAAAAATTATTTTCAAAGCTGTTTTTCAATTTTAAAGTTCTTTCACCTCTTTAATCAAGTTTTGTAGACTAACAACTCCTTGGTTTGAACCTGGCGATTCTTTGAAAAATTCTTTCTTTCTTGCTAAATAGGCATCGTATTTGACTATTTGTAGTTTTGTACAGTAAAAATAACCTTCTAATAGTAATAGACCATTTAGGAGACATTGGATTTGCCGTGATATTACATTACACCATAATGTTACATTATTGCAATCTTATATTAATGTAATCTCAATACAAGAATACAATATTACATTGTTTAAGAATGTGAAAAGATTAAGATGATGTGATATATTTTGTAATTTTAGATTATGGTAATGTTATAAAAATAAAAAATAAAAATCTTAATGTCGCATCATTGTAATGTGCATCACATCAATGACACGTCACAGCGAACCAAACACCCCCTTAAGTGTAACTTTATAATAAGAAAGGTCATTCAAGTATTATTAACCTTTTATAATCAATATTTTAAAAATTAGCTTAGTAATTTTTTTTTGAAATTTGACCCACATAATTTTTCATTTTAATTAATAATTTTACGAATTCATATTCTCACTAGAGAGGGGAATTCAAATCCTAAATCTTCTCATAAAAGAAAATAGTAAATATACCATTAAACTAAAAGTGTCTTAAAATTCTAAAAATTGTTTGTAATGCATGCTCATTGGATTACTCTATGATCGATTATTGTAATTTTTATGGTATAACAAATGAATATTTAGAGTTTGAAAATAGCAAAATTTAAGCTTAAGAGATTGGAAAAAAGAAAATATTGATAACGGATGAAAATAAAATTTTAAAAATGAAGAAAATATAATTTATTAAGTTCAAAATAAAATAAAATAAAATAAAATGTTTTACCGCATACACTCTCTCTCTCTCTCTCTCTCCACGTGGGTCTGTCTCTCCCTCTTTGCTATTTATGTTGTGAGCTGGACTGGATTAGGCCAAGTCCTATCCTATGTCGGCGGAAGGCCCAAAGCCTTGCCCATCCCAGAAAGGCCTATTTACAAATTTCTCCTCTCTTTTTTTGGGTCAAAATAGCAGGGTTGACTTTTTTTTGAGTCAACGGACTCAACACACTGCTATCCTATCTTTCTTTTTTGAATATGTCTAGTGCCACACATTTTGGTACAACAAATACTAAAATTCGCTCATGTGGCAATTTGTAGTTGGTGGAAGGGTGATGGTGGGTCCATGTAGAGACACCCCTCCACCAATCACAACTCGCCACATGGGAAAGTTGTGCCATTTGTTGTGCCAAAATGTGTGGCACTAGTTGTGCCAAAATGTGTAGCACTAGACTTATTTTTCTTTTTCACAATGAAGCAGTCAAACTTTATAAATGTCTTTGTAAAAGATCCAATTGGGTTGGCAAATCCTAAGAGCATTCGTAGCAAGTATGCCATATGCCAAATTTTTGGCATTTGGCACACCAAACCCCAAAATATGAGTCTTATGAGGTGTTTTATATCTTAAATTTTTTTGCAACATGTTACGATGCAATTTCAAATTTAAGAGCGCACTGTTCACAAATCTTATAACTTATGTTATTTTTTTATTCATGATGGGCCCATTTTCTTTTCTTATTACCTTTTTCTTTCTTTCCTTTGTCTCCTCATTCCCTTGTCCGACCAATTTCTGCTCTCTCTCTCTCATTTCCTTGTTCGACCATTTCTCTGCTCTCTCTCCCTGTACTCCACTTCACTGCCTCCCTCTTCGACGAAACCCAGGCTGGAGCATCAAGCCAGGCTGATCTCTATGGCAATGTTTTTTTTTTTTTTTTTTTTTTTTTTAATTATTTTTAATTTTTTGGTTTTGTTGTGATTTGATGGTGGATTCGGCAACAATTGGTTGTGGGTTGATTTTCATGGGTTGGGATGGGTTGATGTTGGTGGGTGGCGGTGGTTTTGGGTTTATTTTGGGTTTTGGTTATGGTGGGCGGTGGTAGTGGGTTGGTTGGTTGATTTTGGGTTTTGGTTATGGTTAACAGTGGTGGTGGATTGTGTTAGTTGTAGTCGTCATCGATCTCATCAATCTCACTCACATTCTCACCCTCTCCAGTCACGGTCAATCTCACCTCGAGGCCGCCGTCGACCCCTCTTCCCTCTCCTCTTTATTTGCCTTTCACTCTGCCTCTCTCTGGTTGTGGGTTGTTTTTGTTGTTGTTGTTGTTTTTTTTTTTTGTTTTTTTTTTTGTTTTGTTTTTTTTTTAAGGTGGTGTTGGTGGATGTGGGTTTGTGTCAGTGGTGGCTGTTGGTGTTGTTGCATCAGTGGTTGTTGGTGGCCATTGTTGCGGCAATGGTGGTTGTGTCGTTGTTGTTGTTGTTGCTGACGATGAAGGGAAGGAGTTAATATATTATTTTAATGTATTGTAAATATTATTTTAATGTATAGAATTGAAGAATAAAATATGTGATGAATGAGATATTGTAAAATGATGTTGTAAAATAATAAACTAGGCTTTTGGTGTGTCAAAATGTCATTTTTTTTTTATAGAAGAGCTGATGGTAATGCTCTAAGCATCACTTGTTGGATACCTTATTGGGGGACCATTGGTGCTATAGTATATAACATATTATTAATAATAGACTAATAGCAAAACTTAATTAAAAAAAAATGATAGAAAAATAAAAAAGGTGCTTGTTTTAAAATTTTTAAGGATACTAGGTTGTAAACAATATATTTCTTGATTAGCTATCAAAGTTTGTATGATATTAGTAGACTGTGGCTTTATGAGATAAGCAAATAATGATGTTCTTAATTTTGCATCCAACCCATTTTAGGAAGTGACATATGACTAGCAAAGAATTAGGAGCACAATATTATTTGACATTATGTAAGATTTGTTTATTAATTTGCAAAAAAAAAGAAAGGGCATGTAAAGCTAATAAGTTGAGTAGGACGCCAATTAGTTCAACATGTAAAATTGCTTAACGTTGTTTGAAACTTAAAATATTTTGAGATTGCATATGACTGATGCCTACTGGCATGCGTTTATGATTATAAGATAAGAAATGATTATTTTTAATCGGATTGTCTACTAAGCCTAGGTTGTTACTGGTTGTAGACACATTTTTCTTGTTTAGTTATTAAAGTTTGTATGGAAATGAGTACATTATGGCTTTGGGATATTAGCAAATAATGATGTTCTTAATTTTGTATTTAACCAAATTTAGGAAGTGATATACGAGTACGACTAGCAAAGGACTAAGAAGGGCACAATATTGTTTGCCGTTAATTATGTAAGTTTTATCTATCAATTTGAAGAAAAAAGAGAGGGGGGGCGCTTTAGATCGAACGCAGGAGGTGGAGTGAGGTGTTTATTTAGTAATATTTCTAAATTAGTTAAAAGAAAGTAGGACATTGGACGTCAATTAATTCAAAATGAAAAATGGTTTATCCTTTTTTTAAAAATTTTGAGATTGCATATTTACCGATGACACGTGTTTACAATATTAAAATTATTAGACGATTAATTTTGTCGTGTAGCCTAGTTATAAATACAAAGACATGAATAACCTATAATCATTTAAATTAAATAAAGATATAAATGGAGTTCATTAAAATAACGATAATGTGTATCAAATTTAGACATGTGTATCAAGAAAACATAAACATGGATAATTAACATGGGATTTAATAATAAATGTTATTAATACAAATAAAATTATTCTCACGATCTCAATATATTATTTTTAAACTGTCTCAAAATATATATAATTTCTAAAACTAAAAGCTTCGTCTCTATTATTAATACGTTTTTCTTAATAAATAATGATGATTTAGGTAAAAAAATAGTTGTGTGCACGCGTCTTGTCGGTTTTGGAGGGAACACAGTTTGAAGACTCTATTTTTTCAAGCTTCCCAAATTCTTTTCAAATTATCTCAAAACACATACAACTTTCCGAAATTGAAAGCTTCATCTCTCCATTATCAATATGTTTTTCTTAATAAGGAAGATTTAGGCAAGCAAATAGTTGTGTGCGCGCCTTGATAGCGTTAGACATAACTTGTTTTGAAGACTCTGTTTTGTTTGAAGCTTTTCTTACTTTTACTTTTTTTAGTATTATTGGTCTCGATAATATGAAACAACTTATTCTTGTTCTTGTTCATGTCAAATTAAGAAAACCATCACATATTTTTGTACATCGGTACCATTTCAAATGTTTTATTTTGGTTTCTTGCATTAGGAAAAAAAAAAAAAAACCAAAAAAAAAAGAAAAAAAAAAAGAAAAAAAGAAAAAAAGAGAGGTGAAAAACTTGAAAGGCAGTTGGGACATGTGCCCTTGAACAGGCAATGGCATTGCTTAAAAAAAAAAAAAAAAAAATGAAGTTCCGAAAGGCAAAGAGTGGTGTAAAGAGTAAAAATTTGCGAAACGGAATGGTAAAAAAAAAAAACAGAAGAAGATAACAAAAGAAGAAGGCACAGGTGGGAACGAATAGAAAAGAAAGGAAAGATAGAAAAGGACACCAACACACAAACACGCACAACACAAAACAAACAGATTTGCGTATTTCTAAGCTTTCTCTTCCTCTTCTCTCCTCTCTCTGCAAAAAAAAAAAAAAAAAAAAAGGCTCAAACAAACACACATTTATAATCACACAACAAATTTCTCACTCTCTCTCTAAGTTCTTCAACAATCCACTCGACCTCTCTCTCTCTCTCTCTCATATCGCAAACCCTTAAGAGTTCAATTCAACCTAACCGTCCGATCGCGCTGCAAGATCAAATCTCATTTCAGATCAACGGCGTAGATTCTCCGTGAATTCAACGCGTTGTCATGGTACCGTCGATTCTTACCGTCGGTGAATTCCGAAAGTAAATTTTTTTTCCTTCACCGTTAAAAAAAAAAAAAAAAAAATTGTTGTGGTTAATTTCCATGGGCGATCTTCGGGATTGGTCGCCGGAGCCACCGAACGCTGTCGTATTGGCAGAGCGGCGGTCGTCTTCGTCGTCCTCGTCTTCGTCTTCGAACCAAACGGCGGGAATTGCCGCGGAGTATTTGCAGCGAGCTGAGGAGGCGACACAGGGGATCATAGCTCAGGTTCAGCCCACTGTTGTCTCTGAGAATAGGAGGAGAGCGGTTACTGATTACGTTCAAAGGCTCCTTGGAACTTGGCTTGGTTGCGAGGTAAGTGTCTATGTATCTATGTGTTTTGTGTAATTGTGTTGAATTTGAGCTTATTAGTGTGAAAATTGAAATTATTAGTGTTAGTTAATTTTGTAATTGTTCAAACTTGAAACTTGAATTAGGTCACTAAGAAATTGCTTTGATTTTAGCCAAGAAAGAACACAATTGTGGAATAAAATGCGTGTAAAACTTTAGGTACTATAGGTGCTAGGTTGTCTTTTCAATTAAATTCAACCATGTGGCCGCCTTGGAAGCTGTAACTATACACAAGGAAGTGTATTGTTGAGTTTAGTTGGGGGAACTAAGAAACAACACCCTAAGAAGCACGGACACTTATATGATACGCTGCTGGACATGGCGACACAACAGTTCTTGAAAAATTATGCCGGGTCATGATAGGAATTCGACCATGAATTAATATAAATCATTATTTTTTTAATAGTTTTTAAAAAAAAATTTACTTATAGGCATATTTTATGTTTATTTCAAGTTTCAAACATATTTAAAAATTAAAAAAAAAAAAAAAATTTCCTTACAATGCATTGAGGACACACATGCAGGAGTGTCCCTAGCGTGTCTGACATGATTACGCCGGGGTTTTTGGAGTGTTCATGCTTCTTAGGCAACACCTAAGGAACTTTTCATGCTGTTTTGCATAAACTATCCTTTTTTTTTAATAAACGCATAAACTATCCTTAGGTGCATGACTTTTGGATATCAAGATTAAAAAAAGGAACAGAACTATTATAGTGGTAGAATGATTTAAATATTTCAAATGAAGTAAAAGTACTCATATCTTTTTGATGAAATAATTATCTATATTATTTAATTATAAAGTTATGTTATACCATTTCTTGAAGAAAGGTCTAATTTGGTTCAAAATGTCAAGAAGAGATGCACGAATATTAGAAAACATGTTTGTTTTATGTGTATTAATTCATTTAAAGAAGACAGGGACGGATTGATGAGAAGTTCTTTACTTTAGTGTAGTAATTATTCCATACTAAAGTCACATTGTATGATGCTTCCACAAATCAACCATCATGTGGTGTGCATTTGGATTGACTTATTTGCTGATTTACTAAAAGTGAATAGAAGTTCAATTTTACCTAGAAGAAGTGAGGCTTTAAAAAGCTTCTTATAAGCAAATAAGCTCCATTACTACATAAACCCCCCCCAAAAAAAAGATAAATCAAATGAGTGTTTCAGGGTGTTATTATCATATGAGATAATTTTTTCATTTTGTTGGGAGTTGGATGAAATTTTTGGATGAGTTTGATTGCTTATGTTAATGGTTATTTTGTACTAGATGCGGGTTTTGGGCTAGGGAACCAATTTTGCACTTAAATGAGTGGAATTTAAGCTCTACATGATCATTTATTTAATTAAGCAACATTTTGCATATGGATTTCTCTATTTTCTTTCTTCTTCTTCTTCTTCTTCTTCTTCTTCGTCCTCTTCTTTTTTAATTTGAATTAATTTTTAAAATTAACAATTCTTCATAGTTTTCCTTTTGATATTATAAATACTAAACTTCATGTAAATATAGATAAGATGTAGATTACTTTCTTCTAACTCATTTTTCTTTCAGGTATTTCCATTTGGGTCTGTACCGCTGAAGACTTATCTGCCTGATGGCGATATTGATTTGACTGCCTTTGGTCATCTAAATGGTGAGGAGGCTTTGGCTAGTAATGTTTGTTCTGTCCTTGAAAGAGAAGATCAGAACAGGGCTGCTGAGTTTGTAGTAAAGGATGTCCAAATGATTCGGGCAGAGGTTTCTAGCCTATAATCCCTATATTTACTAAAGATCTTTGTTAGTCCATATATTTAGTAAAATATATTTGATTTAGTTGAACTAATTTGAGAATTATTTTTGCTTCAAATACAGGACTTGCTGGTTTGATTCTGAACGTTTTTTGATCACCTTGTTGTTTTACATTTGTGTATAGACTCTGTCATCATTTGCATAATTAGTATAGCCATTTTGCTTTTGGTAATTGGATAGAAGACTACAATGTTTCTTCCAAGGTGTCCCTCCACACCCAACCACCCCCCCCCCCCCCCTTTTTTTTTTCCTTCCCTTCTCTTCCTCATATCCAGAAAATAGTATTGATGAGTGATCAATTTTAGAAAGCTTGTGTCTAGTATTTTTACGCTAAAGGATCTATAAACTATATTTGGCAAGGGTTGATAACCATTACCCTTTATAGGAATTTCTGTCCTCAGTAGATGTTATCTGTGTGATTCATTTTCTTGGGTCAGCGTCTGTGTGTTTCAAGGTTGGATTGGAAATTTCAAGTCTATCTGTTATGGTTTGTCTGATAATGCGGGTAAGGTTGGAGAGTCAGACACTAGAATTTTATTAGCTTCAACCTTTGTTATTCTCGGGTATGGAAAGGTAACGTCCATTCCCACTGCAATTCCCTCTCCCCTCCCCTCCCCCCCCCCCCCCTCCCCCACATTCCCCATTCCAAAAAATAAAAAGAAAAAAAAATACTATTGGTGACTTGGGCAGTAAGGTAGAGTTTTCTTATATGTTATGATTACCACCACAATAGGTATATGCTCCCACACATATATAGAAGTGCATCTTTAGTCTACTCTGCATTTGCTGGTTGGTATACATTCTTTTGTTTTGCTGCTTAGAAGTGCATCTTTAGTCTACTCTGCATTTGCTGGTTGGTATATATTCTTTTGTTTTACCACTTCATACACTATAGCACTGGCCTGAATGCATGGTCTCATGCAAATTCTTGAAATGATGGCAGTACTGTTAAAATATTGAATTGAGGCTTACAGAAAGGCATCGTGAAAATATAAGGGTCAAATATTTAATAGAGTTAGGCTGAATTGATATGAATGGGGGGAAGGTTACATGAGAATAGAATAGCTAAGGAGACCATGTTTATAGACATATTAGTCCTCACCTAGTGGTGTGCAGGGCACGGTTATTCCTCAAGTGGAGTGGCTATTAGCTGTGGGTTGGTTGTTGGAAACTTGACATGGAGTTGAATTTATGATTTGATTAGTAATTTGATAAAATCTACTGTGTTGCAACTTACAACCCTTTAGGTTATCTAGTCTGTAGAAGTTATCAAATGTTACGCATTTGTGTTCATTTATTTTATTATCCATTTCCTTTGGGAATTCCTTTTCACATTTAAAGCCCCAACTATGTTGCATGCAGGATTTAGACTTGTCCTTGTTGACCTATACTATTATTGTCACTTGGATGCCACTAATAAAGCCTATCTTCTTCTTCTTCTTCTTCTTTTTTTGAAAGAATGGACTTTTTTTTTGTTTTTTTTTGGGGGGGGGGGGGGGGGGGGTGAATAGGTTGAAAAAGAACTTCTATTAAAAAATGAGAAATTCATGCCATCATTGTTGCAGCTACCAAACCACACTTTACACAAACAAAACTCAACTTTGAATACACTAGTAACAATTCACCTGAACAAACAAATCCAAACAATAAGTACAGCAGACGAATTCAACAAGACAGCAGCTAACCCAGGTCAAATCATGCCCCTTAAATATGGAACAATGGATGTTCCAAGTAGAGGAAAGGACTCCATTCTTAAAGTGTTGGGGACATTCTTCATTGTTGCTACTCTAAATCTGACATCACTCTTAATATCCTTGGCTAATCCACTTATCAAAAAATAATCCTTGGCCAATCCTTTTTCACTTCTCCATGAACCTGAGCATTTCTATCAATCCAAAGAGCAAAGATTCTTGCATTCCAACTTAGTCTGCACAAAGCAGCCTACTCCTCTCTTTGAAAGAGTTAATAGTGCATTTCAGCTCATCATCCCAGCACATTCCATCTCTATGAAATAAACATTTGCGCAATATCATTTTCCATACCCAGTTGGAGAAAGGCCATTCAAAATATAAGTGATCCCTACTTTCAACTTCATTACTGCTGAAAAGGCATAATCAATCACCCACATACCCTTTTTATCATCCTATCCCTTGTGGAAAGTCTGTTTCTAATTGCAAGCCAGCCAATGAAAGATGCCTAGGTATAGGACTGCTGAACCAGACCAGTCTCTGCCGGCTCACTTCAGACTTCTTTGCTCGGATTGCTTGCCACGTGTCAGCACAAGTGAATAGGACTCTGATATAGCCTATCACTGCATGTTGCATAGTGCACCAGTGATTGGTTTATGTAGTATGCATGCTTGTTTATCCTTGTGAATCTATAATCTGCTCTTTTTATAAGATATGAAGCGTTGCAGTATGACTTTTAGATGACTCATTGTATTCCTTCTAGTAAGCTACATCTTAGATTGCCCTTCTACTGGTTATAATTTTTTGCAATTTGACCATTGGGTTTTCTGGTGGCAGGTTAAGCTTGTAAAATGTCTTGTACAGAACATTGTTGTTGATATTTCCTTCAACCAGTTAGGAGGGCTCTGTACTCTATGCTTTCTTGAGAAGGTAGCCTTCCCTGTAAAATTCCTCTAGTAAATGAAGGTTGATTTCTTGCATTTAATTGAATGCTTTGGAATATTTAGTTTTGTATACATGAATAAATTTATTGGAAGATGGACTTTGTTGGATTGAAATTTCTGTTATATTGCTGAAAAAGCTTAAGAATTTAGCACTTTAAGATCATGGATCTCTTTTCAGGTGAAGAAATAAAGTGAATGTTAATATTTCTATGTTTATCCTTTTATTTTCAAAAGCAAAGTGGAGTTTGGATATTTTTATGTTTTCTGCTGTTAATGTTCTTCTCTGGGTTTTTTTCTTCAGTTTTCATTTTTACTGGTAGTTCTGTGGACAACACCCTCATATTTTTTTTCTATAGTTCACAGATTCCTTATTTATTTAGATGTGACTTAATAACATCTGCAAGATAGTTTACAAATCATGTAAGAAAAATAATATCCACACTAATCAAATTTGGACATCTTCTATGTTTTCTTTTGGTCATCTTGAGCTTGTTGGACTAGGCTCTGCTTTTGGAATTTGATGTCTTTGATGCTGCTATGTACAGGTTGATCGTCTGATTGGCAAAGATCATCTATTTAAACGGAGTATCATACTGATTAAGGCTTGGTGCTACTATGAGAGCCGTATTCTTGGAGCTCATCACGGCTTGATTTCTACATATGCTTTGGAGACTTTGGTTCTATATATCTTCCATCTTTTCCATGCTTCCTTAAATGGTCCTCTGGCGGTGAGTGTCTTCTGCAATTAGCACTTGTATGCTACTCAAATGTATTATATAAACTTAACCATCTTGTCTCTTTAGGTTTTATATAAATTTTTGGACTACTTCAGTAAATTTGACTGGGACAACTACTGCATCAGCCTGACTGGTCCAGTCCGCTTATCGTCATTGCCAGAACTCGTGGGTAAGCAACATTGTTTTGCATGTGTGGCACACTTATTGGTTTAGATGGCTCTTAGTCATTATTTGGTCCTTTTTGCAGCTGAGACACCTGAAAATGATGGCAGTGAACTGTTGCTCAGTAATGATTTTCTTAACGGATGTTTGGAAGTGTTCTCAGTTCCTGCAAGGGGGTATGAGACAAATTCAAGGACATTTCCCCCAAAGCATTTTAACATAGTTGATCCACTAAAAGAAAATAACAACCTTGGTCGCAGTGTGAGCAAAGGTAGAATTCCTTTTCCTTTAGTCAGGTGGGAGGCCTATGGCCTCTTCTTCTATGTCATTCAATGGGACTGAAATATCTGACATTTCCCCCAAAGCGTTTTAACATAGTTGATCCACTAAAAGAAAATAACAACCTTGGTCGCAGTGTGAGCAAAGGTAGAATTCCTTTTCCTTTAGTCAGGTGGGAGGCCTATGGCCTCTTCTTCTATGTCATTCAATGGGATTGAAATATCTGATCTTTTTTATTGTTTTACTAATGAAAAAGATTAGGTCAATTCCTTCTGGAAATTTTGCTACTTGTAACTGTAAGGTAGATAAGCTATCCAACAAAGTTAAAGTTACTTCATTCTTGGGGAAATTTTTGTACAAAACAGATATATTTTGGCAATATCATGGGACAAAGGAAACATTAGCATTTTACATACTAATAAAATTATAGATTCAGTGTGTGTGTTTATTTTGGGCTGTAGGTGGTATTGATTTATTCATGTAATCATTTGTGAGTTCAAAATTGTTGAATTTTCAAAATGTGGGAAGTTTTTCTTGGAATTTTCATGAAAAAATTTGACTAAATTTTTTTTTTTTTTAAATTCATGAAAAAAATTGCATTTAGAAGACTCCAAATAATGTTGCACTGAATGAGGTTGCAGTTACTTTTGTTCATTAATGATAAATCTGGATTGACTTCTGTAGGAAACTTTTACCGTATTAGGAGTGCTTTCACATATGGTGCTCGAAAGCTTGGGCGTATCCTCTCCCAACCGGAAGAAAACATTGAGGATGAAATCCGTAGGTTTTTCTCAAACACATTGGACAGGCATGGGAGTGGGCAGAGGCCTGATGTTCAAGATCCTGTCCCGATGCCTGGACACAATGTGTTTGGCACTGCATCGTCATTTTCAGGTACAGAATCACAAGAAGATCATACAATTTATGAATCAGAATATGCCTATTTAAATAGCATGACTGCCGAAGGTCGGTTGGGTTATGAGGGACTAACACATGCTGGAGTCAATAATGTTAACACATCAGGGACTGGTACGAGCTTTGCTCATGCTGTGAATGAACCAAAAAGAAGCTCTGTTGATGCATCAGGCTCAACCATGTTGTCGGAAGCTGATGGTTCTGTAAATGGGATTACTGTTTCAGAATATCGTCTTGTTGGGGATGCGAAAGACCTTGCTACCTCCAGAATTCAAGGTCTAACAATTTCAAAGGATGCAATTAAATCCCTTCCTTCAAGTTGTAAGGATAGTACATCCTCTTTGGGTAAAGCACATCATGCATCTCATCTCTATCTCTCTCAAAGAGTAATGGGAAATGGGGATGGGGATGGAAATCCAGATCAAAAACAGCCAGAAGAGTCTGGTTGTACTGAGAAGAAAGATTCGCCTAGGCTTCTGCGAGCACCTTCTGAGGAGAAGGCCTTGATTGTGCACTTGGACCAGTGTGAGAACCAGTTGGTTAGTGATAATGACAGTCTGTCACCTGTTGGATTGAAGCACCACTCTCCACGTTTGAGTCCGGTTACTTGGTCCTCAGAAGATCTTTATCCTAATTATTCTAATTATAGGGTGTTAAATGGCAGTTCTGGAAATCCTGAAGGTTTGAACCCTTTGTCGGATCTCAGTGGGGACCATGATAGTCACATTAAGAGTTTGAATCATGGTAGGTGGTGCTATGAGTGTGCGTTGAGTACAGCTGTTACTCCTGTGCCTCCGTTGTTTACACAGCTCCATGGCAAGAAGTCAAGGGATGTAATACGACAGCCTGTGCAGCTGAACAGGAATGTGTATTCCCAGATGAACACCAATGGTGTTGTACCCAGGGCACCATTCTACCCCATGAACCCAACAATATTACCTGGTGTTGTGGCATTTGGTATGGAAGAGATGCCAAAACCAAGAGGAACAGGGACATATTTTCCCAACACGGTATACTCACTCTAAGTCTCTGGATTTTTTTCTTTTTGGTATTTGAATATTGTGGAATCCTTGAAATTTTTGTGGGGCCACGGCATTGTTGATCTTGGTGTCTCTATCCAGCTTCTGTTTTTCATTAAGTTGTTCAGGTGGACGGTCTCATTATCTTAGAGTGCTTTTATGCATAAATTTTTGCAGAACCATTACCGGGACAGGCCCTTGACACCCAGGGGAAGAAATCAAGCACCAGTAAGGTCTCCTCGTAACAACGGCCGAGCCACATCAATACCTGAGTCATCTTGGTCTGAGAGAAGCAGTCGTGAGCTGGCACAAGCACAATTTCCTGTTTATGGCGGCGGAAAGTCTGGGTTATCAGATCACACCTCTGGTTCTCCTGGAAGGAAGTTGTACTCTATTGCCAATGGTTCAATGCATCCGTCTGAGAGAGTGGTTGAATTTGGGTCAATTGGGAATCTGCCAGTTGAGGGATCTTTGCCCGAAAGGAGCAGGCAACAAAACTCTGGCTCAGCACCTGCTCAAAACTTAAGTGTAAGCCTTCTGTCACCAGGGATACAAAGCCCAAAACCAGTGTTGGGTATGAATCAAGATAGGTAGGAGAATATCACCATTCACCATTCATGTCAAATTTTAATCCGGTACTAGCTGACATACATGGGTCTATTTTTTAAGTTTCTTTGTTTTGGACATGTAGGATTGCTGTACAATCATTCCGTTTGAAAGATGAAGAAGAATTCCCACCTTTATCTGTCTGACTTCAGTGGGAATGGATGATATATCTATATGGTTAAAGTTTGAATGAATAGAACAGTAAATGCTAACAAAGCAGCCTAAGTTTGAGCTTTCCTCCTATACAGCACCTTCATAACCATTTGGAAGCTTGAGATATAAGACCATTTTTTCCTGTTTGTGGTTCAAAGGCATTTTGTACATTCTACTAAAATTTCCCCTTTAATCTTAATAGCTGTGTTTACTGAGATGTTAGTATATAGGATGTTTGAGATATGGTTTTGCCCCTGGTTTTGTTTTTCTCACGACCCCGTGTAGGTAAAATAGCATGAATAGAATGTTGTTGATGTCTGATGTAAGTTCTACAGGAAGATAATAATTTCTGCAGATGTTTATGATGTAACTCTTTGGCTATGTTACTATTGGAAAGGTGTTACAGCCTATCTTGTTCGTGGCTCCATTTTCTTGGCAGTACAATGTCTTGCTTTATCAAGTGCTATTGAGATATTCTACGGAACTCCTAATTTCATATCTACGGCATTGGACAAACCTGGGTACAGTTCTTTAGGTATTGTACAAGTTTTTGGTTAAATTCAAACACATGGCTGCATTGAACAATACAATGTTCCGTAAGTGTTACATGTTTATAGCATCATCGTATGGTCAGCTTATTGAGGGATAAGATTATGCTTAGTTTGTGCATCAAAATAATGGAGTCAACTGTTAGGGCTTGATTTAAATCTAAAACTATTAGGTGATATGGTGATAGTAAGAGTGTGTTTGGATACTGTTTATTTTGCTTAAAACTGAAAACTGAAAACAATTATAAAAAAATAATAAAAAAGTTACTGTTCACACTGAAAGTACTGTTCATTTGCCTGTTTCATGAACAGTATAAGAGGCGTTTGTCAGTTAAAAAACAAAAAAAAACAAAAAACGCAAATGCAGGAGATTTCATCCGTATTCAAATGCCTTCTAAGAGTGTGATCGCAGGCTGGAAAATGCGATGGAGACCCTAAATTCTTCGCTAGAGGCCCACAGTTGTACACTACTAAGAATATTTGGTTATAGGGTAAGGATTAAATACAGTGCAACTGGACCCCAGTCGAGTCCTTGGTTTTATGTGAGCTACCATTGTGCAAAGGTAGTTTTTAGACACAAAATTTGACACATGCCGATGTTTTGGATTCGTTAGCGATAGGTAAAATAGTGGCTATAGTGATGAGCCAAGTAAAAATACTAAACCCTGTCCAGCAGATGTCAAAAATATTGTTAAATTTTTTTGTGTTAAATGTGATGACGTGTAGTGCGTAAACAAAACAAGCCGTGGGTCCACTTTTTAAGGGGAATCTATTTGTTTATTTTTAAACATGTACGAACTACAAATCTATGAACTGGGAACTTTCTTGGCAGCCTCCTCTTTCTATTATTGTTCACCAAACTAGTTTAAAATTATTTCTGTTTTTGCTGAATGACTTTATAAATTATTTCAGTTCTCTAAAAAAAAAATCAATGACATCAGTTGCGAGTTTTACATTAAACTAACCTCTAAATATTTTCTTATAGTGATGAATGAGGGAAAGAAAACAAAAAATAAATAATTATTGTAACTGATTAATACATCTAATTACGCGTTCAAACATAAAGTTTTGGCCACATTCTTCTCAAAAATTAAAAAAATAAAGAAAAAGTTTTGGCCGCACAATATCAAGCCATGTTTCGGATACTAATTTCTCTAAAAAAAAAAAATTAATGACATCAGTTGCGAGTTTTACATTAAACTAATCTCTAAATATTTTTTTATAATGATGAATGAGGGAAAGCAAACAAAAAATAAATAATGATTGTAACTGATTTTAATACATCTAATTACGTGTTGAAAAATCAAGTTTTGGCCACTCTTCTCAAAATAAATAAATAAATAAAGAAAAAGTTTTGGCCACACAATATAAAGCCACATCTCGGATGCTAATTATTTATAAAGAAATTTATCGAATTATACCTAATATATAAAAAGTTTCAAAATACACGTTCTTTTGAAATTCTCTTATTCAGTAAAATAATGTAATTTTTTTTATTACCTATGTTCATGGGATGATTTGCAAAGTGTTATATGAGTAATAGCTTAGGGAGTAAGTATACACCCTCATAATTTAGGGAAACAAATGTTACACAAATAATAGTTTAGGAGAAAGAATGTAATTTCATTTTTTTTTTTTAACCAGGGTATTTTTCAAAACACAATTGTATTTTTATTCAATTCATTTTTAAGCAAAATTGGTCAATAAAAGCCACTCTCCTAATCCTAAAGGATACCTTCATATTTAAATTTTTTTACTTCAGATAAAATATTTAAAAATTTCAAATCTCCTTTCACTTTTAAAAGGTTCCCGTCTCTCTCTCTCTTTCTCTCATATTATTGTCAATATCTTTCTATTAAGATGAATAATTACTACTTTTTGGATAGTTTTTATTTTATTTATTGAGTGTAGTACACCATGACTAGTATTGAGAACTTAAGATATAATTATTGGATATATACTATTTTCAGATTTGAGCAAACAGAGCCAGCCATTTAGATGAAATTTGAGATTCCGAAAAGCCATCTCAGAACAGAAGCAAGCATTATTTATCATCAATGATTCATCAAGTACTTGCTGGATCCCACTTGGGTGGACCCAGACAGTTGATACTTCCTTTGATTGTGATGTATAGCAAATAGGATTTTTTTTCCCAATTTTATATTAATCTCCAATAACATGCTTATCTTTTTTGGTAGAATCAATAACATGATTATCTTATTGATAGCAAGTCTATAATTGGGCTTGTTTAATCCTTTACATTGTGGTAGGACTTCACAGTCTAAAAATAATAATTATAAATTTCTGGTTATTATGTATTGTAATTGCCGATAAATTATTTTAAAATTAAAAATATTCCAACCTGCATTTGAGACCATGCTTTATAAGTCTTACACTCTTACCTACTCTTTCCATTTCTTAGTTTACTTTTCAAAAAAAAAAAAAACTATAAAGTTGAAACTTGAAATTATTCTCATTTAATAAGAAAAAAAAAATATTTTCCTTAAGGAATAATTAATCATAAGAAGGCCTATGACCTCACATAACCCTTTTTATTTGCCATTATTTTAGAGAAGCTATTACTCTGGATCATTGACACGCATGGTCAACCTTCATCTATAATCTTACAAAGTGACAAAGATAATGATTTATTTTTTTTTTTTTTTGAAGAAAAGATAATGATGTTTGCATATTTGTGATTGCTGAAAATAAATTAGGGTGTCACGTATGTTGGGAAAGGATAAAGATACAACGAGTGGTGGGACATTTTCGTATAGCTTTATGCATATAGTATTTATTAAAGAGAAATCTTGAAAATGAATGGTTGTGGTCTTTTCAACTTAATTTACTGTGCTTAAAAAAAGAGGAGTGAGCTAAAAAAAAAGAAAAAAAGAGAAGGACCTCCACTATTTCTGTTGATGAAACAATTAGATTGTGCATTTGACTCGAAAATGGACTATTGCAAAGATGAAAAACAAAAAGCTAAACTTGAGATCAATGTGGTGCCGGCCACCATATTTGATACTGAAATGAGATATTTGGTGTTTCTATCAAGGGCAAGGAAATTGTACTTCCTAGAGTAATTTGTGGATACCTGTTTTTTTGAGTCGATTGTATTTTAAGTTTGATTATATGAGGATTATTATGAAGAACTCTCCTAGAATCTTCTTGTTGTGATAAATGGTTTGTAATGACTTAAAATCATTTACAAACTTTTGGAACAATTGGTAATTTAATATGATATTAGAGTGGGAGAGTTTGAGTCCACGCATAAGAAGGAGTGTTAAAAATATGTGATTAAATGTTAAATTATCGATTATCAAAAATTTTAAACTATTGAGATATAATAAATTTAAATTATTTAACTATATATTTCTAAAATGTATCAATCTTGAAATATTATTATTATTTTTTGTCTTTATTGGAATTTAATATGAAAATTGTGCCTTTTGGTTAATTAATTTCGGATGAAATACTTTTTGTATTCAATACTTTGGATTAACTATATTGTGTCATCAAACTGAATATGTAATTCACACACACACATATATATATATATTATAGAGCTTTACAATCTATAACATTCACTCTTGATGATAGCTCTTTATCATCAAACTAAGACACCAATTAGTTTTTGGTGTAGGCAGGAATTGAACCCCAAATCTCTTATTTCATTCATCATATTACCTATATTTGAAACAATGACTCAATAAGGATAGCTAGTCCTAGAGGCGGAGCTATCCTTTGGCTTGGCCCAGGCAAAATTTTTAAAATTTTTCTTAATGTGTACATGTGTGTATATGTATTATAACTTTTTAAAATATTGAACCACAAAATTGAGAGTTTATTCCCCAAAAAATAAGAGTTGATGGAGCCCCCTAAAAAAATATTGATGAGCAAATCCAATGATCGCATCAAATAAATTGTTGTCCAAATGACACCCTTGAAAAAAAAGAAAGAAATTTTTTTAAATAAAAGTCAAATTTTTAAAAAGAGTATTGCTAGAATCATGTTTATTTTTTTTTAGTTTTTTCCACTTTTATGTGGTTAGTTTTAGTTGTTGAAATCAAGTAATAGGTTTTTAATAAAAATAATTTTCTCTTGGGGAAACTCTTTTTTAAAAGATTTAATTTTAAGCATGATAGTACTTGAAAGGATTAGAGAAATAAAATATAATAAAATAATTGTGAAAAGATGATAAAGATAATAATTTTTCTTTAAAAAATATTTTGTAACTATACTTATGTGTGTACATATGTATTTTGAAAATCTCTTTACAGATATGTCAATATTATAATCTGCTCCCCAAATCAAAATTTCTTCTCCGCACCTAACCTTTGCAACTTTGTCAATTGTGTTTGGGTATTTAACTTATCCAAAACTGCTTTAGCATATTTGATCAATTATAGTCTTTCAAAATTTTTGTCTAGCATAGAATCGAGTCGGTTATATGGTCCAAGAATTCGCAGGAACAAGCCAAAGAAAAACCCAAATTATAATGAGTTGCAAAAATTTTTTCTTTTTTAAATTGGAGTCAAGTGAGAACATCATTTGGGGAAGGAAAAAAAAAAAAAGACAAAGTTTAGCTACAAAACAACCTTACTCAATTATTTTAATTTTTTTTAGGTGAATTTTGACAAATCCACAATTAGATTATATTTTCTTTCTATATCCTCTATACTTGCCAAATTTTTATAAAATTAAAGATTAATAGCTGTGTCATCAATAAATTGTTTAAATTGCAAGTTTTGTAGTTTATAATTATGCATAAAATATAAGCTTATAGATCATATAGTCAATAATATCCGATTGACACAAAATTTGACATATGTATTAAGAGTGTAAAGAACATATAATTTAATGGTTAGATTTTCAAAATATTTAGTAATATTTATTTTAAGTTACAACCTATTTTGTAGTTAAATTTTATCCTTTACGTTAGAGTCTTTAAAATACACAAATGCATATAATACTACACTTATAATTTAGAGTGTGTTTGAATACCGCTTATTTTGCTGAAAATTGAAAACGCTGTAGCAAAATAATTTTTAAATGTATGAATAATAATAATGTGAGACTCATTTTTAATTAAAATTTAGTTGAAAAAAGAAGTTTGTGGATCCCGTCAGTACACATTCTCAACAAAAAAAAAAAAGAAAAAAAAAAGAGGGAAACACAGACACTGCGTTTTGCTGATAGTGTATTTATGAAAATATCAAAATATTACTCCTAATATAAAGAAAGAGGATAAAAGTTTTTGTTTTTGGTATGAGATCTACAAAAAATAAATGGGTGAATGTATATCCGAATTGTGATCCCAATGGATGAATTAACTATGCTTCGAATTTAAGACCTGGCTTTTGAGGCATTGCTGATTTCATCACCAAGCAGAGCTGATCAACTACTACAATCTCAGACCTCGTCCCCTTTCCCTACACGCGCGCGCGCGCCCACACACACACACACACACACACATATATATATATAATAATACTACTATGACTTTGATATTAAATAACAAACGCCGTTAATTGTTTTTCACAGTATATTATTCTTTTAAAAAAAAATCAAATATTAATAACTATGTTATTAATAAAAATTATAAAATTTAAATTTTTATAGTCTAAAATTATGCATAAAAAATATGTCTATAGATTGAATAATAAATTATATCTGATTGATATGAAATTTAACACATGTGTTAAGAGCATATATAACTTACAATTTAGTAAGGGTGGTAAAATAAGCGCAAATCCATTTGCCCACCCAAACCCACTCACTCTAATTGAACTCAAATTCACCCAATTATTAGTTGGGTTAAATGGGAATTAACCCAATTAGACTCAGTGATTATTGAGTTTTAACTAAAAACTCATTGAGCCCCATTTAACCTAAAAACAATATACCCAAATTCAACCCAGCCCTTCCTATAAAAAAGAAAAAAAAAAAAAAAAGAGCCCTCAGACGTTTTAGTGTTTCAAGGTTTTCATCTTCCTTCATTTTCTCGCCCTCCAAACACTTCTCTTTCTCTCTCTGTCTCTGTCTCTCTCTCAGAGAACAATGAGGCACAATAAACACAGCACAGAGACCAGTGGATTTCTCGATGTGGCAGTGTGGGGGTTTCGGCATTTGTGTTTGTGTTTTAGAGTGGATTCCGGTCTGGGTTTTTGGTCGTGTTTCTATTTCGGTATGGGTTTCAGTGTTTGTGTTTGTGTTTCAGTGTGATTTCGGGCTGGGTTTCGGGTTTTGTTTGCGTTTCAGGTTTGTGTTTCGGGCGTGGGTTTTGGCCTTTCTCTGCGTTTCAAGCTGGCTGTTCTCAATCTGTTGGTTTCGATCTAGGTTGCTCATATTTCTACTCTTTTTCTGGTTTTTCTAATCTAGTTTTCTGCTCGTTTTTGCTCATATTTCTGATCTGTTTGTTTTTTTGGTTTTTTTTTATTTGGTTTCAATCTGCATTTTTTTTTTTTGGTCACGGACCACCGAGTCTCGCTTCTTAGGAACCATATCCGCTTCTTACAGTACTTTTTTGTTTGTTTGTTTGTTTGTTTGGTTGCTGAGAAAGTGCAGGAAATGGAAGCTAAATGCTTAATCAATTAGGCCCCTTTTTATGTTAAAAAAAAAAAGAAAAAAATTTGTTGTTTAGATAGTGTTGTTTGCATGCCGAGAAAGTGTGGGAAAATAAAAGGAGAATGATGATCCAATTTGAAGCACTTTTCTTTTCAAGCTTGTATCTTTTGTTTAATTTGATTTTGAAAGCTCGAAAATATGTCGAAAACACAAGAGCTGTTTAGACCCCCAAATTAAAGTTACGACTTTGTTAATTTTACACTAACTTAATACTAAGTGCGGAATAATGTAAACACAAGCGTATAAGCAAGACAATTACTCTAATCCATATTTAAAGCAACACAACAGTAAAAATGAAATGAACAAGAGTAGGAAAAAGAGATGCAAATACAGATAACACCGAGACGTGTTATTGAAGAGGAAACCGAAGAACTCAGTGAAAAACCTCTCCGCCACCCTCCAAGCGAAAATCGATCCACTAGACAATCAGTTGGGATACATGGGTTAGCAAGAGACCCTCCAAGCCTAATATTCTCGATGTACCTAAGCCCTCCAAGCTCCTACTCTAACAAAACTTCTCGAAACCGTGTCTTGTCTAGCTCTCGGAATCCCGCAACAAGCTCCATGTTGCATCTGCCATCCTCGGCTTCTTCCAATACTTCCCAACAGCACCAAAACTTCACTTGACACTCTGAAAGGGTGTGGTAAGTGTTTGGGCTATCAACCTCTCAATGGTATGGAAATGGAGAGGTAGGAGATGATGAAATTCCCAAAACAAATGTGTAGAGAATTGTGGGTATAACAATCTCTAACTCTCAAGGTGTTTGGTTAGGGTTTTCTTTCAGAAGCTCTCCTTTACATTTGTGGGTAATGTGGATATAAATAGTGTAGGCACAGATAGTGTGTATCAGACTGGACAGGCTGGCAGAACAGAATACCTCGTCGGTGTCTCGCGGGAAGGCCTTACCCGCGAGATACTCGCGAGACACAGCTGTCTCCATCTGGCCTGACTCTTCGCATTCCAGCATGTGCAGGGCACATGATATACTTCGCGGGATGCTAAGTCGCTCGATACCCGCGAGACCTTCTTCAGTCTTCAAATTCTTGAGTTTTCACACCACTTTCTCTATCACACAACCTTTGTAATGAAATCCCACAATAAATACAGGGTACATAAAATTGAATAAAATTACAATTAAATTTGGCACGGAATATAAGCCAACAAAACATATAGTTGTAAATAACAATTTTACAGATTTTTTGGGAAAGTAGAGTGGAGATAAGAGAGAGTGGAAAATAGAATCCAAGAAAGTGTTGAGGTTTTCACTTTAATGGCATTTTAGTAATTTTGATAATTAGGTAATTGGGTGAGTTAGAGTTTACCTATAATAATTGGGTTGGGTTGGATTTGGGTTAGAAACAAATTCATTTACCTATTAAATGAGTTTTAATAGGTAAATGAGTTTTATATACCCAACTTAATTATGCCCACTACAAATCTACCAAAACTCACCCATTTAACATCTCAACAATTTAGTAGTTAAATTTTAAAAATATGTATTTATATTAATTTTTTTAATGAAAATTGTACACTCAGGCTATAATCAAGTTTACCGTTATCATTTTTTATATTTATTTATAGGCATAGTAGTATATTTATTCTTTGTTTGGAGTTTGGACGGTGTGAATTCCGTTAGCCACGTTATCTGGGGACCCATATAGAAGGTCATTATTATTATTTTTGTGATGATCGAGGTCCTTATATAATATTACCATTAGCACCACCTCTTGTTTCTACCTTCTTTGTCTTTGCACCAAAATCTTCTCAAAACATCTCAGCCTCTCTCTCTCAATATCTCTTCCAAACTTTTCCCCTTGATTTCCTCAATCTCTTTCTCTATTTGAAATCTAATTTTTGTGATTTGCTCCCACATCCACAAATGGTACTACCAAAGCATGGCCACAGATTCTTCAAATTCAGAATCCCATTTTCAAGCCAAAGTCCCACATATGATCATTTCAGTTTATAAAGTTTTTTTCTTTCCTATTAATTTCCTCCACAAACTTCTTCTCAATTTTTGCTCTCAACCACACCACCCAAATAGTCTCTAACAGTTTCCTAGCTAGTTCTAATATTCTTGTCTTTTTTTGAAATAAGAAAAATCTAGGATATATATCTGTCCCTCACTTCTCTAAGTCTTTTCTCTATTAGACAAATGGTTCCTAATAAGGAATACGAGATCTCACGTGGGGTTGTGGAAATGGCTTGGATTATGCTTAGCGTTGATTACTCAAGGCTTTTCTGGTTATTGTTTGGTGTATTCTCTTATGAAAATCATGAGGGGAAGCCTCGGATCTTCTAGCATATATTCACTTCCATCTTTGTTGTCTAAAATTATTATTACATATTTAATACTATCAAGCAAGTATTATATAGGAAAATAAACAGTAAGCTATACAGCTAGCGTTAATTTCTCAGTCATGTACAAGGCAAGGGTAGGAGGGTGTGTTGATGGAGCTGAGGATCAGCTTGGATACGTTGAAACTGATCCATCTGGTCGATATGGACGAGTAAGTATTTAATTCTGAGTTTCTTTCTATGTACATACTTAGAAAAAGTTCAAATTTTCTGTATGATCTTGTATAAAGGAGCTGATTATAGAATATAGTCTGGCTTTTCATCATTTTTAGTGATAAAAGAGAGCAAAAGAATTCATATTCACCATATAATCTTAGTAGGATTATTTTATAGTTACTTGACTTACAAGTACTGGCTTATAGAGTATTGAGTTCTACAATAAACTTGGGCCATAACCCATAAGTGATAAAAATTGCAAGGACATTATTATATGCATGCAGGAGGAATTTATCTTATTGGGTATACTTTTTTTCAAGAAATTTTCGAGCATGTGGTAATTGGTGCAGTGCTTGTTCTAGATAAATTTCAAAAGCCACTTCTTCTTGACCTTTGTGATTTAAAGCATGTGGCTTTTGCTTGAGAAATTACTTTTGACTATGATAGATGAGTTTAGTAATGAGTTCAAGGATTACATATTATGATTGGGGTTAGAACTTAGAAGCCACTTCTTGTTCCAAAATCCAAATAAAGGGGGTCAACTGTTTGTAGCTTTGATGAGTTCTAAAATAAGAAAGTCGCATACCACACCCCCACCCCCCCAAAAAAAAGTCCTAAAAGAAAATTCATACCTACTAAATGCTAATTGGTGTGAGTTAAGCTTACCTCAAATTAGTTGGGTCAAGCTTGATAAGATTGTTAATTTATATTTAAATATTTATGCCGTGGAGGATTTCACTTAATTAGTATTTTTTATATGGCTAGACCATTTTGCTTGACACAATAGTCACAAAACACATTTAGCCCAAAAAATAAAAAATAGTAAAAAAGGTCTCAACACACACCCGGCCTTTTCAACACCAGCCCATGGGCTGAAGAGTCACTCGCAGGCTCACAGCGAGTGCCTTCGGCTTCTTGCCTTCTTTTCCAAACAAAAAGAAATTAAAAAGAGAAAACATAAAAATATCTGTGTATGGAGATAAAGATAATACACCTGTCAAGACTTTCTTTGTTACAATTATAAGACTTCCCCAATTATGAGGAAATTTTTTTTTTTTTTTTTAACATTTATATACGCACTGATTCGTTGATTCTAGATTAAAATTCTTTAGCCTCTAATCCCGTTAATTAATTACCTTATTCACTCATTTTGATTTATTGATAGGATAATTATCTATACATGTTAAATACTATGCCGAAATCGTTTTCTAGTTTCACTTTAATTTCCATCACTTTTATGAATTGTAGAGCAAAAATTTGACTACACAATTCAATGCCCCAGATTTAATAGGACTCATATATCGTAACCTTATTAAGCATCAACATATACTGCAAATCGATACCTAACCCCTTCTTCCCAAACTTTGGTACTTTAGTTTATACAACCACCATAAGTTAGTCAATTTTTATTAGGAGTACTATAAATTTTATTATATAAATTTTATAAACCTATGTATCAAGATTTAAACACAAAATAAAAAAATTAAGTAAAAATTTATTTATTATATTGTAAATATAGTACCATTTGCATTCATTGTGATTTTATATAAACATTTTATTGTAAAATTGGTAGTAGTTTTAATATTTTTGTTCATATTTTGGAAAAGTTCTTTTACACTCGTCTTATATACAAATTTCCAAATAATAGTGAATCGACTTTTAATGTTTGCTTTGCAGTTCAGGGAAATTCTTGGGAAAGGAGCAGTGAAAACAGTGTATAGAGGATTTGATGAGGTTCTTGGAATAGAGGTTGCTTGGAACCGTGTTGAGCTTAAGGAAGTGTTTCATTCACCAGAAATATTGCAGCGACTTTACTCAGAGGTTCACCTTCTCAAGAACCTTGGCCATGACTCCATCATGCGATTCTACACCTCTTGGGTTGATATCAATCGTAGAACTTTCAACTTCATCACCGAAATGTTCACTTCCGGTACACTCAGAGAGTAAGTACCTTATTCTATTTTCCTCTATTTTTGTTTTAGCTATATTTTGACTTTAAGGTTTATCACTAGCTACCCACTTAAATAAAATAAGCAAATATAAAGAATTTTTTTTTTCTTAATATGTACCGGATGTACTTAATCTTAGACTGAAAAAAAGAAATGAAAAGACATGTCTTATGTAATATATATTTTATAATAATAGATGAACGATTAAGATTAGTTAAGTATGGTACGTATTAAAAAATAAGCGTACCGTAAATATATAAACTTTTCATATGTCAACATTACTTTATTAGGGGAGGTTAGATTCAAACCAATGATATGGGGCATCACAAAAAATAGTATTATTACTAGTTATCACTTTAACCTCATATGTCACCTTAAACTACAATAAATCTAGTCACAAATATAATTATCAAAAATAATATCTTAATATTTTTTTGCCTAGTGTATAATAAAAATAATGTCATTAACGGGTGGATTTGTACCATTGTAAGTGACGAGTTGTACCTACACCACTTGCTACCCAAAAAATTGTAATAAAAAGCTGAAATAAAATTTAGTTCTTTTTATTTTGGGATGTAAAAACAGGTATAGGCTGAAGTATCGGCGAGTAGATATTCGAGCAGTTAAGAACTGGAGCCGCCAAATCCTACGTGGGCTTGCTTATTTGCACGGCCATGATCCTCCTGTGATTCATAGAGACCTCAAATGCGATAATATCTTCATCAATGGCCATCTTGGACAAGTCAAAATTGGTGATCTTGGCCTGGCAGCCATCCTTCGTGGCTCCCAACATGCCCACAGTGTCATAGGTACACTCACTCTCTTTCATTATTTTGATTTTTAGTTAAGAGTGGTGTTTATTACACACATCTTGTTTAGAAAATGTGATCTTCTTAAAAAAAAAAAAAAAAAACCTTAGAAAATGTGACTTTAAGTCATGATTTATGTATAGTTTGAGTGTGTATAACAAGGTGTGTGGACTAATTTTTACCCTTTGAATTATTGAATTTGATCTCCTTTGTTTATTGGTCTTATTTATGCTTTTTATTTATTTTTTTTAATTATCAGGTACACCAGAGTTCATGGCACCAGAGTTATACGAAGAGGAATACAATGAACTTGTTGACATATACTCCTTTGGCATGTGTTTGTTAGAAATGCTTACTTCTGAGTACCCCTACAACGAGTGCTCCAACCCAGCCCAAATATACAAGAAAGTTACCTCGGTAATTAAGCTACTACTAATCACGCTATTTAAAATTTTAAATAACGTGATATTTAAATATATTTAATATAATTCGCACCATGAAATTGTTAAATTCCTGCACTATTGCATTAAAATTAAGAGAGCTCAAAACATAAATGTAATAGTTTTCAATGTTATAAATATTTAATATCTTTATTCTTTAATGCCCCAAATGCATAATCTTACTAAGTTTCGCATTTTGGCTTGGTGACTTACTAGGGAAAGCTGCCCGATGCATTTTACCGAATTGAAGACATGGAGGCTCAGAAGTTTGTGGGAAAATGCTTAGAGACTGTGTCAAAAAGATTGCCAGCCCGAGAGCTTTTGTTGGACCCATTTCTAGCTTCTGAAGAAGGTGGGTTGTTGCCCACCACACGTACCGAAAGTCCCAAATCAAGAACAGTGGTGGGTTTGCCACATTTGGTTTCTGATCCAATTAGGCGCACTGATATGACCATCACTGGGACCTTGGACCCTGAAGATGATTCCATTTTCCTTAAAGTGCAAATTTCTGCGGAGGACGGTATGCTAAAAGCTATAACCTCTCTCATATTTGCTTAAATTTTAATGAATTTCACCTCTCTTTATCTTTGTATTATAGTGGGTCAAAGTGAAGTGAATTATGAGAATATGTGTGGAATTTTTAATGAATTTTTTTGGGTGCATGGCTCTAAATCTAATAACACAAAATTCTTCACAACTTTTTTTTATAACCTTTGACATAACCTAATAGTATTGATTGATACATAATAAAAGAAATTGTAGCAATAAATCCATGTAAAGGTAATGTTATTCAATTCACAATTTATCACTTTAATAAATTGCTATATATATGAAGAAATTTGTATTCCTAATATTTCTCTAAATTTAAAGTCCATGGTGTTGTTTTGGATTTATTTATCTGCTTATTTGCTTATTTGAGGAAAAGTGTCTACAAGAAGGAGATTTTAAAAATAATGTACATAAGCAAACAAACTAAACAAAATAAACAAACCAAATGCAAATTGATAATGGACACGATACTATAAGAGTAAGTATGTGACGTATTCCATTATTCCTAGACATTTGTGTTAATATGATATATCACGTTTCAATTATTATTATTATTAAATTTTCTAATTTAGGCACTCTCGTTTGACAAATTTTGGGTTTTCTTATTTTATAAAATATTAGTTGCCATTGTCATTTTCCAAACTTGTAACATTTCAATGTAATACAGGTCATGCCAGGAACATATACTTTTCATTCGATGTTGTACACGACACTGCAATTGACGTAGCAATTGAGATGGTCAAAGAATTGGAAATCAGCGACTGGGAACCATTGGAGATAGCTGAGATGATAGAGGATGAGATATCTTCTTTGGTTCCAACTTGGAAGGATTGGGGGGGCACATCCCAGTCTCATAATCAGCACAGCTTTAGCTATGAAGAAGAAGAAGAAGACAATAATAGTACCCACCATCCTTTCTATTCATCCTCTTCTTGCTCTTCCTCTCAAGCATGTCTCCCAGCTTTTACCTCTTCCTACAAGACCCATAATCATGGGAACAATGTAGCCTCTGGCCATGATTGGCTTCAAGGTATACATTTTAGTTATTTTGATATTGTTTACTCCAGTCTTTTTTTAATGTTAATGATTAATTCTACTGTGATTACAAGTTTGTTTATGATTAATTCTACTGTGATTACAAGTTTTACTTAAATTTTCAAAATTTTAAAGGCATAACAAGAAAGAAATTTTAAATTTTTTTGAGTGATGCTAGGGAAAAGGTTGGTAGTTGTTTTAGTATTTTCCATTTTTTTTAGGGAAAATATTTGACTCTAAATATGTTTGGAGACTTGTACTCTAACCATTAATAGGAAGATGACAGTAGTCTTTGTCGTGTGTAATGTACGTAAGCCTTACTTTATTATTTTTTATTTTTTTAGTTTGTTGTTGTCTTAGTGTCAATCTCATTTATTACTACATTAGTTTTGTAAGTTTTTACAATAAATGAAGCATTTTCCTTTTTGAAATGTTTATTAACCAAATGATGCCTTAATAGCTATCTAAATTTGATAACATGGCATCGAAATGCAGAAGATTTGTTTATCAATGACGACGCAAGTTCTCAGGGCTCTTTGAACTCCTTCAAATACTCAAATTTGAGTTACTACTCGGCCAATGAAGATGATTATGATTCGAGTATTAGGAGAGTAGGTGAACCCATTTGCAATGCAAAGGCTCCCACATGTACAAGGTTCTGTCCTACAGATATGATGAGTGCAAATCATTCCAAACACTACTGCGAGTTGCAATTTGATTATGGGAGAAACTATGGCTCAAAGCTCCCACAGCAGCTAACTAGGAATCGTTCACTTGTGGATGCACGTAGTGAGTTGTTGCGCAGGGCTGTGATGGAGGAAATAAACAAGAGGAGATTGTTCAAAACTGTGGGAGCTGTTGAGTACATTGGGTTTCAGGAACCAGGCAAGCTTTAAGGCAAGGTGTTTATAAGTGGTTTTTTTGGGTATAAAGCTAGGCCCTCCAAAGATATGTATGAAGTTTGATATTTTCATGGAATGCTTAACTAAATTCTTGAATCATTATGAATTCAAGCTGAGAGGGTAAAGTTTTAGAACCACCTTTGTAAGCCAACATCTGGGAATGATCACTTTAAAAAAAAGAGGGAGTAAAGTTACTTACCAATCATCTCTCCCAGATTCCTTACAAAGTGAGAGTTTTGATCACTGAATACGACTGTGTAAGCTGGCATAGGCTGTTTATGCTATTAATCATGTGTGGATTCAAAGCAATGCTTTGGGTGCATAATATGATCCTTCGAGTCTGCAGCTTCTTGTAGCTATTTTGATGTTGTTGTAATGCTTGTATTTATGAGTTGTTGAACTGATTAAACTATCTTTGTAAGGTGTTGAATAAAATTTACTCATTCATATGTACATAAATAAAATTTTCTTTTGCTTACAACAAGTGCAGGGGAATTCAAATTTAGGTTCTTATCCGCTATAGAACATAGTAATATAAGTGAGCCGTAAAGCTTTTGGTAAGAATAAAAATTAAACTATGACCTAATCAAGAGTGTGTTTCTTATAATAATCAAACCAAAAACTTATTTCCATTCACTTATTTTGTTTATTTCTTATATACGACTTTTTAAAGTTTTGTTTCTATTACTAACTAATATACTTTTATTTGACCGCCCATTAATTTTATATAATAGATGTCTTCTTTCTCCAAAAAAAAAAAATTAATATACTTTTACACAATAAACAAAATAAAATTATTCAAACGAACACATTAATTATAAAAAAAAAAACGTCTTAGACTATGAAAAATGAAGAATTATTTAGGAGTATTTAGAAGATGTCATGAACAAATTTAACATGTTGGCAGAGACGGACCCACGTTATGGTAGAGGGGTTCCATTCCCCCCCCCCCCCCCCCCCAACAACAAAATTTTGCAAAATATATAGCACTGTATATATGTCCATCCGGAAAATTAAAAATTTTCTCCAAAAACGTGTGCAGTGAATAGTAATAAATGACGTTTACAATGCTGATCTTCAAATGCTTGATTAATAAACTACCTTGAAAGGGGTTTCTCAAAAAAAAAAAAAAAATGATGTTTCTTGATTTATTTTATGAATTATTAACTATTTTTAAAAAATAATTTATTAACATTAATGTTGTTGTAGCTTGTGGGGTATGTTTGGTTTATTTTTTGGACTAAATTTTGAAGCTATAGAGATATATAATATGAAAATAATGAAACTTTTATTTGAATGGTTGATGATGGGAAAATTATCTATAATATTTGATTTTTTTAAATAGAAAAAATTACAAATAATTTGAATCTAGTAATGCAGCATTGCCTCTAGTGTTGATGTCCCAATTCATGAAAATTTTCAAACAAAATTCCAAAAAATTACCATCGATTAAATCAGTATCAATCCAAATTATGAAAATAAGAGATTATAATGTTAATGAATGGAATGAAATTTGACAAAGCTTGAGTAGATGTTAGTTTTGATTTTCATGAACTTTTTTGTATTTATACTTTTGCCCCCCCAACTTCGAATCCTAGTTCCGTCCCTGCATGTTGGGGGAAGCTTATTCCAAGCATATATTTAGGCCATATACTACTCTACTTATACTTGGACTAGCATTGATTTGATGCATAGTTATAGTACGAATGATTTGGATTACAAAAGCTATTGAAAAAGATAAAGAGTTAATCAGAGAGCAACAATATAGTACCAATCTCTAGACTTTTGGAAAAGGGTATCTCTTCCTTTTTGTAAACCCAAATACTTAACTTTAACAACAAAACACACTCCCAAATATAGAATTAATGGGATGATAAGAACATAGTGCCAACCTCATACTTCGAAAAGGGCGCCTAGTCTTTTTATAAATCCAAATAATTGTAATACGGTTAAGAGTAATATTAGTACCACCAATTTTTGTCACAGCCCACCTTATAACGAGTTGTGAGTGGCGTAATTGTAAACTAATATATGCTTATATTGCTCGTGCACTCGATACAATGAAATAAATACAATAAATTAAACCTTAACGAAATTCATAATCATACCTTTCCCTGTAGACGTGCCTACTACGCCATACATGCACCACCACCACTCCCCGCGGGTCCCTGAGCTTTCAATTTCAACACCTTCTTTGCATATATAAATGTAACCAATCCTCACTACTCTCTCTCTCTCTCTTTCTCTCTTCTTCTTCCTCTCAGTTTTTCAGTCTAAACGTGCGCCGCCGCTGCTAAAATGCGCACGATGAGTGCCTTACGCAAGGCGGCGCCGCTTCCTTCTCCGATCCCCACCGCCGCCGGATCTCGCTCCGCCGCCAACGAGATCTTCACCGAATTCCTCGACAAATCGCTTCAACTCCCGCACCTCTCTTTGCCCCACCACCTTCCGCGTCATCCGATCCCGGAGATCGTCGATTTCGGATCTCTAACGGGCCGCGACTCGGTCGATCGGATCCTCCGCTCCGCGAAGGAGTGCGGTGCGTTTCGGATCAACGGACACGGGATTTCCGGGGAGGAGTTAAGGTCGTTGCTGAGAGAAGCCGATGCCGAATCCGTGTTCCGAATTTCGGGGGGGAATTTGAATTTCGGGAATCGGGAGGGGATTGTGTGGGATCGTTCTAATATTGAAAGGTTGGATTCGGCGGGAAAATTTATCGGCACCGAAAGATATCGAAATTTCAGGTATCGGTTTCATTTATTTCTTTGGGCTTGGGCTTGTTTAAGACTTTTGGAGTTTTTTGGGCTGAAAGTTTAGTACATTTTATGACCAAATATTGATGGACCTGCGGCCCAAATATGCGTATAGTCTTAAACTGTTGCTAGGTGAACAAAACTAGCTTATTTAGAAATAAGCTAACTTCATCTTTTTGTTTCATATTTAGAAAATAAATTACTGAAAATTACGAGATACCAAATAGAAAAACCTCGTCTTGGTGTTTCGCTAAGCTTAGTTGCTTAAAGTTAATTTTGTCTACCCTTATGAGAAATAAAAAGCAACAAATAAGCTAACTAAACGCATACGTGATTTTCACAATGTTTGAGATGATTGAGCTATGTAATGTGTAAATTAATTATGCATTTTTTTTTTCAATATTAAAAATATTGTTGTATTATCCCCATGGATATTTTCTTTTTGATTCTAGCTAGTATCTTATTTTATTAATATTGGATGACAAATGTTTGTGATTTGTTAGGATTGATTTAAATAGGTTATACTAGATTAATTAGGATGAGTTATGATTAATTTTACTAATACATTATGGGAAGTTTGTGTTTATGGGTTTATTTTTATCTAGTTGAAAGTCAGTCCTATATATATTCAGACATAGATAATGAATAAAGATCAATCATGATTTCCGAATTTACAAATTGTTAGCTAGTCTAAATTGAAAGTCGTTTTTTTTTTTTTTTTTTTTTTTTTTTTTTTTTTTTTTTTTGAGAAGAAGTAAATTGAAAGTCTTGGTTTCCCTTGAAGCAAACTTTACTTTCCTTCTTTCTCTTATACAAAATAGAGAAAAGTAGGAAGATAATAGTTCATAAAATTAATCCACCACTAGTAACAAATCAATAACTCAATTTCTTACGTAATTTGGTAACAAATGGTATAAGCCAGGCTTGGAGGAGCAATGATTGGAGTGCTAGGAAAATGCAGCAAGTTCAAATGAAAATATACAAGGAAATGAAGGGTTTGTTCATTACCTTGAATGCACAGCACGCTTTGACCAGCTTACCAACCACCAAGTTTTTGTGCAAGTAGAGAGCTCCAATACTTAAACTAACAATATCGGAGGTCAAGCAAGTGCAAATGGAGATACGATTCAAGACAACTTAACCATCTCATAGTCATACCTCTCTAAACGCTAGACAATAAGTCTAGGTATCTAGGACTGTAAACGAAACAAGCCGTTCATGAACAACTTGGGCTCGGCTCAATAAAAAGTTTGTTCATGTTTGTTTGTTTACAAATAAGCCAAGCTTGAGCCTTAGTTTTAGGCTTGTTTGATAAACAAGCTTAGCTCAAGCAAAAAAAATTGTTCGTAAACAAGCTCGTAAAAGATAGGGCTCGATACAAAATATGCCGAGCTTAAACTAGTTTATAGCTTGATATATGTTTACTAAATAAACTTATTATTATGACATTACACACATGTTTTGGAATGTTAATTTATAGTTTGTTTATTCACACACACACACACATATACATACATATATATATATATATATATATATATATGTTTTGGAATGTTAATTTATTTAGATTTGTGAGAATTATAATTGTACGAATGACAAATGTGGATGTAAAAATTGTATTTTGAACAATTACTCAAGGACAATAAATGATGATAGATGGATTTAATTATGTAAAGTTGTAATTTGAACAAATTCTAATCACGGGTGTTAGAAGTATGATAAAATTAGTATATTATATATATATATATATTTGTTTACTTGATTTTTGGTGATATAAGCATTTAATGATGCGATTTTTTTGGATCCCAGGCTAAAAAGCTTGACTTGAGCTCGAGTTTGAGTTTGATATGAAGCTTGAGCTTGACTTGACTAATTAATCAAGCCAAGCCAAGCTCAAACTTTTTGGCATTCTCACAAGCTTGAGTTCAAACATTGTTTTTAGGCTTGTCTCAAACTCAAGCCAAACTTGAGCATTTTATTTTTATTGACGAACTAAGCTTAAACACACACTACTTGGCAAAACTTAGCTAGTTTATAGCCCTATAGGTATCACTAGCATCACTTATTTTTGAAGATGGCCAACAATGGGTTAACCAATGGTCCAAGGAATTTCAAGCAATATTACTTTTCTTCAAATGATGGGTTGTGATGTTTTTTTGATTGCTCAATGGTCAAGCATGTTGGGTACGAATAATGCTAGAGATACAAACTATTTTACAAATTTTTTTACAAACTGCTGATGTGATGAGTGATTATTGGTAAATGAAAAAGTAATATTAATGGTGGGCCTAGATAAAAACTAATAAAAAGTTGGCCACATCAACATTTTGTAAAAATATTGTAAAATAATTTGTGACTGTAGTATTATTCGTTAGGTACCAATGTTTGGTAGCTTTCCTAATCCTGTATGAAGTTTAATATTGCTAGAGAAGAGGCTACCCCAATGGATATAATTGTGGATGTATCATGTATGAAAACATTTTAAGTTAAAAGAAGCAAAAAAGAGGACTTCTTAGAGCGGATGAATGTTACGTTCTTACTCTTATCTATATGGCATAGTGTTTTGGTTTATTTTAGTTCATTTCGGTCCATTCGGTTCACTTCAATCTATTTCAGTCCATTTTCATCTACTTCGGTCTACTCAATCCACTTAGGTCCAACTCGGTTCATGATGGTCCAGTTCGATTCATTTTGGACTAATTGGACCTTAAATTGATTCTTTTTGTAGATCGCCTTTTTAGTTTTAGGCTCAAAAATTCTCCCCCCACCCCCCCCCCCCCCACCCCCTAATTTTTGGGTTGAAAGTATGAAGTTTTATTGTATAAACTAAAAAATATAAACAAAATAGATATTAGAAATTAGAGATATGGGCCTTAAAAAAGAAATAAATATGATAAATATTCACAAGATTACCTTAAAATTTAAGTCTAAATAATATAGGTATTATACTTATATTTGGAAAGAAAAAAAATGCTATAATTCTAAACTTATGTAATAATTTAAATTTAATGTAGCATTCTACATGTGTTCCATGGAATGAGGGTGTACTTTTAAAAAAATATATATATATTCTTGGATATATTCAAATTAGTCAACTGATTATGGTATATTTAAGAAAAGTTATTTTAATAACATGTTCTCAATTAATATATATAAAACAATATTATAACTATGTAATTTAATTTTTTTATTAAATTACATTTTCATATATGTGTGTGTGTGTTGTTGTTGTTGAATGCAAAGTACATTATATGTTCCATTGCATAAAACTTATATAAATAAAAAATATTTTAAATAACATCCACAAAAGTACTAATAACTTTATTTTCTTATTTGCAGTCAAAATATGGAGAATCTTGCGAGTAAACTTGACAATGTAGCAAAACAATTGATTGAAATTTTCGTAGAAAATGCAGGTAAGCGATTCCAGGAGGGAATTAATGAAAAAGAGACTGTTCTGACCTTATACAGATACGATCACAATGACCTTCTCATGGAAAAAATTCAATCTTTTCCAAATGAGAAGAATGGGAATTCATGTGGTCATGCTCTAAGCCTCCACCTTCCCATCGAGCATTCTCAATTTCATGTTCAATCAAAGCATGGTTCTTTGTCTTTTGAAGAAGGCCCAGACACAATTGTTGTGACTGTTGGAAAACAGCTAGAGGTAACTTGCCTTTTTAAAGCTCTTGGTTCTGCTATACATTCATGGCTATTCTTTTGTTGCTCTAATGCCAATATAATGTAAATGTTGCACCCAAAAAACTGAGTGAAGCTTTACGTAGGAGTTGCCTTTATATAAATCCATAACCTAGTTGGTCTAGTATCATGGTGCAAGTAAATACAACAGAGCATTAATATGAACCTAATATTATGTGAGGAGCTAAAAATTCAAAATTGCCTTCAATGTTCTTTTGGACTTCAAACCCTTGTTAACCAATAGAAACCATATTTTAGCTCTAAAAATTAAGCTCAATTTTCTCGCCAACTCTATTTACAAACATCAATGTGACAACAACAAAATGATCATTCAAAAATCAATTGGTGTCTTATTCTAATGGTAAAGAAAAAAAATCACAGAAGTGAACGCCATAGAATGAAACTCTATATAATCATTCAAATGAATGCTAAGTAAAGTTGTACATAAATTTTTTTTTGAGAAACAAGTTGTACATAAATTAAATATGTTGAATAAACAACTTAATTTTACCCCACCAATCATTCAAACAAATACTAAGTAAAGTTTCACTTGTGACAATAGGAATGGACCCTGGGAGAATTTGAATGTGTTTCAGGGGAAATGATCATTGTACCAGATTGCCAAGGGACCCGACCCTCTTATTCCGTAGAGCTCAAGTATTCACCTTCAAGTATAAATCACAGTTCCGACAAAGACTGTAAGACAATTTCCATAATTGACCAGATCATCCTTGCACTAATAATTACATTTCTATACAAAATTTTCGCCCATACATTGTCATGATTTGCACACAACCCAAGTACATATATGGAACGTCATATACAGTATACCATTTCATAATGCTTCTGTTCATATGATTAGTGTTCAAGATTTTTCCCCCCATTTTGTCTTTTAAGGCAATTATCTTACTCCTTATGCATTGGTCCTCTTGATGTACAGTTCGTACTCTTACTCCTTATGCATGGGTCCTCTTGATGCACAGTTTGTACTCCATGGTTTGGAAGGTTGTGGATTTGAATTATAGATTGGTTACATACAAAATTTGTGTGTAAAATGAAAAAGCTTGTCTTGGTGATTGATAAAAATAAATAAAATTTCTTCACTGTGTTATGTTTTTGTGATGTTTGTGCAACAATAGACAGATTGTATTTATTTATGAAAACTATTCCTCCAAATCATGCAATATTTTATTTTTAATTTTGTCCAAAGATTCTAGACAATTAGGTATCAATATCTAAATTAATGTAGTGTGAATGTACTTTTTTTATCTGATTTGAATGGGGGGATGCATGCAACTGATACAAGAAAGATTAAAGTTGTCGTGGAATCGAATGTATGTATGATGAACTTTCTCTTTTTGGTCGGATGGAAAATAGAGAAAAGGTCCTTAATATCATGATCTACTTCCCCAATATGTTACAAAGATTATAGAAATTTATAGCTCAAAACCTACTTAAACCCCAGTCAATCTCTTTACTACCGAAGCCGAGGTCCATGAATTCAGGCCTTTTAGCTTATTTTCCCTGGATTCAGGTCCTGCTACCATTCATTTAAGGTGGAAACTAAAGTGTCCTATCAAAAAAAAAGAAAAAAGAAAAAAAAGGAGAGTAGAAACTGAAGTGAGCTTGGGCTATAAATTGTTAGATTACATACAAGCATAACAGACCCATTAAGAAAAATTCTAGAGCCACAAAATTTTTTACAACTTTTTGTCATAATATGACATGGCTGTGTGATTGGTAAAAAAAAATAGTGAGTCCATGAATAAATAATAGTTAACTACTCACAATATGCCAAGTCAGAATTGTAGCAAAAAAATTGTAGAATAACTTGTAGTCCTAAAATTTACTCCGCCCATTGAATATAGATGGAAGGGAAAGAAAAGAGGAGTATATGGCTGGATGATTGTACTTCAACTCTCTAAGCCGAAGTAGGCATATCTATGTTTAACAGGGTCTGGTTTTGAACAAGATCAAATTCGAATCTAAACTTCAAATCTAAAGATTATTATTTGGTTAAAATTGGCCATTTTAGATGTGGATGATTTGAATTTTAAAAATTCTCTTTCATTAAAAAAAATAAAAGGTACAGTTACCCAATGATTGAATCTGACCTGAAAATATCACTATGCTTTAAATTATCAATATTACTTGAATTGAGTATTGGATTTTTATTCAGGCTAATCAAGCTAGGGAACTAGATTACTAGACCCAGATATTGCTAGCTAATATTCCAGATTTTGTGTACTAATGTCGTTTTCATGACTCTGTTAAATGTAACTCAACATAACTAAAACGTGTACATAACTATATATTCCTATCGAGATATTAATAAGAAGAAAAATGTTTAAGATACTACAAATTTTATTACATAATCTTTGTAAACCATAATCTTGAATTAAAGATATTGCCTGCTCTGTTCTTTCTCGTGAATTGAATTAAAGATATTACCTGATTTTTTTAAAGTCAGTAATTTGCATTCTTCGTTCAAAGATTCATTATTGGCAATTACTTGACAGTTTCATCTTAATCGGTTGAGATGTCACAGAAAGATTTCTCACACTTGGAGGAGTTTTAAAACGTACACACCTAAAGACTTATTTCGGGGGGTAATGAATCGAATCCAACCATAATCCCCGTAAAGATTGGGAAGGTACATTTTTTTAACTAACACATCCCATCAAACGACAACAAATCATAATCTTACAAAAAGTCTACCATTATTAACTACCAATTATATTGATTAGGCCTTTGGGGCCCCCTCTAAATGCTCTACAACGCCAGCATTTGGAGGTGAAAATATGTGACACAGCTCATCAATAAGGACTATATAATATACACCCACCCTGTGAGCTCTTTGATTTAGATGTCTAAATCTTCCTTGTAGTCATTTTGTTTTATAAACTTTGTCCATAAATATGGAATGGAAACAAATTAGGAAAAAGTCACTGGGAGAAAGAGAGCTATAATTCCTCAACGTAGCAAATTATTGATACACTAGGTTGGTTTGTTTGTTTCGTTTCCTTACTTTCTATGTTTTATCTTCATATAATGATAGAAATAACGATGGGATTGGTTCATCTTGGACATCACCTCTTGATTGATATGCACAACTATTACAATGCGTGTCCATTCCTACCGAAAGATGGCCAGGACCGCCTCATATTCATTATTCACGAGCAAAAGTGAGCTTGACGTGGTGACTTACATATAACACACAAATAATTGGCTTCTTTGATGTGTTTTAACTTTGAACAAAGGAATATATCATCCATCCATGCTTGCTTTCTCAAAGAAAGGTAGATTTTGATTCTCCTGTATATGGTAAAAATCTTTTGATAGAAACATGAAATATGCACGAACGTAGCAGTACTCTTTTAAGAGCCCATGATTCCCTGCAAGGCCAAATTTGGTTATAGTTTAGGCACCAGATTGTCCGTGAAGCATTTTCACATGTATCTTTTTCCCAAGTTAGTAGGAAATTGAAGCCCATTTTCATACATGTGGATCTACATAACCACGAGGTTCACATATTATAAGACAAATGATGTGTATATATATCATATGTATAAGATAATTATTAATGTTTAATAGAATTTACATACTCGGTTTGTTTGTACATATAAAGCTATTGAAAAACTATGTATTGAGTTGAAAATAAGAATTTTAAAAATGCTCTATTAACTTCCAAAGTGCATAATCAAACGTACCTATTATAAGACAAATGACATGTATATCAAATGTATAAGATAATAATTATTATTTAGTTGAACTTAGCCTTATATTAGGTGTACAAATTATGGACCTAAAATGATTTTAATGTTTTTTTAATTTTTGGGGTGCATGAGCGGGAAAGTAAGAAGTAACAACAAATGGAAAAGACATGCGCACATGAGTCATGGAGGTCAGCTTATTACTACGCCCGGGTACAACAATGACTATTGACTTTGTCCAAATTTAAGATTTCCCAAAGATTTTTGTCTCCCACACGTGCAATTATCCCCGTGCTCTCTCACATCAACTGTAATCCATCACATAAATAGTATAAGATAATACCCCCTGAAATTTCTCGTGATTTTATATGATTTAACCCTAGTTGTCTCTCTATTTTGAGAGAGAGAGAGAAAGAGACAGCTACTCCTTCCGTCCCAATTTTTTTGTCCTATTTGAAAAATTAAACTTTTTAAGAGAACATCATTTATTGTCTTATCTATCTTTAAAAAATGTACAAGTTTCCAAAACTACCCTTAAAAAAAATTTATTAAAAAATTGAATTAGTAAATTAATAGCGGTATAATAGGAACATTAATAAATTAATGACTTTTATTTTTAAAAACAGGACAATATTTTGGGACATCTCAAAATGGAATAGATGACAAAAAAAAAGGGACGGAGGGAGTAGTTGTCATGTCAATAATATTTTTTCATTATTCCTAATTTCTAAGGTTTATCCTCACTTAGTAGCATTTAAGTAAAGATTGAATTTTATTCACTATTCACTACTAAAACCAATATCCTAGACTTACCTTTGTCAAAATATATAATAACTAGAATAAGCTATTTGGAGTTGGACTTTCTTATATTAAAAATCAACTAACGCAGGGAATGTGATGGGTTGTTTGTGTATGGTTTAGAAACAATAAAATGACTGGATTATTTAAAACACATTGATAGGTGGATGAATACCTTTACAATAACATTTAATTCCAAATAGCACACAAAGGCTAACAATTCATTCAATTACCAAAACTGATTTACAAAGAGCTTACATTCTCCTACTTATACTAGTTGTTTGGCATTGACAGCCTCTAGATGATTGACAAGTGTCTAAATCCTATAGGCTAATGCTTAAGAAATCGTCTAACTAATTAACTAACTAATTAAATAGTTACAAGTGGATTATGATATAGGCACATAGTTACTTGAAATGCCTTGCATCAGGTATCTCAATTTAATCATATAGTGAATGCTATAGACTGAAATTATAACTTATCTATAATATATATATATATATTATATAATAATGAGAATAATTAAACAACAACCAAATACATTTCACAAGCAAATCCAACCCTTTTCATATCCTACGACAAAGTTATTTTTTTTCGGTGCATGGTTTGGTGATGGGCAATGAAATCCAACATAGATTGACTGCAACATGTCAAGAGATACAGTAAAAATGCACGTTTTGCAATTATTGTGAATATGGGAATGGGATCAGCTTCTTGGTGCAGTGTAGCCCCAACCAAATGCATGCATTGCTATTTGCTAACAAAAAAAGAATTCGTTGAAAATGTTTGGGGAGGTAGATGAAAGAAGATGACAATGGCAATATCAAGCAAAAATCCAGAATCTGCGCATTTATGTTGTCTTGTCCTCAACTCTTCCTTGATTTTTTTATTTTATTTTTTTTTTGTCCATTGACTGGTCTCTCCTTACGGCTCGCCGACACAACCCCTTCAAAATTAAACCCCAACCGTGCCTTAATTCCTCACATTCACTTTATAAGGAAAGACCCCAAGCCCCCCGCACAAAAGGTCCATACATTTGTTTCTTTTTATGGAGTTGTTGTAGCCAAGTTCTAATTCTCAACAACCTAATCCACAAAACTAAATAGTAAAAAAAGCAATGCTATAAAAATAACTTTTTTTTTTTTTTACAATCTATTTTACAAATTTTTTTGAGAGACTATTTTACAAATTTATGACGTCTACTCTTGATGGTGTAATGCTACAGTTACAAACTATTTTACAATATTTTTACAAACTATTGATGTGGCCAACTTCTCATTGGTTTTCATTTAAACCCATCATTAACATCACTTTTTCATTTACCAATAACCGCTCACCATATCAGCAGTTTGTAAAAAAGTTTATATTGCTAATATTACTCCTCTTGATGAGATGATTACTCTTAATAATCAAATCAAGATACTTAAATGGTTTTTAGTGCAGACAGAAATTGAATTTCAGATCTCTTATTGAACACAAAAGATGGTTTTTTTTTTTTTTTTTAAGAAGAAACAACAAAAGAGTTGAGTGAACTCATCTTATTTTACAACATGTTAATGTAATAAGTCATGACCGGTGTAACATAGACATCATTAACTTTTTTCTTTTTTTTTTATGTACTAATTACAATATACCATCTCACCAACCGTAAGAAGATTTATATACAACCAAAATTATTAAAAAAGAGAAAACGCCCAAATAAGATAATACCACGACAGCAACTTTTTTTTTTTTTAGAGAAAAAAAAAATGAGGGCCTTTATGGTTATATTACTCCACCGGATAGAGTACACAGACTTAGCGATGCGATGCCCACCAACGGACTTCTGCGGGCGGCGGGACTCGAACCTAGGTGTGTTGCACGAAACGTCCGAGCCTTACCCACTCAGCCAAGCCCCCGTTGGCACCACAGCAGCAACTTAATTGCTCACCGAATTAGTAGGAGCAGTTTGGCGTGGTGAATAAATACAAAGAGAAGTTTGTTTAGAGAGCTTTGTCATCATCTGCTATAAATTATCAAAGACAGTGTCCATACGAGTAACTTATTTACTGACACAAATTTTTTTATAATTTTGTCACAAATTTTTTTCATAATTTTGCCACAATTTTATTATGTGACAACTCGTAAATAATAAAATCATAGACCCACATGAAGTCATGGACTTACTATTCTATTTCCATTACTCATAAGTCGTCAGTAACAAAATTGTGGTAAAATTATGGAAAAATTTGTGGCACTAAACTTACTCATTCCATACTTCCATATGCATTCATGCTCTCTAAATCTCTACAAATGTTTTTCTTAAAAAAGAAATGTGCATATTAAGAAAGATGGGTATGTAAATATTTATTTATTTACGTGCAAAGTTGTTGCAAATTGTTCTTTGTTATTCAAAGTTGTATTGCTTTGGTTGAAGAATGAAGATTGAATATGTACAAAAATGTATGGTATAGTTTTGTCCTTTTGTTGTAAGTGTGTGGTGTGCACATATAATATAGTTGTGGGTTCGGAATTTTCCACCGGCCTACCCTAACCCAAGTACCTATTATATAATGGGACACAAAGAAAAAGACAAAAAGAAAGGAAACCCTGCCAACGGTTGCAATATTTAAATTCATTTCCCCCCAGGTAGGCAGGTACGTTATAGATAAATAACACACGTACGTCAATGTTCAATATGTTACGATAAGATCTTCCGTATTAATTGTGTTTTGTCTTTGAAACTGTTAGGTTGAGGATCAAACAAGAAACGTCCTATCTCTTTTTTTTTTTTTAGTGCCTATTTTATGTTAGTATTTGCTTGGTTATTTATAGAAATTGACTAAGTAAAGGCATGGTTGCCAATTTTTATTTTTAATTTGGATGAAATGGATGCCAATTAATTCACTGTCAAACTTTTTTGATGAACAATTTATTGTCAAACTTATTGGTTCATGAAAGACTACTCAACACTCCAGTGACCTCGGTGTCAGAGATAGTACATTTATGCAATGTTTGGTTGGGGTCAAAGGGAGATAATGGAAATGAGAGAGGAAAATGTGATATTTTCTATTAATTGTTTGACAGGAGTGAAACTGGAGAGTAAAGAAAATGAGGGTGGGTGGACTTTTCCAATCTGGGCCTACCATTTTTTTTCCATCCAAATTGAGAAGAAAATAAGAAATAAAAAATGTCACTGAGAACAAAAATTCATAATTTTCTGTTAAACCATTCTTATCAAACCTTTCAAATGCTAAAAATCTTATTTTTTTTAAACATTTTTTAATCCAAAAGCTTGCTCCATCAAATGTTTTAAATGGTATAATTTTTGCAATTGATGAACAGTGCAATCTCATATTTGAGACTGTACTGTTCACCAATTGTAAACCATATATTATTTTTATATTCAGTGGGGCCCACTGAGGAGAAATAGAGGGGAGAGAGGGGAAATAAAAAATTATTAAAAAATAATAAAGAAATATTATTTAAATGAAATGGTAAAAAAAATAGAAGTTTTGATATTGATGGTATTGTAAAGTGATGTGTTATATGTTATAAAATTGAGTTTTAAGATGCTAAATGTTATATTTTTTGACATGTTTAATAAGAATGCTCTTAGAAGGGCATAATAATAATTTATTCTTTATTATTCTACTTTTTCATCCTTTCTACCAAACACACCTGGTAGAAAACAAATGTGTTTTTTTATTACCATTCCTTTTTATCTTCGCAATTTTTTCTATCATTCTACTTTTTTATCTGCCCAAACTTAAAAAAGCCTTAGTTCTTCTAAAGGCAAGGCACTTTTATTGTTAATATCAAGAAAAAGTTTTAATTCAACTAAAAAGCTTGTGGCTCATGGCGGGTTATCATGAGACTTGGAATCAAGATCTATTTCATTTGAATCACTTGAAATGGAAAGAGTTTATTTCATAATTAATATATTATTTCTTACATCTAATATTAATGCTAAATAGTAGGATAAATTAGCTCCGTTCCTTGGAATATATTGGGATGGAGTACATTTAAGGTCGATATAAGTTTTTTTTTTTTTTTTTTTTTAAACATGTTCTAATTTATATACTTGTTCTGGGAAGTTAATGTATAGACTCCAGTATTAAAAAAAAAAAAAATTCAATATTTCTTGGAAGCTTTATAAGTTTAAGAAATGACACATACAATGAAAAATGTATTTTTCAAATGTATGAAAAATTATCCACATTGGGAAGAGTTAAGTAGTTAACATACATTGAAGAACATCAATTTACTCAAAAAAAAAAAAAAAAAAAGAAAAAAAAAAGAACATCACTTATAAAAAACACTTAACTCAACAGTTTAAACCTATGCATTTTGACCCAATTATTTTATATGGGAAATGTTAATCAATGCCCTCTTAGGTTATTGGTTAATGAGCTATATTTAGAAACATTTTATTAGAAGAATGACAAAACAAAAAAAAAAATGTTGTTGACAATTTTTTATATTTTTCATGAAAGTTGTGTCAAAACTTTCCTATTATGGTTTATTAACAATTACCTTAAAGACATCCATTAACATTACCTATTTTATATTAACCGTTTATTCTTGTCATTAATATTACATGTGAGACTTTAATATTTAACTAATTACACTATTTTCCTTAAAAACGAAAAAGAAAACTAACTACACTAGTTACACATGAATATATTCCAAACAATAACAATGGTGGCCTGCGACTGACAATTAGAACAAGCACATAGTCAAAATAGAATAAGTAAATGCATACTAGAGTAACGAAGCCCGCCAAGGCACTTCATGGCTTGATCCTGCTTCCCTAGCCAGAATTACTACTGCCCATACTATAGAATACTTATTAGAAGCTAATTTTGCTAGCCATAGTTAGAAGATAATTTTGCCATTTTTCCCTATAGGATTTCTTTCTTTTGGTTACTGTGATAGTTGTGTTTGGAAATCAAATAGATAAGGTATTTGGTTTAAATCTAGCAGATTTTGTTGTTTTTGCTGTCAAAATTAATATTTTCAGTTGGAGGTGTCTCCTCTAGCCTGTACTGTATTTTCTCTTGCGTATAGTTTTTGTTCTTGAGTGAAATTCTGTCGTTTACCCTAAAAAAAAGGGTTCTGTAAAGACTGGAAGTACTCTTCAGTCCTAAACTTTTTTTTTTTTTTTTTGAGAAGGAACAGTCCTAAACTTTTAATAATTCAGCAATTTGTAGTTTTTCAAGTTAAAGCCAACAAGCAACTTAATTACTTAAACCAGCTTGCATTGAGGGCAGGTTTGGAAAGCTGAACTTTGTAAGAATTTGAGATTTAAAGTCTTTAATTTTAACTAGCTAGGCTTGTTGCTAAATCTGAACTTGATTAACATGTAATTATAATATGGTAGCTCCAAAGTCAACTAGTAACAGAAGCAAGACAGTAGTTGATACCGTAAAGCTAGGGAGTATTTAGAATAAACTTCATTAAGTAATGCAAAAAAATTTCATTTTATTTGGTAGATGTGCCAAGCTTAAAACTCTTTGTCCCGTAAAGAGACGACACAAGAATCAGTGTTTTCTTGACAAGGACTATGTGAAACTGATGTTGTCACATTAAATAAGGCATTCAGGTCTTTTCCTTTCTTTGTTTGCATAAGATAAATTTTAATCATGAAGTCTAGAGAGAAAATTTAGATCTTTTTTTTACTATTATTGATCTAACTTGTTGAGATTTGTACATTAAAAAAAACAATATAAATGGTCGAGTTATGTAAAAGTAATGCTATTGTCCCGTCACAATTTATCATCTTTTTTATAAGTTGTGAAAAAAGTTATGTCATTGATATAAACATTGCTATAATTTAATTGAAGGCCCTGTAAAAAATAAGCCACATGATCCTCCCAAGTCCTTAATGCTTTTAGTCCACAATCTAAGGTTTGAAAGTTCGAACTGCTTTTGATATGTTCGAAGTAACTTTAACATCAAATTTCAACTTTAGACAAAGCTAGCAATTCTGAAAAACTCTTCGCAACAGTACAAAGCTATTGGGGTTTCACACTATTTGCAGAAATTCAAATTTTCCTTTTTGTTATTTGAATTAAAAATTTTCATCTTTGAAGGTTTTGAACTCAGCTTTTTTCCCTTCTCTCTATCTTTATCTCCTGAGGGGAAGGGAAAGTACTTAAAGCTGAATATACTACCCAGAGAGACACCTCTAGTTTTTTTTTTTTATAGATAAAACTGAATGTTGTCCTGAAAGAGTATCTTCTTTTGGGCAAGAAATACTGAATTTGATGGAAAACTCTGTCAGAATATTGTTTGTGAGGGTCCCTTAAATTGTTTACTTTTTTTTATAATTTTTATCTAATGTTCCCAAATTGGTGTTAGTGCAAGAAAGTGCTGAAATTCAGGAGCCATAAAATTAGTTCTTTGGTTATTTTCTAGGAAGAAGACAGAGAACTAAACACCAAGGAAATAAAAACAACTTCTATAAAGAATGAACTTTAGTTACTGAGAGTTGCAGAACGAGGACAAAGCTCCACTTAAAAATACATGCACAAAAAAAAGGATAACCCATATCTTCAAAAGTAACATGCAACTTACTTTTTAATCCACTTGCGTAGGCATGGTAAATTTTTTTTGGGTAAATTACATTTTAAAGCCTAAACTTATAATATGGACAATTTCAAATTAAATCCTATAGGTTCAAAATCTTTAAATTAAATCAAGAAGTTTAATACTGTTATAAATTAAATATTATATTATCATTACTTTTAAATCGAATTATGAACTTTTAAAAATGTATCAAATTGATACTTATGTTAGTTTCAAGTTGAATTCTAAACTTTTAGAATCACATCAATTGAAATCCTGAACTTGTCATGGTTAACAATCTTTGCTTGCAGTAATTTTGTAACTATAATAAATCTATGAAAATAGCTTTATTGATTTAAGAAAATGAAAAGAAAAAAAATAAACAGTGTATATTATACAGACGAATTCCATATTCAACACAATTCGCATGAGACTAAAGTTCGATGTGCAATTCATTGTGTTAGCCCACTAAAGATTAGAACTTTGAGATTAATATCTACTCAAATACTCAACTAAGAACTAAAAGTTTATTAGAATACTATATGTAACAGAAATTCTTTTTAAGACAAAGAAAATTACTTCAATTGGATGTCAGTCAGATCAAACCAGATTTGCTTGAACACCTTGATAATAAGCTCATGGTATTGATCTGAATTCAAAGAAAGATAACAAGCAAGAAGGTCTTCAAGGTCCTTTGAAGCCCTGATGTTGTTTTCCACAATCATCTCCACCATTGAATCCCTGAAATCTCTCTGAGGATCAAAGGAAGACTTCACTACAGCAAAGCTATCTGAAAGACTCTTCCTTGAGCTTGAACTTGGGGTTGATGACACACTTTTACGATTGAGTGCTTGAATTTTCTTACTTGCGATTCTTGGAGAATTATTCATTCTAAGCCTGACTCCTCCTGGAGAATTCAAAGACAATCTTTTTACAGGACTATTTCTCTGCTCTTTCGTTGTAAGTCTCTCTTCCTTCACAACCTTTACCGATAAAGACCCGTGTGAATTTCTTTCTTCAAATTTAGCTGAGCTCCTCCTATACTTTGTTGGCTCTTCCTTCTTCTCTATATCATTGAATTTAGCTGGCTTGGTTATGATAGGAGCAAGTTCAAGCTCGGATAAGGAATCAAACCCATCTAGCTTTCCGAATTTACTAGGCAAAGACTTATCATCCACGTTGAAAACAATGTCATTAGCATTAGAATTAACATTGCAGGCACAAGATCTTGACCATGACACCAATGACTCAGTAGGAAGAATACGGTCAGACCTGAATTCAGGCTCGTGAAATTCAGTCTCAGGTGAGGTATCAAAAGGCGAAGAAGAAGAAGAGTACTCAGGTGGAGAATCTGATTTGGTCCACATTGAGTCAAGCGTGGAACCACAGTTACAACCAGCAGAGACAGAGGAAGTGACAAGCTTAGGTGAAGAAGACCTCAAAGTTCTTTTCTTGACTCTTTGTTTGGAAGATTTCCTTGGTGGGTCATGGAAATGGTTGTCAGAGGCTTTTGGTTTTGGGTTAGCTATAGGAGAGTTATAGAGTCTATGATCAGTTGGGATAAGGTCCCTTGTGAAGTAGTAGGATTTTCTAGGGATGTATTGGTGGGGTTGCTTTGGTTTTGAGGATTGTGTTGCTGAAGATGATGTTGGTTGTTTTTTCTTCTTTGTAGTAGGGGTATTGTGGTTTCTACCTTTGCCCATGTCTTTGAGTTTGTAAAACCAGGCATTAGGCATCATGTCTGATAACTTGAACCTGTAATTACCCATCAAAAACACCCCCCACACCCACACACACTCTCTTCTCTGTGCTAGGAAAATACAAAGCTAGTGACAATCCCTTATGGATTTATGATTCTCTCTGCCTCCCTCTCTTGTGTGACAAATGAAAATAAAGAAGATAACTTTAAGCTATCAATCATCTTCTTTGAGTGCATAGATAAATAGAGAGTGAGGCTTTTGGAATTTGAGGTACCAATGGGGTCCACAATGGAAGAAAAAGCGGACACAAAGGCTAATGGTGGGCCACGTTTGGGGACAGGTGCAAAAGAGAAATTAATAACATAATTAATATTTTTATAATGATTGTCATAGCCTATCGCCTATTAATTATTATAATTTCAAGAAGAATACGGTTAATATATCCCTTTAAAGTATATTGTACAATAATTATTTATTTTGAAAAAAAATTTATTGAAAAATTGAAAAAATTGTCAAAAGAGTAAATTATTTTTTCATTTTTTCATAAAAATTTCTTTAAATAATTTGCTAATATATGCCTTAAAAATACACATTAATAAAACTTTTTGAACAATATTATTTTCATATATTTTTAAACATTATTTTTATCTTATAAAAAAACATTATTTTTATCATGCATTAATTACAATAAAGCTGTATTAGAAGGATGTTAAAAAAAAAGTTGTGAAAAAGACTTTCCTCTCTTTTATTATTGTTTTTTCTTTTGTTTTTTTGGGTTGGTTAGGAGGTTAAGACTTAAGCCAATTGTTTTCCAGCTTTAATTACCTAACCGAGCAGAAATTTGTTATCTTATAATGATTACCTTTTGTTTACTCCTTAGAACACTGCAAGCGAGAGCTGGTCTGCTACTTGGAAATGGTTCACCAATTCAGATAATCAGATTTTTTTCAGAGCAGCTGCTAGTTCACATTCGTATTACGGCTAATGCAAGAGTTCTCTAAGCTCTAAACCGATTTTCTGTACGTGGCTTACATGCATTGCTGGATCCTAAATAAAGGGCCCTATTTGGTTCTTGGCCACTGCATTTCTTTCAAAACTTCCAGTCCTCTCTTGTTATATGTCAATGGTGATTTCTTGGGAGTTGGGATGGATGTCACATATTGGCATATTGCACGAGTTCTAACTTCCAAGGGTTGTGTTAACAGGCACCTTAATGTGCTCATTAACAACATAGTTATTGATAGCTTTTCAGTTTTTTGAGCAATTTTTGACAGCTTTTGTCCCTTTTTTTTAATCTCTCTAGATATTTTTTTTTTGACAAATTTTTTTTTTTTGGACAAATTTTTTTTTTTTTTTTTTTAAGTGAGACACAAGAAAGAAAATGTTAACAAGTACCGCAGTACTTGTTAACATTTCCCAACTTCTAATACTGTATATACACACGCATACACATGCAATTGCAATTTGTTTACGAAACGGAATGCATTATAGGAAACTGTATTTACAGCTACTACTACATATGACATAAAAAAAAAAAAAAAAAAAAAAAAAGATTTACCTAATGCACAATGATTCTATTTGAGAAATGGTTAGTAAGTAGTCTCTTTCTATAGCTTCTATTAACATGGTATATTTTTTATGGGTTAAACTGTTTGTTTTGAAGGGTAGGGGATAGTTTATGAGGATAAATAAAAGTACAAAGAACGAAAGACACAGAGCTAAAAAATACTTCTGAAGTGCGAGTTCGTTGCCAACATGACTCGGCAATATTATATATACGTCCAAGATGCAATATTTTTTGAGAAATACTATTTGGGTGCTTTGGCATGGTGTTCCTTTTTTATTCTTTTTCTATTCTGTTCAGGGCTGTACTACTTACCTCGGCTAGATTTGAATCGTATTTGTAAGGTGAGAGTGCTCTATAAGGGCCCAGAAGGACCAACTAAACAGCTTTTAGGGGCTTCACTTGATGAACAAATTAGAGGTGGGCTTACCTTCCACTTGCTTATTTAGCTTAAATAATTGTGCAACGCTTTTAAAATTTCATTAGGTACTACTGCACTTTCAGTCACTTTCAACAAATTACCGAGTCCGAAATTACATCAGTATGGTCTGCAAGAAGATAAGTGATCACTATTGAATGATCTGGCCCGATCGAGAAAAAAAGCTGCCACTTTTTTCACTAACAGAGTTTTCTCAAGTATAGTTCTAACTAGCCAAGATGACCTAAAACAAGCACACAATTTGGGCCCAAATTAGTTTCCTAATTGCATACTTAGTGCTCAAGCAGAGTAATCTTCAATGGCAGCAAGTGTTTCTTAAGAGGATTATACACCCTATCTAGTATGTAGGTGAGCCATGTTAAGGCTAAGACTGATGTTCGTTTGGGAGAGATCATTTTCATTAGCTTGTTGAGCTTAAAAAAAATACAGTTGTACCAAAAAAAAAAAGGCAAAGCTTTAATTAGATCTTACCGCTCAACCAAATGAGCAATAATAACGAATTCAGCTTTGTAAAAAGAGCCATACTAGAAAGGTTCGGTTCAGAACAAAACAAAGCTTCAAATACATCAACTTGAATGGAAAGTGTGAAGGACATGGGACTGTTTGTTTGTATATTGTCTTTGAAAGTTGAAAAAACGATAACGAACTCAGAACCATTCAAATGCACACGATCGAGAACTGAATGGACGAGACATTCTCCTGTTGTTGAAAAAACTAGTTAGCCACGTTTGTGCACTACAAGCCACACAGGTCCCCTCTTGTACTCTGCCCCTTCAACTTCATCAGAACCCCAACTGTCTACCACATTCAAACGTGCTCATCTTTAGTGATGAACAAGAGCGGGGACCGATATGATATCAATTGTTTTTTGTGCCCAAAAACATGTACTAGTCTAGTAGTTATGACATTTGTTCGTATCTTGGTGCCAGTTATATGATACAGAACTAAACTTGGGTAAGTTGCATTTTCTCTGCTAAGTTCGATTCAGAAAATTATTAGTTACTTTCAGAGTATAGCTAACGTAGTACTCTGCACGAATAAAAGTTTTATGCTATATTTTTGTGTTAGGTGGTTTGTTTTAATTGAAATGGTCTATTACAGGGTTTATTCCGAGAATACTTGATAATTACAGGAATTTTGTTTGCGTATGTTTGTTGATAGCAAAATTTACCTTTTGCACCGCGACAATCTGTCATCTTTGGAAGGAAGGAAACATGAGGATTTGGAGAGATCTTCAAAAGCCTCGTTTTTTGTTTTTGGTATGTCATCTTCAAGCCTCACATGATGGCTGTAATGCACAAAATGAGACTGGAATGAGAATGATACTATTTGGGGCTTAAGAATGTTATAAGCCACGAATGAGACAGGGCAGCCCATAAGAGACAGAGACCAGTTAATGCCAATTCTAGAAGTTAGGGAGATGTTATTATCAAACTTTCTTTAACTTTGAAGTCTCTTTTTGCGTGTTTTGCAGGTTTTGTTTCGATCTCCAAATTAGCTCTCTGTTGTTTAGATTTCGCTAGTCCTTCAATACGTAAGGGTGTGTAGTTTGAATTGGCAGCAACTTATTTATTAAGGCGCATTGCCCAACCTCAAGTGAGTTACACAAATAGCCCATTTTCTACAGAAGCCCTTTATAAAAAGCAATATATAGGCCCAAAACTTTCTACCAAAAAAAAAAAATATATATATATATATATAGGCCCAAAAATATGTACATTGGATTCTTGAAGAAGTCCATATACACGTGTTTTTCTTTTTCTCTTTTTCATAAATAAGATAATTCTTCAATATATGACGTCCGCTTTATAATGATTACTTTTTATTATTAATTCAAAATACTAATCAATTTTTTTAGTTTTTAAACCCCTTAACACAATATGTTTAACCTAATGTTAAGCCAAGTTGATTAACAAGTTTGTTAATTAAATCTAGGTTAAACAAATATGTGTAAAAGAAATATAACGAGGAAAAAAAAGAACACACAGATCTGATGACCCAGAAAAATCTAACCGGTAAAAAATGTGAAAATGATTTAATCTAACTATCCTCAAGGTAAAAACATATCCACTATGAAAAAAATTTAAGTTTGTACAATAAGACTTAGACCGCTATCATCCTATTGCTAACTCGTGTAGAAAACTTACTACCACAACCACGTGACAACTCCAAATCCACGGACTATTTATTTTCTTAATCTGCAGTAACTACAAGTTCTCCTACTTGTGACTTTAAAACACCTCTTAAAGGTTTCAGATCTTCTTGAAAGTTCTTTATGTAGCAACTACAGCAATCATCAAATTTTTGATGTGAATCTTGATCTTGATAGCTCTATGCGTGTGTTTAAAGGTAAACACCTCTTAGATCTCACAAAAAATTCAACTCACAACTCAACAAAAACCTCTAAAACATAGTTAGTGTTTTTCCTTTTATACTTGGAGTAAAACACTTAACCTTACACGTCATATAGGCTTGGCCTGGTTTGAGAATTCTGCAAAAAATTACTGATGCACGACTTTCGATCGATCGAGCATTGTAGATTTTGAATAGTAATTCCTGCAATTACTCGATTCCATCTTTATATCAAACCAAACTTTGAGCAAGCCTAAACCTAGACTAAATGTTTTTATCATGGTTTGCCAACATATACAAATTGAAGTTCTAATACATTAGTTCCTAAAATCTTAGAACTTAACACAATTTTTAGTTAGAACCAAAAATCTTTTATTACAATAAGAGACTCTATCAATTGAGTTAACTAAAATACACTATATATGTTTATCTTAATTTTTGAAAGGAAAAATAAAATAAAATAAAGGTTCTTAATAAAATCTATATATATATATATATATATATATAAAGGAAATCACTATCCACCTACCATATAAGTCTATATAGACCAATAAAACGTCTATATAGACCTACATGTATATATATATATATGAAATCACTATTTTCCGTACCATGTAAGTCTATATATTATAGACCAATAAAACGTCTATATATAGACCTACACGGGTTTATAATCTATATAGACCTATTGTATAGATTTCGCTGCTTCTTCAATATAGTGGGTCTTCTAGGTTTAATGTGTAGTTTGAATTGGCAGCAAACCTATTTAAGGCACAATGACCCACCTCAAGTGTGAGTTGCAAAATTAGATAATTAGCCCATTCTATAAATGAGCCATTTATGAACGGCAATATAAATATATAGGCCCAAAAATATTTATTACACTGGATTCCCGAGGAAGCCCATTAACACGTTTTTGTTAATCTCTAAAAAAAAAAGGAAATGAGAAAGAATAAACGTTCTTAATAAAATCTCACGGGTTTATAATCTATATAGACCTATTGTATAGATTTCGCTGCTTCTTCAATATAGTGGGTCTTCTAGGTTTAATGTGTAGTGTGAGTTGCAAAATTAGATAATTAGCCCATTCTATAAATGAGCCATTTATGAACGGCAATATAAATATATAGGCCCAAAAATATTTATTACACTGGATTCCCGAGGAAGCCCATTAACACGTTTTTGTTAATCTCTAAAATAAGAAGGAAATGAGAAAGAATAAACGTTCTTAATAAAATCTCTCTCTCTCTCTCTCTCTCTCTCTCAACACCCTTCAATTTTTATATTGCTTCACATCTCAGCCCACCACAATTTTTGATTTAAAATTCTTTTTAATGACTCATGTGAGAGATGGTAGGCAAGTTAGAGACTAGAGAGTGTTATGAATTTATTGTGAATTTTTGTTATGACCTTATAAAAATTATATATACACAAAGAGAAATGTTATATCCACAACATTTTTATAACATTTTCACAACAAATTCTATGTGTCAGATTGTTACTTGCTATTACTAGTGGATAAGAAAGTGTGCGCACCAAAAATGAGGTTGATAGGCTGGCTCTCACTTGGACTCACAATCTATTTGTAGTGTGGACTTTTGATTTCCTACTTTGGGTAGTCCGTAACACAGAGACCCAACAAAGCAACCTCTCCTTATGCATTTTGCAACTCTTACTACTACCACTCTTTTGTTGTTCTCTTACCTCCTCTATTCTTAGTTTCTTTTGGAACCATTCAATAACCCTTTTTTCTCCCTTAACTTCTCATATTTATAGCCCAAAATCAGTGGAGGGGTTATGATTACTCTTCTGGTGAGTGGGAAAGGAGGTCCAATGTTATTATCCTTAAGTGAGTGTTTAGTTGGGAGTGGAGGGTGGTAAGAATGGCATTGGGACTGGTTCCCACGTTAGAGGATCTGTCCGACAACAATACTTCCTAAGGCAATACCAAGCATCTAGGGACTGCTTCGTCACGGTTTTTGGGCTTTGGATGGGCGTTAGGGCTTGCCTGGGCCAAGTTCGTAGGCCAGTAGAACACACAACCTCACACAATGCCCTAAGGCCCAAGGCCCAACAAGCCCAAAGTCTTGTACACGTGACACTAGCGTGATGGATTTTATGAACAATGGGCCTGAGAGGGAGTTGCGCCCCATACAATAGCCCCCCCCCCCCGATTCGTGCCCAGCTCTCGGGGATGAATCAAGGACTCTAAGAGACAGGCACTACCTGGGAAGTCTAATGGGCAGAAAATGGACGATTAAAAGACTCATTAATGCGCCCTAAAAAGGCGCGTTGTATCTGACGGTTGGTGTAGCTATCATCATTGCCTGATGGTTCGTGAACCAAGGTGGCGCGCGTGTGGCAGTTGAGATGGGGATTTGTAGAGTTTCCCTCTTCTCATTTATTTAATGCTATTTATTCCTCCTTTAGCCCTTATATATAGTTCCTTCTGAGTCTCTTCTTCACTTTTACATTCCCTATCCTTCAAACTCCCTCTTTGCCAAGCATATTACCTTCGTGCGCTCATCTTCCAGCCCAGAACACCATTCCATCCTAGGGCCCCCAGTAAGTCCTCTCTGCCTTTCCTTTTATTCTCTCATCTTCTTCTAGTTTTCCATTGTTCTTTGTTTAAGGACCTTAGTTTAGTAATGGGCTATTCCTACCTTTTATCTTCAAAAGCATCTTTGGCTAGCTTTAGAGCAGCCTACAACATCCTTGGGGATGTTGACATCGCTTACTGTCATGTGGGCGACATCGACCTCTATAGGCGTACTAGCCTAAACACAGTATTTTTCCCCCTCATGGCTGTTCTTGGGGGTGGGGTTAGATTCCCCATTGACCCTCTCATCATAGGCACCCTTAGATTTTATGGCTTATGCCCCGACCAACTCCCACCCAATTTTTACTGTGTGGTGAGTTGCGTCAGTAGGTTAAACCAACTGTTTGGCCTACAGTTAAACCATCATGATATTAATTTCATATATAGTTTGTGTGGGAACGTTAAGTTCCACTACTACTTAAAAACTAGGGATATGGAGGTACGGCTGATACCATGCCTTCTTGATTCCAACAGAAATTCAGCTATGGAGTTTGTCCGAGTGAGCGGCAATTGGTTTGCTGATGAACTCCCTTGCCCCTTCTCGCCACATGACGTTGGTCGGTACTGAGAACCTTTGTTTACTTCATGTTTGAATCTCTTAGTTATTTGCATATAAACTAATCGGTCTTTTGTTGGTTTGTTGCAAAAGGAAGAAGGTTTCAACTAGATCTTCGAGTTGTACATGTGAGAGATCTCAACTTCGTCCTTAGGTCGGAGATTTTCGTGCACACGGACGGGCAACTCCGAGCATCCCACTTAATTCTCGACGTTAAACCGGTATACCCTACCTGGCAAGCATTCAGCCAAGCTTTATTGGTAGATAGCCCTTTGTTCTTGTACATAGACGTCCAGCACGCAAACTTCCTCCCACCCAAATTAACCACTGGTGAGGCTCGGGACCTCGGCCCCCGTTATACTACTGCGGAAGATTGAGCTCCAATTAGAGACCAGTCAGCGAGTGCATTTCTCAAAGTCACAAAGAACATATCCCCGTTAAAGGGAACGAAGGTCAAGCCCAAGCAGCCGAACCAGAAGTAGCTGAGGGTGAGCAAGAAACAGAGATGGCGACTAGGAGGAAATTAACTGTTGATCGGTTTCTATCCGGTTCCAGATCATCAGCTCAGCCCCAACAAGCTCGGGCCAAGGATCGTACTCCTCCTCCTCTTCCCCCGTCTGGCCGTCAAAATAAAAAGCAACGGGTAAAGGATTCCACACTTGGGGTTATGAGCGATTTGCCTGCAAGAACCCCCCCGGCCCTCGGGCGGGATCACAATCCAGGAACCGGTGAGTGGTCCCCAACCCACTGGCCGGGGAGGTACAGAAATGGCCTCTTCGTCTCGAGCTGTGCCTAATTAACAACCCACTTTCACCCTTGGGGACAAGCCCATGCCTGCTACTGCGAGCGTAAGGATGTGGGCTCAAGGAGAGGGAAGTCGTATGGCACAAAGCTTGGTGCACGGTCTACTACTACCTGAAGATGTTCAGTTCTTCTTGAACAGCTTCGAGGACTCTATCGTGCGGCGACTGCAATGGCATACCATCGCGGTAATTTCTTCTCACTCTATTTCCCGTTTATTTTGCTATATGAGTGATTTTCCTCATCCCTTCCCTTTTCCACTCCCTTGAGCTTGTTATTATGGTGTTATCAGGCCGCGCAGATAACTTACATGCTCGATGAGAGGATGAACGAGCTCACCGTAGAGGCTGAACGAGAAAAGGCGCTAAAGGACGTTGCCAACGCTACGGCCTAGGATAAGGGTAAAGCTGCTGAGGTTGCTGAGAAGAAGGCACAGTCCTCATAGAAGGCACAATCCTCATAGAAGGCTCAACTGCTGGCTGAGAAGAGATCGATGGAAATGAAGGCAAAGCTGAGGGAGACTAAGCTTAAGTTGGAACAAACAGAAAGCTTGAACTTGGCCAATGCCGATGAAGTGGCAGATCTAAAGGCGGTCCTTAAGGCCTGTGAGAACAAATGGTACAACATAGGCTTTGCAGATGCCGAGAACTCTGTGGAGCCTGTTGTCCACCAGGCACGGGTCTAGGGGTTCGAGGAGGGGTGGTTGGTTGCCCTTCAAACGTTGAGAGTGCCTGAGGATTCTCCATTGAGGAACCCGTAGCAAATTCCACGCCCGGCTTCTGCTCCTCCTATTCAGAGTCAGGTTGATGTTGCCGATGATGAAGACACCCCCAACATGAGGGAGCTGGTGCAAGCGATCGATACCCACGTGGAGACCGTGGATCTAGAAGCTACCAGCAACTTCAATGCTCCCAGGAACGAGGAAACTCAGCAGCCGCCTACTGAGGATGTCCCAGATCAGCTTGGCGATGGTGCGGCCCTCTTTTTCCCTACTGACCCTGCTACTTAGTACCCAAGTTTTTATTTGACTTTTTTATGCCTTACTTTTCTTTGCGTTCATTTTATTTGGTTTGCCTAGTCACCGAGCTATGGTGACAAAATAATTGTTTTACCTTTAATTTCTTTAAGTTCATTTTCGGGTTTATTTTCCTATGGTCACTGGGCTGTGGTGACCGAACAATGGTTCAGTTTTAATTTGCTTTTGTTTGGGTTAAATGCTTTATTTCTCGGCTTTGGAGACCGAGCATTCTATGAACGATCGTTTTACCACTGCTTGGTTGTCTTTTTAACATCTTATTGTTTTTGCTTCCTGGCTGAGCAATTTAGTCATAGTGTGCCCTCGATTTTACATAGGAACGGGTATATCTGTACCTTTATAGTGGCCGTGACGGGGCTGAAATAATTTTCCCATGTTAAAAGAATAACTTATTGCAAGTTGTAATTGTTGTGCTTTAACCAATTCAGAAGAAATGAAAGCTAGATAATTAAGCTAGTCGTGCACAAGGTTCACCGAGCATGAAGTCCTGCATTGTGCAAAGCTTTAATTGTAAGAGCATTGTTAGGAACACTTAGTGCAAGGTTTTCTCCTGTCTGATGATGGAAATCAAACCAAGGATAGGTTTTTATCCTTGTATAATTCTAGCGCGACGCCTTCATCTGCCCGATGATGAAAATCGAGTCGAGGACAGATTTCTGTATTTAGGTAATTTAACGTAAGGTTTCCACCTGCCCAACGAGTGTGATCGAACCGAGGACAAGTTTCTGTCCTTAGATAGTTTAGCGTGAGGTTTCCACCTGCCTGGTGATGATGATCGAACTGGGGACAGGTTTTTGTTCTTAGATAATTTAACGTAAGGTTTCCACCTGCCCTGTGATGATGATCGAATCAGGAATAGGTTTCTGTCCTTAGATAATTTAACTTAAGGTTTCCACCTGCCCGGTGATGATGATCGAACTGGGGACAGGTTGCTATCCTTAGATAATTTAATGTAAGGTTTCCAGCTGCCCGGTGATGATGATCGAACCGGGGACAGGTTTCTGTTCTTAGATAATTTAACTTAAGGTTTTCACCTGCTCGGTGATAATGGTCAAACTGGGGACAGGTTTCCGTCCTTAGATAATTTAACATAAGGTTTCCATATGCCTAGTGATGATGATCGAGCCGGGGATAGGTTTTCGTCCTTGGATGGATTTGAGTCAAATCCGCTTTGAATTGACTAACAAGTTAATAGTAATAAAAACTACAAGTGTGAGAATGTCAAGATGAATAAATACCATCCTTGCATTGCTTTATGTCACCCAACATACATGTGTGCCAATAGCTCGTTGATAAAACTTTTTTAGATTGTGGACATTCCACGGCCGGGGAAGCGGTCTCTCGTTTAGATCCTCCAAGTAATATGCTCCTGCACCTGCGATGGTTGTTACCCTGTAAGGCCCTTCCCAAGTTGAGGCTAACTTCCTCGCATTCATATCTCGCATACTAGCTACCGCTTTTCGTAGCACTAGGTCCCCAGCGCTGAATTCCCTTGTCTTTACATTTCGACTATAGCGCCAGACGAGCTTTTGTTGATACTAGGCTAGCAGTATAGTCGTCGCTTCTCGATACTCTTCCAACAAATCCAAATGCTCCACTATTAGTCCATCATTTTGGGCTGGGCCAAATTCCGCAACTCGTGCACTACATAGGTTTATCTCGGCCGGTATTACAGCTTTGGCCCCGTATGTTAGGGAGAATGGTGGCTCTCTTGTAGACCTCTTGGAAGTTGTCCGGTATGCCCAGAAAACGTTAGGTAGCTCCTCGGCCTACCTACCCTTTGCGCCATTTAACCTTATCTTCAATCCATTCATAATTGCTTTGTTAGTGGCTTCTGCTTGGCCGTTGCTCTTGGGATACGCTGGGGTGGAGTATCTGTTCTTGATGCTGAGGTCATTGCAAAACCCGCGAAAAGCTCTACTATCGAACTGTAATCAATTATCAGATATAAGGGAGTTCGGTACCCCAAATCGCGTGACTATGTTCTTTTATACAAACTTTTTAACGTCCACGTCTCAAATATTGGCTAACACCTCTGCCTTTGCCTACTTGGTGAAGTAGTCAACAGCCACCAAAACAAACCTTTGATTGCCCGTGGCCCGGGAAAATGGGCCAAGAATATCTAGCCCTTATTGTGCAAAGGGCCAGGGGTTGTTAACTGGATTCAGATGACTTGCTGGCTGGTGGATCAAGGAGGCATGCTTCTGACACGATTCATACTTCTGTACATACTTGATGGCATCCTTCTACATCTGCGGCTACCAAAACCCCTGACTCAACACTCGATGTGCTAGTGAGCGTCCTCCCACATGATTGCCGCACACCCCATCGTGTAGCTCGACCAAGAGTCCATTAACCTTCTCAGGGTGCAAACATAAGAGATAAGGCCCCCCAAAGATCTTCGGTATAGCTTGCGATTTGCTGACAACCAATACCAAGCGGCCACTCTGCGTACCATGTTGGCCTCCTTCTCATCGTTCGATACTTGATCCTCGGCTAAAATATTGATGATCGGGTCCATCCAGCATGGCCCGAGTGCCGAAACCACTGCAACACCTATCACAGCGTCAATGCTCAGTTGTGTTATAAGCTCTACTTTGATCATCTAAGGCACGTCCTCCGTCATTGACGACACCAAGGTAGCCAAAGAGTCCGCATGCCTGTTTTGCCCTCGAGCAACTTGGACCACCTTGGCTTTAGAAAATTGACTTATAACCTGTTTTACTACCCGCAGGCATTCCTTTATCCTGGGGTCTCGGGCGTCAAAACTTCCATGGACCTGACTAACCACCAGCCGAGAATCCGAGTGAATCTTAACGTCCTGTGCACACATACCCAGGACAGTTCTTAATCTAGCAAGTAAGGCTTCATACTCAGCCTCGTTATTAGAGGCCCTAAATCCTAACCTGAAAGAATGTTCCAACCTTATTCCTTCTGGAGTGATAATAACAATCCCAGCTCCAGCCCCCATTGCATTTGACGCACCTTCCACAAAAACCTTCCACGAGCGAAAGTCCACGTGACAAATTACATCTATCTCTCTCCTTGGAGAAAACTTTGCAACAAAATTAGTAAGGACCTAGCCTTTTACCAAACTTCTCGACTTGTACCTAATATCGAGGAACCAAGCCGAGTCCCCCACTTGGCGATCCGGTCTGTGAAGTCAAATCTTTTCAATAGTGACTGTAAAGGATACTCGGTCAGCATGTAGACGGTGTGAGCTTGGAAATAATGGAATAGCTTCCTCGTAGCGTGTACTAGCGCTAGCACCAAATTTTCCAGGGGAAGGTACCTTGTCTTGACGTTAACCAGGGTCTTGCTAATGTAATACACGGGTTGTTGCACTCCTTGGTCCTTCAAAAGCACGACACTTACGGCATGTTCTAATACTGATAGATACATAAATAAATCCTTCCTGGGCTTTGGGGCTGTCAACATAGGTGCTTGCATCAAATACTTTTTCAAATCTTGAAAAGCCTTTTCGCATTCCTCATTCCACTGGAACCCCCTCCATTTCTTCAAAAGTTGGGAGAATGGGCGACAGCGATTGGCCAACTTAAAAATGAACTAACATACTGGTCAGTACTTGTACTTCCTTCGGATTGCTCAGCGGTTTGAGACGCTTCACGGCTTTAATTTGATCGGGGTTTACTTCTATTCCTCAATTGGTTATTAGATATCCTAGGAACTTGCTGGCTCCCACCCCGAAAGCACACTTTTTCGCACTAAGGCACAACTTATGTTGTCGAAGTATTTCAAACACCCCTCAGAGATTCTCTATATGTCGTATCTCTCATTTACTTATCACCACCATATTGTCGATGTACACCTCCATAGTCTGTCCGATCTTATTCTGAACATTCTCGTCATCAACTGTTGATAGGTGGCCCTGGCGTTCCTTAATCCAAAGGACATCACGGTATAATGGTAGTTAGTGTTAGGGGAAATAAATGCTGTCTTTTCCTAATCCTCGGCGGCTAAGGCAATTTGGTGATAGCCCTGAAAGGCGTCCAAAAAACTCATCCTCAGGTGCCCATAAGTGGCATTCACCAGCTGATCGATCTTCGGCATGGGAAACGAGTCCTTTAGGCATGCTCAGTTCAAATCTGTGAAATCTACGCAAACTCTCAATTTGCCACTCTTTTTCTTCACCACCACAGTATTCGCCAACCATTTCGGGAAAAAGACCTCCCTTATCACCCCTGCCTTTTTTAGCTTCCTGACCTCCTGCTTTACCGCCTCAACGTGTTTTTTAGCCGACCACCTCGGCTTTTGCTTTTTGGGGGGATATAATGGATCCACATTAAGCTTGTGGACTATGAATTCGGGATCAACCTCGGGCACTTCGTACGAACTCCAAGCAAACACATCCACATTCTGCATAAGAAATAATAACGCTTCTACCTTGTCCTTATCCTTCATACTTGCCCATACTTGGAAATACATGTCAACATCCGGCAGTATTCTCACTCTGATTAATTCTTCGGCACAGCTAGCCCCCCTTCCTTCTCGGGTTTCCTGTAATTGCCATAAAGGGACCTCCTCGGATGTTTCTTGCCGCTTGTGCTTCCAATCAACCGCAGCCATTAAACATTGCCTAGCTGCTTGCTAGCTTCCCCTTACTAAAGCGACACCCTGCTCTGTTCGAAACTTAACCTTTATGTGCAGGGTGGACAGTACTGCCCCCATCGCATGGATCCACGACCTTTCCACTGTTACTTCCTTCCCTTCCATACTCACGGGAAGAGAAATTTGCCCCTCGAGAATTACCACCCTGCCATCAAATCCGACCAGGGGTGTGTCGTACTTTGTGAAGTCTTCATTCTTCAGCTCGTGCCCTTTGAATAAGTCTAGGTACATCACATCGGCCCTACTTCCTTGGTCTACCATCAGCCTCTTTACTATGAAACTGTTTATGCGGGCCATCACCACCAATGCATCACTATACGGATGGATTTTTCCTTCTAGATTAACGTCGTTTAAAGCAATGAGCTCACATGTGAGCTTCATCTTCTTCTCGGACGGTTGCTTGGCCGAAGAATCTTCTACTAGCACTACAACCAACACCCCTTTCCTTCTAGTCATAGCAGCACACCCTCGGGGCAGCGTGGATGACCTCGATCACTCCTAATGGGGGTGGGAGAGGATTCCCCCCTTGTCGTGCACCTTACCCGGTCCCTCGATTTCCAGAATCCACCACAAACTCCTTCAAATACCCCGCTTTCACTAGCTACTCTAGATGATCTTTCAATACCCGACACTGCTCAGTAGTATACCCCTTATCCTTGTGGTAAGTACAGTACAAGTTCTGGTTCCTCCTAGACGGGTCGCCCCCCATCCTGTTTAGCCACCGAAAGTATGGCTGGTTCTTGATTCGGTCTACGATCCTATGCACTGGCTCTTTGAACATTGCGTTTACTTTCCCCATCTGTGCTTCTGGTTCTTGAATCTTTAGATCCCTTTAGGGCCTTGGCTGAAAACTGCCTTGCCAAGGACGGCTCATTGCCGGGGCTTTACCCTCGTTTTGCGGTTTGTCATCCTCCAAGCGTTTGTATTTTTCAATGCACCTTATAAGTTGCCTCATATCCTCAGGAGGCTTCCTCGTCAGTGACTCACACAGTTCGGAGTTCTTGGGCAGCCCCATTCTAAAGGTGCTCGTCACAATTTTCTCGTTGCCCCCACCGATCTCATTATAGAGTTCCCAATATCGACTGGCATAGCTGCGAAGGGTTTCCCCTACTCTCATTTTCATGGATAGTAATGCGTCCACTGATTGCAGGGCCCAGCTACAGGTTACAAACCAAACACCGAATTCTTGTATCAACTCGGCGAAACTGTGAATGGAGCCCTTCCGTAACCCATTGAACCATCTCAAAGCTGTAGGTCCGAGACTTGAGGGAAATGCCTTACACATTAGCGCGTCATTGTGAGTGTGTAAGGACATCATCTGAATATAGTGGCTAACGTGCTCTACCGGGTCCGTCTTCCCATCATAAAAGTTGAATGGTGGGTGTGTAAATCTGCTTGGCATTGAGGTCCGTTCAATGTCATATGAAAATGGTGACCGAGCGGCTCTGCATAAGGCTCGGCTCATAGCGTCCGTGGCGGCATCCAGGGCCGTCACTCTTCCAGGGATGCCGACCCCTGATCTTTGTACTCCAGTGAACGTGAACGTTCTCAGTGTCAATGGGGGCTGGACTGATGTGACCCAGCTCTGTAATGACCTTCCCCGTTAGCAGACCCTTCTTCTCTATCGTTTCGGACCCTTCTTCGGTGCCTGTCTCTCGCTTCCACCTCCAAATCTCTCACTAGCCAGCGCAACTGATCAAGTTCCTCATCTCTCTCATCAAATTTTTCGTGCCTCGAAGCACCCGATATTGTCCGGCGTGTTTGATACAATCCCTCTCCAATGCCGGACTACTTTTCCTCTTGCTCATGAGCCCTATCCTCACGCCTTTTTTGTCTTCGTTCTCGCTATGTAGATCCCTAAGAAGATCTCATCGAACCACTTTCAACAAAACTCTCTGAACGTCTTCCGGACATTTCCCGGGTGTGAGTCTCAGCTGAACCATAACTTTGTAGGAGATCCCTACAGACAGCGCCAACTGTGCACACCAAAAATGAGGTTGATGGGCTGACCCTCACTTAAGCTCACAATCTATTTGTAGTGTGGGTTTTGGGTTTCCTACTTTGGGTAGTCCATAACATAGAAACCCAATAAAGCAACCTCTCCTTATGAATTCTGCTACTCTCACTACTACCCCTCTTCTGTTGTTCTCTTACCTCCTCTATTCTTAGTTTCTTCTAGAACCATTCAACAACCCCTTTTTCTCCCTTAACTTCTCATATTTATAGTCCAAAATCAGTGGAGTGGTTATGATTACTCTTCTGGTAAGTGGGAAAGGAGGTCCAATGTTATTATCCTTAAGTGGGTGTTTAGTTGGGAGTAGAGGGTGGTAAGAATGGCATTGAGACTGGTTCCTACGTTAGAGGATCTGTCTGGCAGCGATACTTCCCAAGGCAATACCGAGTATTTAGGGACTCACCTCCTCGGGAAACTACCAACTCCGACTAGGTTGAAGTTGGCCGGCAGGATCTCACCTTTACCGCTCATGTCCTAACAGCTTTGTCACAATTTTTGGGCTTTGGATGGGCATCAGGGCTTGCCTAGGCCAAGTTTGTAGGCCCAGTAGATCACACAACCTCACACAATGCCCTAAGGCCCAAGACCCAACAAACCCAAAGCCTTGTACACGTGACACCAGCGTGATGGATTTTATAAATAATGGGTCTTAGGGGGAGTTGCGCCCCGTACAGAAAGTAATTTTAGAAGTGGGTTCAATTTTAAGAATATTTTAATATCACTTTTATGAGAAATAAAAAAAAAACTGTTAAAATATTAGTTTTTTTTTTTTTTTTTTCATAAAAATTTTCTTAAAATAAATTGTTAACCATTACTGTATCCGTTAATTTTTTTTCCTTATCAGTAACAACCAAAAAACTTACAGTACCTCAAAAAACTAAAACACAGTAAGAGATTTTTTTTTTTTTTTGACTGAAAAGGTAGAGTAAGGGATTGAAAAAATAACTACAATTAACTACCAACTCCATATACAACACAGCAAACTGTTAATAGAAGGCTCAGGAAGATAGACCCCTTTTTTTATTGTTGAATGGAAGATATAGAGGAAGAGAGACCCTTGATTAGTGTTGAATTATGGAAAATTAATATTCCTTGATTAAAGCAACAATCAAGGACTGAGTATAACCAACGCTAAAAACGTGCAAAATATATTAATACAAACCCAAATTGCTGGATATAATTCAATGGTGTTTCCTTTATTCGCTATTTGCGTGCTGTGTTGGGTTTGATCTAAAAAGTATCTTCCTTTCTATTGTTTAGATTTATTAGTTGGGTATTCTCAAAAAAAAAAAAAAAAAAGATTTATTAGTTGGTTCTTCAATATCATAGTATTTCTTTGTTTAATGCACAATCCCCACCTCAAGTCTAAATTCCTCTCAAAATTTTTTTTTTTTCTAAAAGGCAAAATTAGACAAAGAGCCCATTCACTAAATGAGCCCTTCATAAACTGCTATACGAGGCCCAAACATGTGTATTAAACTGCATTCCTAAGTCAGCCTATTAAAACGTATTTTTTGGCCAAATTACCTTTTTTTTTTGGCGTAAATACACTTTTGATCCCTACATTTTGGGTCAATTTCTATTTTCGTCCCTACTTTTCTATTTTACCGTTTTTAGTCCCTAAAATGAAAAACGCGTTCCATTTTGGTCCTTACCGTCATCTAACTAATAGAAATTGCTGATGTGGCAAACGGAGTGTACTGTTGGCACAGTAAATGCTGACGTGGCCATTAAAATAATAATAAAAAAATTTATTTGGTATTTAAAATATTCCATTTCAGCATTTTAATTTAAAATTTTAAAAACAAAGAATTTCTAATTTATCAATTTTAATTTAAATTGAAAAAAATAATAAAAAAAACAAAAAAAAAATTACTTTTGAATTTTAAAGATTGAGATATTTTTTGATTAACTTCCTCGATCTCCAAGCTCTCTCTCTCTCTGTGAAAATCTCAAGCTCTCACACCAAGCTATTTCTCTGTTCAAAAGTCTCCAAGCTCAAGGTGAAGGTGGAGGTGATTGAAGGTGGGTTTCGGGTGGAGGAGGAGGTCGCGGTTCTCGCCAGCGATGCGATTTTGACTTCGCTTTCGAGCACATAGCGGTGTCTACGATGGGTGTGCCGTCGGCGAAGTTATCGGAGTCGTCGGAGAGCTCGCGAGGTCGATTGGGACAAAAGGACTTGTTGTAAGCGAAGTGATTGATATATGTTTTGAGGGACTTTCCGATGTGGGTTTGGAACACCTTGAGTTTATCCATTTACACAAAACGGCAGTGTTGCTTGAAGCTGCAGTGGTTGTAGGAGCAATTCTAGGAGGTGGGTCTCGTGAAGAGGTTGAAAAAGATCAGCTATTTGGGTTTGATCCAAAGAAGGTTGCGCCGTTGATTGCTTTGGCTAATTACATTGCTAATCAGCAAAACTAGTCTTATTATATGTTTAACAATTGTTGTTTAGGTGAAATGGATAGTTATGTTTGAGGAAAGGTTGAAAGATTTTGCTATAGCAGAAGAGCTTGTATCAAATCTTGGAATATTCTTCTACATGGATGAATCAATTATGTTAAGAAAGTGGTGGAGATGAAGAGGAGTGGCTTAGTGGATTTGGGTTTAGTTTGAATTTGGGATTTGGCTTCTTTGGCTGAGTCAGAGAAAACAAAAGATTAACCACTGAGACAAAGATGAAGAAAACAAAAAAGACAAAAGATTCAGACGTGTTTTTTTTACTTTTTCAGTTTTTGTGTTGGTTGTTGTTGTTGGTATGCCTTAGGGATTGAGCTGGGTTTGTTAGAATTTGTGGGTATTTTGTTCATGATGTATTGTGTTCTTGTGTTTGAGTTTCTGGGTTTATACTCGGGTGTTCTTGATGAAGAGAGGACGTTAGATCCGAATTAGATCTGAATTCATGTGTTTGTTGATTTTTAATTCAGTTTTTTCATTTTTTTTTATTTTTTTAAAATTTTAATATGATGTGGCGTTTATTTATTGCCAAATAATTTTTTTATTACTATTTTAATGGCCACATCATTATTTATTGTGACAATACTGTATATTGTTTGCCACATCAGCAATTTCCGTTAAGTAAGTAACGGTAGGGACCAAAATGGAACGCGTTTTTCATTTTAGGGACTATAAGCGGTAAAATAAAAAAGTAGGGACCAAAATAAAAATGGACCCAAAATATAAGGACTAAAAGTGCATTTACGCTTTTTTTTTTTATATATTTCAAGAAACAAACACACATAAAGAGAGAGTGAAGGAGAAATTTTTTTTTGGGGGGGAATTATTGGTAGAAAAAAAAAATGTTCAAAACATGATCTTTGGGAAAAAAAAAAGGTCAATAACTTAGTAGTTTATTCGGCATGACCTCTTGGTACAATTATATATATACACCAATAAAGCTAGAATTACAACAATTTCACTGCACCATTCAATTTGTTTACTACCTCACATTTCAGCATGCACAATTTGCAAGGGTTGTTACAATAATTTCTTCTGATCCGCGTGTGAGTTGGTAGGAAAATCGAAGAGTGTATTATCATAAATTTTTATTGTTTATCTTAGAAAGATTGTATATACAAGATAGTTAACCTATAGGACCGATGATTAAGATTTTTTATTTTTGTATGGTTAGAATTTCCTATCACTACCCAAATCCCTCCCCTATCCTTCAACCGCTAAGTACTTAGTAGCTAGGGAGGTACCAATGGACCATCTATATGGTCGGTGACCCATGATTAGACTCCAATCAAGGACCACTGGTATACCTTTGATTAAATCCAAAATCAAGGGCTCGCTAAAAACAATGCTAAAAACGTGCAATAAATATATTGACAAATACAAATCCAAATTGCTGGAGATAATTCAACGAGGTTTACTTTTAGCAGATCATAAATAGGAGCCTAGAAGTAGTGAAAACTGAAAAGGCCGGGAAAGACTAAATTTTGCGTTCATTGATTGTGCTTTCATAGCAAAAGAAAAATATGAGAACACTTTCCTCTTCTATATTGTTAAGTCGAAGGTTCTTTGTAGAAGCTGAAGTTTAGGAGTGGCAAAATCTGACATGACCTACAAACGCAACACAACTAACTCATTTATAAATGGGTCATGTGTTGAGGCTAAATGAGTTTGAGTTATATTCGGGTTGATATGACTAACTCGTTTAATAAACGAGTTGAGTTCGTGTTCAACATGCGAACCCGTCTGACATGTTTAGCTTATTAAGTTATTAGTTTTTTTTTTTTTATTGCTTAATTTATAGTTGTTTTTATATGTTTATTACTGTATTTATGGTTATAATTATATTTTAATTTTAAATATATGAAAATTAATAAAAATTATATAGGTTAGGTATGACCTATTAATCAAATAGATTATTAAACAGGTTATTTGTATTGACTTTTACATGACTTATCAATTAAACGAGTTAAATGTGTCGGGTCAACCTGTTTAATAAACCGGTCGTGTTCGGGTTGAGAATTTCTGACATGTTTACTAAACAGGTCGGGTTCGGATCAACTTATTTAGCTGAATACTCATAGCTTGACATGACTCGAACTCAACCTGCGAACACAAATGGCCACCATATGGGACTTTAAAAGTCTACTATTCAGATGAAAATTCAAAGTTTTGCTTTGTGGAAAGCGAAGTTCATGTCTTCTTTTTTTTTTTTTTTTTTTATGAAAGCGAAGTTCATGTCTGTTCTAGGAAGGTAACTAAAAATCACATTACTTTAGTACAAATATATAAATATAATAACTAAAAATCAGTTTCAAGTTGCAAATGCAGACACTTTTCCTCCACACAACTTTACAACCTTTTTTGTATTTGGAAGAGAATTGAGTGTGTGCTGTAGCCGTCTAGGGACTAGGGACTGGTTTTTGAAGCTTCTGGGTAGAAGCTAGGACACGTTTGAACTTTACATACAAGTTTTGACCTTGACATTATAACTTTACTTTTATATCAGATTTTCTAACTTTTTGGACATACACATGTATTACGCATATATGTGAATCACGCAGTTGCATGCAGCATATCCCGTGGAATTTTTTACTTGGCACTCTTGCTCAAATATTGACCAAATATATTAAAATAAAAGAGGTTAATTATTATAAAATATAGACGCGTAAAAAGAACTATTTGCCAATGGGTGTTCGTGCATATAAAGTATAAACAGAGAAGAGAGTTAGAAACTTGGAATTTATTGCCTACCATTAATTATTAAAAAATATAATCAATTATAATAAGCATAGCAAAATGTCAACAATCAAATTTGAGGTGCTCGTTTAAAATATTCCATAAAGAATAATTTTACGGTTATAAACTCACAATTTTAATTAGGGTCTTTGCAAAGCAGAATAGCAATTGGTCATTACTTTGAAAGAATATTTAATTTAAAAAAAAAAAGGATATGTTTAGGCAATGACACTGTTGTGTCACTTGTGTGATGTTAGTTCTACATTGTCAACCCATTTGAACTTCATTCCAAAATAAAGAGTTAAATTAGGCTTTTGCTTCAAAACCTCTCAGTCTACATAATTTGTGACTCACTTTGAAAAAATCGTCGCGCAATTGTTCGTTAAAGACTTAAAGCCTTAGGAAGAAATCAAGAACTGATAATTAATAAGACAAAGGTTTTTTTTTTTTTTTTTTTTGGGATACAATATATGATTGCTAAAAGAAAATTACACACTTCAAAGAATTAGTATTGTGAAGTCATATAACAAATTTTAAAAGATAAAAATAAACAAATAAACAAACTTTTAACAAGATTTTACATTTATGGTAAAACAAAAGAACAAACGGAAAAAAAAAAAAAAAAATGTTAACTAGGTATTGCTATTCTTGATGAAGTCACGGTTGTGGTATGAGCATCCATTACATCCACATCCAAACCAGCACTCCATCTCCGGAGGATTCTCAAGAGTGTAGAGGCTTTCCTTCTAGACCTCATTGTTCCAGTTGCCATTAATTCCCATATGGTTCTCTCAATCCCCGGCATAGAAGCAAGCTCTGTCACCAATTCCAAACCCCCTTTTCGGCAAATAGTAACAAGGGTAGCTGCTGCACTCTCTTGAACTCTTTCTGATCCATCTCTCAATATCATACCCAATTTTTTCACCGCACTATAAGCGGCAGCAATTGCAATAAATCCACCCCTTTTCACCACCGACTCGAGTATAGTCACTGCCTCTTCGGGTAACCTATCCATCAACTCAACACTCATTTGTACAACCCCGCCTTCAATTAACTTCCCAATTATCTCCCTTTCTCCTGCCAAGTTCAAAATCGCCGCCAATGCATCCCTCCTTGAACTGGTGGGCCCCTCTTTCGCCAACTCCATCAATCCCTTAATGACACGTGCCTTTCTCCCAAGTTTCTTCCTATGTGCGTGTACAGCCGTGAGTGAAAATATCGTAGCCGCTGCATTCCCCCTAGCCTCCCACGTGGCACCCGAACGTAAAACCTCAATAATGCCATTCAAAGCTCCATCAGTTTCCATAATCCTTGTCTTGTTTTCCTCCAAAATTGATAGGTTAAGCAACGTTGTCACGGCATTAACTTGTAGGTTCGAATGTTTCAATCCAACATCCGAACCTAGATACCGTACCAACAAAGGAATAGCCTCGGCTTCAGCAATACAAGCTCGGCTATCATGATCAGTCTTGGCTAATACACGAAGCTCATAAACGACACCGGTTGCAGCCTCCATGGACTCCAAAGCGGACAACTTGTTAACCAAAAACGACACTGTCATTCTCACAGCTTCCAATGCCGTTTTGTTAGCTCTAATGCCGTTGACTTTGACTTTACTCCCCGTTGCTTCAAATGGAATCTTCTGCTCTCGGCACCACATAGCAATCAGATTTTTCAAACCCAAGTTTGGTACAAGTTCAGTGTGGGCCAGGGTCTGACCTGTCTTTGGACACGTGGCGTGTCCTGAGTCAATCCAAAGCTTGATAGAGTCCCGATCGTACGTCTGTCCTGTTGCCACGACTACAGGGTCTCGCATCAGATCTAGACTAATCGGACAACGAAAATCCGGCGGAATAACCGCCTCGCACGGCTGTTTCCGGCGAGGAGTATCCGGATCCGGCGTCGAAGCTCCGAACAGCACGCATTTAGCGTAGCGAACGAGACCAATCAATGAAATCGCCTCCGATTTCGATTTCTCGTCGCTCTGGTTCTGACTCTGACTCTGAACCTCTTCTTCAAGATTTTCAATTTCTTCTCTGCAACTCGAAGCGTCGCGAAGCCCCAACTTGGAGAAAATCTCGGCGAGCTTAGATTGTTCCGGAACGATCTCGCTCTTGATCGAGTCGAGCAAACCCAACACGGCGAGTTTAACCTCGTCGTCTCTTGGATCCACGTAAGGCTTATTGTTGGAGCACTGTTTTCTGATCAAAACGACGAGCTCCTCGATGTCGTCGTTCAAATCGAGCTCTTTCATCGGGAAAATATCCAACAACGTCGATAACTCCACGGTGAGTTCGTGGAAATTGTTGGAAACGGTTTGGGTTTGCGACAGCAACCACATCTTGCTACAGTTGGAGCAGTCTTCGAGGAGCGTTTTGACTCGCTGCAAAACGACGTGTAGTTCTTCGAAGCAGAGCGTGGCCGAGGGAGAGAGAACCAGGACCGGAAATCGAAGTAGCTCCTCGAAGAGGATTTGGAGGAGCTTCGATTTTCGAATGAGGGACAGCGAGTTCCGCTTTTGAAGGAACTGGAGCGGTTTTAAGGTTGAGATTTCTTGGGATAATAGGTGGAGAGATTGGACGAGGTTCTTGTCGGAAAGTTTCGGAGATATGAATGATCCCGCCGATGGTCGGCGCTTTCTTGGCAGGAAAGTTTTCGGCGATAACGCCATGGAAAATGAATTACCTGAGAATTGGAATTTTTGTGTGAGAGAGAAATCGAAGAAATTTGAGAGTTTTAAGAGTTTAGGAAGTTTGGGAGGTTTTGTTTTTTTTTTTGTTTTTTTTATGGAAAAGGAAGGGAAAGCTATGAATTAAATGTGGGGATGGGGCAGCCAAGTTCGTTGGTATTTGACTGGTATTTTTTTGGTTGTTGTTTATTGGGTATTTGAATTTGGATGGGTCAGGCCGTTTACTAGATCAAGTTGTGTTTTGCTTTGGGAAATTCAAGATTTTTGCAATGTCAAGCGCCGGCAGGTGATTAGTATTAGAAGATTTAAAGACGAGTATTTGGATTTTGTCCAATTTCATTTATGGGTTTTTTAAATTGGTTTGTGTATTGGTTGGTTCAATGTTCACTATATGTCAATTTTTTTAAGAATCACCGGTGCTTTTCGAGTAATTGACCATTCCTCGGGTCTTAAGATAATACATAATATTTTTTGTTACGATTAAAATAATATAATTTTTAAAGATATTATTGTGGGGTCAGAGAATCTAGTAACTCCGACCCATTTCGTACCAAGCCTGAGGCCCATGTCGAGGATGAAGAAACGCCCGAGAACAGAGTGTGAAAGTCTAAATTGCCCAGGAGCCTTGCCGAGGACGACCATGTCCTTGGCCAACCGAGACCATGGGAGGAGGAAGTAAGGACCCACTAAAAGCAGCCTTCTCGAGCATCTAAAGAGAAGGAACAAGTACAACGTACCAGCCGTGGAGGCATGATGAAGGAGCAAGCCTAAGATGAACTGTCACCTCCACATTAAATGCCCATAACTAATGTTCTGGCCGCATTAATGAGGAAATGACCCCTGAACAGTACAGTCTTGGCTGCCGCAGTCCACATAAAGAATGGGAAGGCGGCTGATGGGACAAGCACTCAAGTAGTGACTTGCCTGCTCGACAAATGGAGGACTAAGATCGACTGAAAGGGGATATATAATGTAAGGAATTTCTCTTGAAAGGGGGACGGAAAAACAGAAATGAATGACAAGTATAGAACATTGCAGCAACCTGTAACAACGAAAAACCTTTGTAACCAACCTCTGAAAGAATAATAAGAAACTCAAGCTCCCAAGAGGAGTGTCGAGGAGCATCATTGCACATTTGAATGCACGTCCATGCTATCCAATCCACATGCAACCATACTTGGCCATTGCATCCCTCACTAGGACCTAATTCTTGAACCCGCTCTCTACAAATTCATTGTATTGTGCTAGCTGGGCTTGAGTGCACTCACTCAACAGTAGGAGTGCTCAAACCCAGTCCCTACAATTATCATTAACATCATTTTTATTAATATATACGGATTACTTGGTTTGTTGCGAAAAATGTTATCTTTGCTTATTTTACTGTAAATTATTGTATAATATAAATTTTATATGAACTAGTATGCAATTGCAAAGCTACAAGCTGTGTACAAAAATTAAAAATAGAAAAATAAAAAGGAGAATCATACTAATATTCAAGGTTAAACAGTAGGTAGGGAGTTGTTGTAGAATTGGTTTCTGGTCGTCATACTCATCCGCGTGCCAATTAAAAATTCATGCATTATGTGCCGTTTCCTTCTCTTTTTTGTACATATCCAGCTAAAGTAGTATTAGAAAGTTGCTTTTTTTATATTTTTCTTTTTCTTTACCCTTTTTTAAAGTCGCCTTTTGGGCTGTATAAAACATTAAAAAAAAAAAGAGAGGGAATTTTATAATGAATGATGATGATGATGATGATTGGTTTAGGGATTCAGTAATAGTTTGTTTAATTTAATCTGCAATGAATTTTCCAGAAATTGCTGGGTCCTGTTGAAAACTATAATGGTTGAGTTGTTAAACTTCAACATGCTTCTAAGAAACTGAGAAAATCAATGGTCATACTCATATGCACTTAACTGCTTGAAATACGACTTGTTAAAGTTGCTGTTTTGAGAGGGAAAATGATTAGTAATACAGATTAATTAGGAAAAGGTTGTTGTCAATACAGTCAAAGACTGTTTTAAAGGAAAATTTGCTTGTTCTTTGCTTTTGGTCATTTCTATTTCTTGTATACACCCTATGCGTGATCATGCACAGTCGCTTTACTTGTACAACTAAATCATCAATAACGGCTTGGTGCTTGCTTGAGCTTTACCATTACAATACGCATTTATGAGCAACAAAATGGAGGATCATTGCTGTCTCACAAATAATGCAGTATATGGAATTGCATTTTTCATGCAGTACAGACATAAAGTGATGATCGATGATGTGAACTTAAGATTCGCCTATCTTTTTGCGAAAAGTTACTAGACGCACTCACTCAGGACATTAGATTAGAAAATATTTTTACAAATTTTTATGGGAAAAGAAAAAGCAGTTAATTGTTTTGATAGTTTTTTATATTTTTTCATGAAATGTAGTGTTAAAACTTTCTTAAAAATGATTATTAACAATTTTTCTAAAAATACCCATTAACAAAGCCGTCTTTTTTTTTTTCTTTGACTGAATAATTGGAACTGTTTCATTAAATTATAGGAAAGAATCATCTAAATTGATTTTAACAAAAAAGCAATATCAGAAATAGACCAATGGGGAAGAACCAAAGAGCAGCTTATAGGATCTGTTACATTGATTGCAACACCTTTAATAATAACTGACTAGAGCTTCTCCTCTATTGCCAAATTAACAATGAGATTTGCTTTTCTGTTTACTATTATGAGATTATATCTTATCTCTTTATTGAGTTATGCTCTTCCACAACTTTCATGCTTAAAGTGTTTGGGAATTTAGGAAGAAATGTTCAAACTGCGGAATTAGTAAAATATTTTAATAATAAAGTCTCTTTTAGGTGGTGTAATAGGCACTAATTAAAATTTCCCTACAACGAAATAGGTTGTTCCTTTATTACTTTTTTAACAAACATGGGCGGAATGTTTAGAGTGTTTTGGAGTTTAAGGAGAAAGTGTTCAAATTGTGGAATTAGTAGAATATTTTAATAATAAAGTATCATTTAGGTGGTGTAATAGGCACTAATTAAAATTTCCCTATGACAAGATAGGATGTTCCGTTATTACTTTTTTAACAAATATAGATGGAATGTTTAGACAATTATGGTTGATTTAATATAGAAAAATTAAAAAGTCACAGTCTAATTTGTGAATTTCTTTGGAATTCCTTCTTAGTCTCTCACAGGCCAGATCGATTATTTGCCCATCTGTTTTCTTGTAATTATAAGGGGTTGACTTTTTGCTTAATTTCTGATAAGTTCATATGACATTGATCTCTGCTTGATTGGATAAGATAATACCTCCACGTATATAGTTACGTCTCGCATAATTTCATATATAATTAATCTAGCTTTGAATTTCTGCTTTTAATTCATCAATTATTGGTTGTTAAAAGATCAAACTCATAACGATTACTTCTTAAATTTCTATGCAGCATTGTTTCACGACTTCATCATGATCACTTGGTTTATCCCACTACTTAAATCAGTGAGACTTGTTTGTTAGTGAATCTTTAAGTAATACTTGCAATTCTGATTATTAAAAATAATAATAATAAAAAAAACCATAGTTTTTTTCACCTCTCCACCAGAAGATATCCACAAATTAATTGAAGTGCAAGAAAGAAAAATGGTGGCTTCTCTGTTGAAGCCACGCAACCATATAGAAAAGATTGCCTAAAGTCCATATAATCCTTTTTTTGAGGATAAACGGCAGAAAAAGTCCATATGATCCTCCCATCAAAAAAAAAAAAAAAAAAAGTCCATATAATCCTAATAATAAAATAAGCAAAATGCTTAATTTCTTATTCATATCTCACATATATGGTGCAATAATTATATATTCATCAAAATATATATATATGTGTGTGTGTGTGTGTGTGTGTGTGTGTGTGTGTGTGTGTGTGTGGTGCAATAATTATCTGATCTATAATGTATACATCTTTCTTCTTACATTATCATTATCTGAGTCTTAAATTTGTAAGGAATATTCACAAAATTCTCAAATCTCTTAAATGCAAAAATAAAGAGAAAAAAATATGCACCAATTAAAACAATTACACAAGACAATATTTACATAATTCAGCAATTTACCTATGTTCATAGAGTTATAGTAATTTCACTATTTTTAGGAAAAACTATAAGTTGCAGCAATACAGCTTTTCTTTCTAAAAACAATACGCCAAACCCTAATATGAAACAATGGTATTTTGTATCCTACACAGAGAATTCGCAATTGGATAAAAAACGAAAAATCCCTCATTATAAATTGTAACACTTTTATATCAAGTTAGGTCATAATCCGAATCAAATACAATTAGGTTCCATATAGCCCAACAAAATTTGAAATTCATATAAACATTGTGTCATCGTTGCTATACATAGCTTGAAAGCAATATCAATTTAATACCAAATTTGATGTCAATATAATAAAAAGAAAGAAGTAGCAAGGAAATGAAAAGAGTAACAAGGGGCATAAATTGATGGGCCTTCCTGATAGATAAGATAACACATGGACCCCATATAGGTAAGAAAAAGATGTAATCCACTCAAATGGGCTCTCAACAAGAACACACGTTAAATAGTCTTCTGCCAAGTTTGTCACCCTGTCCTAACCCCTAATAAGCCTAACTTCTCAATGAGTGTTTCCCATTTTACAATTTTCCAACATATGTAAGCGAGTTAGGTCATCACTATGCATGGTGTGTGTTCAGCATCTTCAAGAATGCTTTGCCTTGAGATAAAATTAGTGCAATGCTGACAGATAATGATGATGATGATGATAGTATACAATACAACCAACACAAGCTTTGGTTATGGTGGGTCAAGAACAACCACTTCCATCATTAAAGCAGGACACGCTAGCCAAAGCAAGCAAACATGGAATATGTTCCCTTTCCAATTAATATTTTTAGCCATTCACCAACCAACGAATATAAGATAGGCTTGTGTTATAAAAAAATAAAAGAATAGTATAAGTTAGGTTCGGATTGAGATATGATATTAATTAGGCACCTTGATAAATGAAAAATTATCATATAAGACCATCTTTTTCTTTTTTTAGAAAGCATATGAGACCATCTTATATAGGACTTTCACGAGTGTGCAGGACATACCAAATGTGAAGTGAGAGTTGAATAAAACCTCTCACGATATATTTTTCTTTGAAATATGATACGAGTACTTCTACGATAATTTTCAGAGAGAGAGAGAGAGAGAGAGTTCAATGGTGGAAAGGAGTGAGTTTTAACATGGCTAGGCACCAAACTATTTACTTTGATTTGATATTTCATTTTGGTATTTTGGGTTGGTGCTAGAAACATTTATAGAATGACCAGCTATGTGGTTTTTTTTTTTTTTTTTTTTTTTACACCAAATGGTGTTTTTATTAAAAAAAAAAAAAAAAAAAGTAGTGTGTCCTAGCCTTTAGTTAAACTATTTTACTTCCTGTCCATGAGGC